>JAWQJV010000012.1:0-371825 GCA_034638275.1 Colletotrichum lini
TCGCAGCCTCCGACGCCATGGTATGTACAACGAGGTGACAATGCGGACGGCATCCGGATGACGACCGGTTCGCAACAGGTACGGGCTGGGGTTGCGGTTGCTGGTCCACCGCCTTTGCGCCGTCAGACAGGAAAGTAGAGACGTAGAGTTTCCAAAAAGTTAAGGACCAGTGACACTGACGAACGAGACCGACAGCCAGAGAAAAGAGACGGACAAGAGAAACCGACAGCTAGAGAAAAGTAAGAAAAGAGACAGACAGAGAAATGTAAGAAAAGAGAGACCAACAGCTAGAGAAAAGACGCAGACAAGAGAGACTAACAGCCAGAGAAAATCACGACCCCCTGCCAGCACAACCAATAGCATCGCCAAAGGAAACAGCTAGAAATACCGGAATGCTAGGAAACAGTAAAGAGGAAGAGAGAAAAGGGGTTAGAGAAAAAAAGACGAAAAGGAAAAGAAAAAAGAAAAGAAAAGACCGGCCTTAGGTCGTCGTCCTAAACGAACTACCTACAGTATGCAGCACGGTGCGCGCCTTCTTCACACTGTCTCAACCCTACCTCTTGCCAACCAAACCCCAACATAGCTTTGGAGGGGGTTGCTCCCTCTTAAGCAGTTGACCACCACTGTGCAATCTACAGTGCTACCCCTTTACGCACTGCTCTTACCTCTACCTCCCTCCCTCTCTCTCCCTTCTGCTACATCCGTCTTAGACAGTTATAGCCCCCCCGGCTGCTGCAAACATGCCATAGGAACAAACATAGCTATGCCTTCTTAGCAAATCAACCTCTCGCCACCCGCTCTCTGGAATGCCTGCTGCCACAACCGGAACAAACAGCTTAGCCTTACTCTAGCCTGCCTATTTCCACCTGCATCCTCTCCTCTACACTCCCCGTTCCCTCTTCCACCCTACGAACCGCCTCGCTCGTAGGCCTGTCCCAGTACGCCAGGACGCTGCGCTCCTGTCTCCGTCCTCCACTCTGCACCTCCTGCACTACCTCGACACGCTCCCCGAACGCAGCCAGCAGCCTCTTGACCACAGGCGCCACCTCCACAATCTGCTTGTGTGTGCCCTGCTCTACCTCGCCGTTACAGCAAGGCAGACGGATCGTAATGCTTTCCGCCTTTGTAAACAGGAGGAGTAGACACAGCTGCCTCCGCATCTGCCCTGCTGCCTTGCCGTCCTGGCAGTCCCATGCGCCTACGTCGACGACAACACCCTTCCGTACAAGAGCTGCCACCGCCGTCGCCGTCTCGCCGTCCTCAAGGTGACCTGACAGGAAATCCCCCAGACGATCAACCGCCATCCGGAACGTGTTTTCGCCGTAGTACACCGCCTGCGCCTCCGCCACCATCCGCTGCCCTGCCTCGTCTGCGCCCATAAACATCTGCTGCCGGAGGAGCGCCCCCTCCGCCGTCTGTGGGTTTAGCACCAGATCGTCCGACGCAAACTCTTCCACCATGATGGCTTGCTGCTGTACGAGGTGCCGCCGGAAGATCCTGGCCCGTTCCCTGGGCCGGAGCTGGCTGAACTCCGCCACCGTACGGCCCCCGAGCATGGCCCGGACCGCCAACCGACGCCCCTCAAAGTAGTCCGACACCTGCCCCAACAGTTCCTCCACGTCGTCTGACTCGTCCAACAAATCCCCCGAGTCGTCTGACTCGTACATCGATACATCCTCCGAGAGGCCACCATCTCGTCCTGCCGCCCGAGCGCCTACGCCGGCCGCTGCGTCCCCCGCCTGGTTCCGCGCTTCCCGCAGCTGCGCCAGCAGCTGTGCGACCTCGTACATCGGCCTCCCTACTTTGCCGCCGAGCGCCGCCGTGGCCTCCGAGCGCAGGTGCGTTAGCATCGATCGCCACGCCGCTGAGCCGCACGTCCGTCTGTCGTGGTGTTCGCCGGGCCGCGGTCCGCTGTCGTTGTTCAGCCACGAGTTGTCTACCGCGTTCAGCTCTGCCTGGATCTCCATCCGCCACACCGCCTGGTCCGTCCAGCCGTGGAACGCTTGGTGGAGTATGAACACCCGGCTGTAATGCATCATCGACTCGACCCGCTGATGGATCGGCGTGTCGATTGGGAGGATGTTTGCTCGGAACGCCCCGCGGCCGATGAAGTCCTCGCCCTCGTCCTCGCCCGATACGGCAGACCGCACCAGCACCGCCGTCCACCAGAGGATCACGTTCGTGCGCGCTGTCGCCTCCTTGTCCATGATCGATTGGAGCAGCAACTCGAGCGCGGCGTCGAAGATCCTGCTGCCGTCCCCGAGCATGGCCCCTGTTGCGAGGCCGTCGGCGAGGTCGAACAGGTCGTCGGTGCGGGCCTCGTCCAGCGAGAGCCCCATCTCTTCCAACGTCCCGTGCTGGGCCGAGTACGTGAGAAAGCACGCGAGGCCCGTCCACATCGACTGGAAGCGTCTCCTCGTCTCCAGGAGCCATTTCGGGGCGAGGGACTCGAATGGCCTGGCGTGCGGCCCTTCTGCCGCCTGCGTGAGCAGCCGACGTGCGGCGGCCGGCCAGCGCTCCGCCAAGCCCTCCAGGCCGTCGGCGCCGTCCCAGAACGCCATCTGGATCGCTCGGCGGTCGCGATGGTCCCGGCTGCCGGCCGTCCGCCTGGCGCCATGCGCCGGCGGGCTTGTCGCCTTGAGGAAGCCCGCCCAGTTTCTCTTGATGGCCTCCCACTCGTCGACGTCCCGGCCGCGCCCTAGGAAGCCGATGGAGCGGAGCCACGCTTCGCACGCCGGCCTCTCTTCGGCACGGATCGCCGGCACGTCGTCCCGCACCGTCGGCCGGAACAGGCCGGCCGCGCCGCTTCGTGCGCCACCGGATGCCATGAGTGGGCCTCTGGCAGGTGGGCAGGCTGGAAGGTAGTGATGGTATCAGTGGGTTGGAACGCTCTTTGCCTGCGCTAAGGGATGGGTGTGTTGTGTGAAGTAAGCAGCTGTGGGCTCTAGAGGGCGGGCCTCCCTCTTTGCGACGGATTATTATCTCTCCAAAAGCCCCGCTGTTGACTGGGGGATGGTCTGTGGGATACGCTTGCTTTTTCTCCTGCTGCGATGAATACGTAACCCCCTTGCTAAGAATGATGACTAATCGTCCTGTGTAGGGCCCTAATGTAGAGCCTCCTCTATGCTGTTTAACGTCCCTAGCACATGCTACAAGCTTTGTGGTCTCGCCTTGTCCCTGTTCTCTCCTCCCTAGATATACTTAGGTAGCAATAGAGAAGGTAGAGTGTAGATTCTTTGTAATCTACCGCTATTCCATAGAACTCACACTCAGTGTGTCTAGATATACGTCTAGTGCAGCAATTCCGGCTTATGCAGCGGTATTTGCACCTATTATAACAACAACTAAACTTGCTCTTTCTCTTTCTTACAATTCTACTGAACTATCCCTTCTTCGCTAGAATATAAAACATTATTCTAGCATGTCTATATTGAAGCCCTAACCCTAATTTTATCTTCCTATCTTAAAAACTAACCTTAGCCCTGCCTTTTTCTCCCCTCTCTTTACCTTCCTACTGACTATGCCTGCTTGAAACCTCCTGCGCACCCTTATATAGTATCTTCTTATACCTCTTACCCTCCTTTATCCCTTCTGCCTAAATACCCTTACCTTATCCAGCTGCTTTTGTAATCCTTGCCTAGTAACTTAAATATAACCCTAAGCTTCCTTAGTATAATGCATCTTACTGTATATTAAACCTATTCTCTATATACACCCTTTCTTTTTTGAAGAAGTTTACACCTTAGATGCAAATAAAATATATTATTTATCACTTAAACGATAATTATCCTTAATATTAAATACTTCTCTTCTTAACTGCAAAAATAAGTACAATTGTATACTAAAGTATCTGTAGATGGACAAAGACATAAATTACAAAACACATAACCCCTAATGTAGAAAAATTAATCAAACTGTATAAATAACCTTAACTCTAACTCTAATATCTATCTATCTTCTACTTCTAACTGGCTACACTACTAACTCTAATAAACCTCTTGTAGTACTACCCTATGTCTATACCTTCTATAATTCCACCCCTATCCTCTTATCTGTTCCTCTCTTTCCCTTCTTTCCTTCTGCTCTGCCCTAAATTCTTCTGACCCTAACCCTAGGCAACCCTAGACCCTCCTCTTTCCTCTCTTCCCCCGACTGTTGCCTTTCCTTGTCTCTCTTTTGTCTTCCTGTCTTCCTTACCCTAGCACTAAACACCTGCTCCAGCCTGTCTAGTCCCCTGACCCTGTCAACTGTGCGCTGCCCTGCCTGCAGTGTTGCCTGCCTCTCTGTCCGCCCGGCTGTCTCGGTTGAGCCGTGACCTGCGCGACGACCCTGCGCCTGCCCTAGGTGGAAGCCTCATGAGTGCCTGGTCTGTAATACCCTCTAACGACTGAAATGGGGTGTTCAGTTTAGTGGTCTAGAACGCCCCCCTCCCTTGTGAGCTTGGGGGAGACCTGGGTTCGACTCCTGGAATACCCGACTTTTTATATACCCATCCCAACTCAATTTTTGCTCTGATCCCGAATCTCTGGTCCGTTTTCCCATACGACGTCCCTACGCCGAGTTACTTGCTTCTAAACTCCCCGATGTTACGGTCAGATATCCGACAGTGGTGTTTCTGCTAACAGGTAGCTGAGGTCAGTACTCAATGAACAGTGCTGGGGTCTTGCTGGCTTGTTGGTAATCTTGCCGGTGAGGATGCGGTGATCAGTCGTATACTCAATGCGTAGATAACTTGTCTCTCACAACAGAAGGATAATCTAAGAGTCACTTATGGTAGAGTGAATCACGAAGTTGATTGCTGAAGAGCTATGGAAGTCTGTCCTTGAGTGCTTCCAAGTCCATCCTATATACAAGTCCCGTTGGTGGTGGCCTATCTGGATATGTTGGCTATTCCACATATTCATCATATCCATGGATCATTTGATGATGATGATGATGATATTTAACGTCCGGAGTATCGATGGACGTGCCGGGCGCAGTGCCGACATGGTCTATGCTAATCTAAGCTATGTTACAGGCCACCGTCTTCACCTAACGTTCCTGTTCGAAAGTCGGGCAGATTTCGGAAAAGAAATTGGTTGCCTCCATCCATTCGCACAGAAGAGAAGCTCCCTGCGTAGAGCCTAGCAGAACATCTATGCTTGCTTTCGCCATGCGCTGGCGGAGATGGCGAGGCGTGGCCTTCCGGCCGCGCTTACAGAAGTAAAAGTGTACTGGGCTTTTGCGCCGTCCGCAACTGCAGTTGAGCAGTGCGTCTTGGTGGTCAAATCTCTCGTGGTACGCTGCAAAGTCTCCGTGATGGGACCTTGCTGCATATAGCCTTCCCAGCAGATGCCGAGGAAGGTGAAGTTCGGGGGGCTTGGGATGGGGAACTATCCCAAGGTCGGCATACTGCCGAGGGCAGATTGACGGCCATCTCCTAGCGAAAGCTTGGAAAGCGACTGCTTTAGACTGCCGTTTCAAGTGCGCGAGTGTAGGCTGAGGCTGTGATTCTGGCATCTGTTTGGCGGAGATAAGTAAGCACCCTGGGCCGGTCTTCGGTCCAGTTATCCACCGGGGTGAAAGTCTCAAAAGCTGGGTGGAATCTTGTGAGCCTCCTCTCCTCCGAGCGGATAGAGGGCTCTTGTAGTAGGAGTATATCAATCTGGGCTGCGTACGCCAGGTTCAGTGCTGTTTCGTGGGCAGATGGCCGCCTGCCCACGTTCGCTTGCATGATTTGCAGGGTTTTAGATGGCCGCGTTCTCCTCCTGTGTCTCATTTGCTGGGGTACAGTCCATCGCTTGTCGTTCATCGCGGGAGTGTCGGTGCGCCTGCTGGGTTGCAGTTCTCCACGATCTTTCTCCCTCGGCTCGGATGGCCCGTAGCTGTGCCTTGTTCCTCCTCTGGACTACGCCCTTCACCACTTTGGGTTTGATAGGGCACATCGCATCAAAGGCGGCGTGGGGTCCGTTACACGACGGGCATTTAAAGGGGCAGTCACAGCCATCGTGACCCTCAGTGCCGCCGCAAGGTGCCCGATGTTGGTCGGTCGTGTGGGAAGGAGAGCTGCACTTGAGGCATCTCTTCCTTCTGGTACACGTTCGTTCGTTGTGAAAGCCGCCGCAGCGGTGGCATTGGGGAGACCTCTTCTCCTTCGGGAACTGCAGGTTCACAAACACGCTGGCCCCCATCAAACGGAGGCGTCTTGGTAGTTGCCTTACGGCTTCCGCCTTGAACCAGGCTGTCACCGTGCCTAGCCTTTCGGCTTCGTCTTTTCTGGAAAAGTATGCTTTTTCGGGCTTGAGTTTCGTCGTGGCCTGGATCTCTTCAAGGAGCTCCTCGGTCGTGATTTCCAGCTCAGTATTGGTGAGCAGGCAGTGTCTGGTGTAAGGGACGTTTGCGATATAGGCCCGGATCCAGGTGTCGCGCTGCTCGACCGCCTGTGCCTGGAGAAGGGCACCAATCTGTTCTCTGTTCTCTAGCAGGACTTTTGCCCCGTCTGCTGACGATGGTAGGAGTGCTAATCCTGTCTTGACATGGTCGATCCCCTTGAGGGCTTCTCGAGCTTGGGGACTTAGCTTTTCTCGAACGAAGATGTATATGTCGTAGGCTCTCTCGTTGCGGAGCGGGCTTTCAGGTGGCAGACGTGCGAAGATGCGAAGGTCTTTTGAAGCCGCCCGGTCTGCGGCTTGTTTTGCTGGCGTTGTTTCATGCAGTTGTCTGGTAAGCGGCTGGCTCGCCACCATCGCGTAGGACCGAACTTGGGGCGGCTGGTTCTGGGCTGTGTGTAAGGGATGCCCTTGGAAACTCAGGGCGGACTCGCTGGGTCCGGTGCTAACAGCATGCATGGACCTTGCTAGACCACGTTGGTGCCGGTCTGAACGCTGCTTCTCTTCCTGAAGCTCTTTCTCCAAGGATTCGATCTTCATCAAACAGTCTTTCAGGAACTGTTCCCTTTCGGCGTCCCGTCGTAGGAGATCCTGGACGAGGTTTGAGAGCTTGTTGATCTCGTCTTTAAGCTCCGCATTGTCTTGGTAGCTGACTTGCTCAACCACTCTGACCTTTGCGGTCGGTTTTCGGACACGTCCAGACCGTCGAGATGTACTGGCGTCCCCGTGAACCGTGATCGATGGCCCTGCGTCTAGAGAGACGGCCATGATGGTGAATTTCAGCTCGCGTGGGCTGAAGATGGGAAACGATAGTGTGGTGGGCCGGAGCCCTCTATGATCTTAACAGCTACTAACAGTGGGTACCTTGTAAAGAGAAGGTTCGCGAAAAGGTCCTCCATGGATCATTTGGATCTCTCACATATCCAACATATCCATCTGCTTATCTTATCCTCACGTGACCTGTACCATAGTTCTTCCGTGTCCGAGGAGTCATCCGTCCGGCCTGTCTTCTTGTCCATACAAATGCTGTGCCGCCCGTATCCTGCCTTGCCGGGTGGGGCTATATAGCCTGTAACTTGTTGGGTCGTAACACCCGAGTAGGTGGAAGCTAGAGTAAGCCCCTTGCAGTTCACTTCCGCTAACACTACTACCTCTAGTATGTCTTTATACGTACTTACAGTATTCCTCCCAGTTAGTATCCACCGTAGTTGCCTTACAATCTATCTTCTAAATCCTTTTCTTTTACTAACCCTAAGCTATTTATCTAGAAATAACCCTTCTAGACACCTTTCTGTACTAAGCTATAGAACTGCTCCTTAAGTTCTCTTATTCATCTATCAAACCTATAAGAATATACATATAGTATACTAGTTAGTATCTGCATTGTCTTATTCTTTTTATTTACTATTCTTTCTTCCTAAATGCTGTTTTCTTCTAGTAATATTTGGTACGGCTTGCCTACTTACGGCAATTCCTTCTATAGGCGTTTCTTGCTGAAAGCGGCACAGCGACCCACTTGCTAGGAAAGGTAGCAACTAAAAGCGGTAGCAGCGCCTTGTCGATTAAAGGAGTAATATTTGGCACGGCTTGCCTACTTACGGCAATTCCTTCTATAGGCGTTTCTTGCTGAAAGCTTAGGGTTAGGGTTAGTCATAGGCTGGGACGGAGGAGGGCACAGGAGAGCCATGTAGCTGTGTAGGAGTAGTATGTAATTAATGCTCTTATTTAAGAAGATTAGAAACAGCTTGCTGTAGCAAAAGTTACTAACTTGCTTTCCTTTGTAAGGCAATACGCAGTCAGGAGAAGAGGTTTAGGAACACGTCAAGATTTCATTTAAAGATAGAGACACTAAAGCAGTAAGTAGGGTGTATCTAATATTATTAGCCAATCAGAGGCCTAGGGAACGCATCAAGATTTCCTAGTCAAGCAGGGAGGCATAGAGTAGGACGATAGATGGATTCAGCCAATAGTTGTACACGGACGGCCGTATCTCGACGCGTTCCAACAGAGAATACTTAAGTAGGCACCCCCATAAACTAGAGATCCCCAACAATACCGCGCTCATGAGCATCCAGCGCATTCAGAATACCGTCCTCTTCATCCAACTCCTGCATTCCTCGAGCAAACGTCTCAACATAACGCTCCTTCACAGTTTTTCAAATTTTACAAATCCTCGCCAAACAACCAGCTGCTTCAGCCACCTCAGACTAAATACAGGACAACTTCTCATAAAGTTCTAGGAGAGCATCACTTGCTTGCTCCTCCTTCTCTTCCCATTCTTGACGCTGATCGTTCAATCGTTGCACTACTCCGATTCAGTAGAAGCATGAGGGAACGAATAAAGGACGACTCACGACTTGACGCCACTACCAAGCCATCGCAAGTGCGCTTCAGGTGTTTACAACCCTGACAAACTTTTGCACCTTCCGCCATGCAACAAACTCGTTTCGCACGGAAACAACAAGTGCAAGGCATGACGTTCGAAGAGCCAAAACGATTAAAAGCGATATCACACGCAGAACGAAGTGTGGATTTAGAATCTTTTGATTTTCCAACGCGACCTGTCAGGTTGTCAACATCACGATAAAGACGGACGCAGAATTGACGACTCCCCAACCTGGGAGATACGACCTACTTATGTTGGTTTGGAGACCAAACCTTTCGAGGGGAGACCTGATGCTACGACCCGTAAGGCACAGTTGACCAGGAAGAGCCCCACAGGGCCTGGCGGCTAGGACAAGGCATTTGTATGCAAAGGCACGGGGACAGACAGGACTCACTCGGAACAGGAAGAACTATGGTACAAGTCACGTGACGATAAGATAAGAGATTAGATCCGTACGCCAAGGATACGGCTCCCGTATGCCAAGGATACGGCTCCCGTACATTCAGGATACGGAAGCCGTCATGACAAGGAACGGCTACGATTCAGGCACAGGAACAGACTTGTATATAGTATGGACTTGAGTACGCTCAAGGACAGACTCCCATGGCTCTTTAGCAATTAACTTGTAAAACCTCACTTTTACTTATCCAACTTTAGTGCACACAGTTTACGACAATACCTTGTTGGGATTACAACTGATCACTGTATTCCTTGAAGACCCTAGACTCCTTCTAGCACGACCACGACTTACTGTTAGTACTCACCGACCTGAGCTTCTGATAACAGACACCACTGTCGGATATCTGACCGTAACAGTTAGGAATAAGCTGAAGGAAATTATTATATACCTAAGTAGCCTGCATAGACATAAGGACCTAAGTACCTCTGCCTACTTATGTGTATACGTCTTAATGATGCTTTCGCATCGATCGTACCATAATGGGTCCCGGCTACAAAACACCATAGCAATAAAGTCCCTTGGGTCCTTAAAGGCCGTCGTAAGACTCTTCAACCTAGATAATAGATCCTCATGTGCCCGGAGGCGCACGTCGGTATTCCGTGGCACATCCCGGGCGCTCCGCGAGGTCACCCACCCAATCTCGCATAGCATCCGGTTATTGCACCCCTTCTGTTCTGCAGAACGGTCAGCACGGAATCGCCCTCTCTTCTCCAGACGGCCCGACATACCAATCTTCTTCGTCATCTCGGCCACGTCGTATGCTGACCCGCCAGAGCCCTTAGCCCAGGGGAATGACCTGGGATAGAGGAACCAACTCATCTTGGTCACCATAGCAAGGCCAAGCTGTCCGGGATCTTTTCTGGGGCCTACATGGAACTGACGTTGCTTCCCCGTCAGGTGGGGCGTCTCTGATGACGAGCATATCGTCAGGACGAGGAGCAGCATCAGGTGACAGAGCGGTTCGTCAATGTTCTCGGCCAGGCAGTTCATTACGAGCTGATAGTGGTCGAGCACCTTGGTATCGCCATGCCTGAATAGCACCTTGGCCTGCTGAAAGCCCGACATGATTAGGTCTGGTACGTTCGCGAACGGAAAGGAGCACCCAAAGTCGATCCTGGTCCGTATGGTATGGAGTGCCCGCCTCTTCAGCGCCGCTTCATGCTTGGCCGCGGCCTCCTCTGCATCGCGCCGGATCGACCCCGGCGGACCGGATAGGAACCTGATGCCGCTTGCAGGGCCCTTAAGCTGGACGGCGTTCGTAGACGTTATCTTCCCCTTTATTGCGGCCGGGGCCCACTCTATGCCTGCACCGAGGAGACCGCCCGTCAGCGCGCGCACCCACTCGTCAGGCGTGATGCTACCGGCCGCCTTCTGCCCGCTTGCGATCGCCAGCTGTAGCTTCCGCGGCCACGTGGCGTTCTTGGGCGAGATCGCATCGTTTCCTTTCTTGCTGCTGATGGTATTGACGAGCTCGGTAGTGAAGTCGTGCCGCGTCCGCGCCTTGGACATCGTTATGGCCATACGAGGGCCGCCCGACGCGAGACCGTCTGCCAGCCGCTGAAGTGCCTTGCAGGTGAACGCATCTGCTGCTTCCTCCCACGCTGTGACCGCCGCCTCGCACGCCTGGATGTCCTCTGGCGTAAGCGGTCTGCCGTCGGCGTTGCCTGCCTCGAGGAGGCGGCGCCTGATCTGCCGGGTGATAAAGGACCTGGTCTGCGGGATCCAGAATTGCTGCAGCAGCTCTTCTACGAACTCGGCCACGGCCGACGGGCTGTTTAAGGCGGCCTCACCAAGCTGCGCGAACCAGAGCTCGCTCTCGCGGCTGGATGCGATGTGCGCGTCGTAGTGGTGCTGCAGCTCGCGGACGTGCAGCAATATAGGCCTCCCCGTCTTCTCATGGTGGGGCCACCGCCTTATGCGCAGGACGGCCCCACCGGTCCCCGCCCCGAAACTAAGCACCGCCGGGTCCACGTACGGCCAGGCCCCGTTCCGGAGGCTGTCGATGGTGCCGAGTGGACGCAGCACCGTCTTCGGCAGGTGGCGTTCGAACCCCGTAAAGAGGTAGCCGCTGAGCCGGTCCAGGATCGCGACGGACTCCGAATGCGCCAGGTCGAGACCGCACTCCTTCCCTACTACGAAACGGCGTTCCATCTCGTCCGTTGCCAGCTCGAAAAGGCGCGCGTATGCGCACATGATTCTAGGGTACACCTCGGGCGGCATTGACCGGAAGATATGGATATACGACTCGTGCTCAATGAGGAAGAAGCGTATCAACTGGAAGATGGGGTGGAAAACGGTCTCGAACGTCCGCTCCGTGCTGACCATTTGCTGTACGGCTACCGACACGACCTGCTCCAACCGTATTGCGAACTCGTTGTGTTCCAGGGCGACCTCCATCTGGCTCCGCTCCCTCGCGAGCGGCTTCGACTGCTCCGGACTTTCCGGCGTCACCTGTCCACGGATGATACGCAACAGCCGCGCCCGCTTCCTCTTCATCTTC
This sequence comes from Colletotrichum lini, assembly GCA_034638275.1. Taxonomy (NCBI): domain Eukaryota; kingdom Fungi; phylum Ascomycota; class Sordariomycetes; order Glomerellales; family Glomerellaceae; genus Colletotrichum; species Colletotrichum lini. Next base: position 11,715 of record JAWQJV010000012.1, read on the forward strand.
GTCGTGGCGCACGGATCGGACTCCGGGACGGTCAGGGCACCTGTAGCGTATCCTTTCGTTGCGAGGAGGTCATCTGCGCTGTGGCGGACGTTCCTCTTGATGTTTGAGTACGCCTGGAAGTAACCGAACGACAGGACGTCACAGCCCTCGTTGCGGTGGCTCGCGTTGCTCCTTATGGCCGTGAACAGCGAGTTGAGGAAGGCGGGAGGACGGCTGGACGACACGTTGCCTAGCGCGGGGTGGAAGGCCTGGGGATAGAACGTAAAGTGGCTGTTACCGGGGTACTCCTGTGCTATAGCATTCCGGTCTATGAGGAGACATCGCGGAGGTGCATCTAGTCCATCGCTTCTGGCGTCGCCGTCGTCGCCGTCCGGACCCGGGCCTGCGTCGCTGTTGATGCAGACGGCGAGCGCGTAGGAGATCATGCTGATGCTCTCCAACAGGAACCGTGCTCGCAGCTCTGCGACGAGTTTCCGCAGCCCTTCGCTCTCCCCAACCATCCGCCTGCAGCGACCACCGCCCTCGTCCTCGTCACTGCCTGCCCCGCTGCCGTCGCTTGCTGCATCGTTGTCGCCGTCACTAGATGTATATGTCTCGCGAGGGAGCGTGTAGAACTGCGGGTTGACCTCGATCTCGATGTTGGCGCCGTAGTCGTACGCGTGAAAGGCCGGCTCGTGCTCCCTCCAGAAAATGTCCGCGTCGTGCGTGGCGGCCCAGGCCGCCCAGCCGTCCATGAACGACTCCTGGAAAGCGGCCCACCGGTTGGAGCCTATCCTCTGGCTGTGCTTCCCCCGGGCCGCCAACAGGGCTCGACACCCTCGCCGAGCAGTTCGGGTGACTGGAACACGCTCGTGATGTAGGAGGCCAGCTGCTGCGCGCGGGCTGCCGGCATGCCGCTCTTCTCGGCGGCAAGCTCCCTTCTTCGCCGGCCGTCAGCGGCCGAGAAGGGGAGCTCGCTTATCTCGCCGACCAACGGGTGCATGACGATGAACCAGACCTCACGCGTGGCGGCCTCCGCGATCCTAAACGTCCGTCCGGTCAAGTCGAAGGGGATCCCGCCAATATGCTTCGCCCCGTATGGCTTCGCCCATCGCCGGAACGACACGGTCACGTTATCGAATATGGGCCCGTCGCGGCTCGAGATCGGGTGGCCCGGCTTTCCGATGATGCTCAGGAAGTCGAGGAAGAACCCCGGGTAGAAACCGTCGGTGACGTGGGCTGGCGCGCCGCCTGCCTGGCTGGACCCGAAATCGATGGTGTGCCTTTCTTGGAGCATCTTGAGCGCATCGGCCGGCTTGAAGTCGTCTCCGAGCGTCTTCTCGATAAATCGCTGGGCTGTGGTTTGCAAGACGCCGTAAGCTTGATTCATACGCCGACGGCGCGGGGACTTGTTCTTACCGCGGAACTTATAGTGTCCTGAGGAGTGGTCTACTCCCCACTTCTGCCTCGAAAAGCCGTCACTGGTCGTGGTGTTATCCTGGGCCTCGTCATCGTCAAGCTCTTCGTCGCTTATCGCTGGCAGGTCACTATCAGACAGATCGGTGTCAGACAACTCGTCCTCGTATTCAGCGTCGCTGGCCATGGTCTGCTTGGCAGCTGTAGGTGGCGGCTATTCTGCTAGATGGTGATGGTGATGTACGTGATAGTCTTTGCTTCTCAGCCCAGCCTCTCCACCGACTTGTTCCTCACAGGGTCCACGCTGTAGCCCCCGGACGGGCTCAGGCTTAGGGGGCATCATCTTAGATGCGGGACCCAGGACGATGCTGGCCCCAGGGGGAGGGCGCGGGTGTGTTCAGTGTGTGGCCCCCGGGGGGGGGGGTTAATTCACTCGATCTCCCTCTTACGCTATTCGGTCCCTAGGGATTCGGCTTACGGATAGTCTTTGTTCTTTCTGTCCGTACCAGGGCCCGAGGGCCGCGCGGCGAGGCACCCCGGCTAACCCCTAATGCCCCCGGGGGCTTTAGGGCTACAGTGGAGGGATCGTGTGATATTTAGTGTAGTAAGGGTTACCAGGTGTGAGACAATATGGGTTGGGTCCAGTCCCCATTGAAGATGGCGGGTTCTTGGAGGGTCATGCAGATTACATGATTTCCTTTTCCCACATGTAATATGGTACAAACACTGGCGATGGCGAGGGCGACATACCGTCCTATTGGCCCTGGGGATTTTTAATTGCGATGGTGGATTTGACTTGAAGTCTGTTAATTTGGTGTCCCCACCGCGATGCTACCTCGTATTGCTGCCGAGTTTCCCGGCCCTGGCGCCCAACTTCCAGCGCGGTACCAGCTCTGCTGGTGTGCGATGCGTCCCCTGGCGGGGTGTCGCTACGCCTTGTGCCCTTGGGGTTGGCGACCTGGCATCTGGCGGATGGGATGAGGGAGGCTCAGGCCTCTCCTCGTCGCCGTCTTCTTCGCGCTGGCGGTGCGTCGCCTGGTTCTCCTTTGTTCGACGGTGGATGCTCTCCCTCCTGCCTTCTGGTGATGTCTGGTCACTCGGCGCTTGACCGTCAGGGAGGGCGCGTCGGCCGACGCGCCCTCGGCCGCCCTGGCGGCTGCCGGGCGTGGCCTCGGGGGTTGGGTCTGCCTCGGTGGGGGTAAGGGTGATGTCGTCCGGGCGAGGGGGGCTTGCCCCTGCCGTCGTACCGCCACCGCCGGCGTCTCGTCCTTGCATCTCCCCAATACAACCGGCTATGGCCTCCTCAATCTTCTGCTGTATGGATAATGATGTGGCGGCGTCGTCCCGGAGATCCGGCCGGTCGGCAAGCCGTACCACGTCTGCATAGAATTTTGGCTTCCAAAACCTCTGCACGAGCGTGGATACCTGGCCCTGCTGCCCGTCTCGTCGTGCTGCCTTCGCGGTCTGCCACTCGGGCCGGAGCACCTCGCCGTCCGGGTCCGTGTCGGTTATCTGCCGTGCGGCGCGTAGCAGCCGGGCCCAGGCGACGTCGGTAAAGCGTCCGGCGTACGTGGGGCCGTCGACCTTACTTACGTCGTCGTCGACGAGCCGCCGCGCCTCCGGCGCCGCAAAGCAGTCTATGTTGTCTCGGACGAAGTCGAGGATACGCGCCTGGAGCCGTGTCGCCGTGCCGGGGGGTACCCGGCCCTGCCCCTGAGGCTGCTTAGCCTTGCGAGGGCGGCCTTCACAGACTCGCTGAGCAGAGGCTTGTTCTTCGCCTTGGGGCTCACCTCTTCGATAGCAACGGCGCTAGGCAGGTCGATCCAGGCTATGACATGATGCAGGACGCGGGCCATGACCTGCGCCTCGGCCTTCCTGCTGCGGAGGAGGCGCCCGAGGACGGCAAAAGACTGGTCCGTGTCGGCCATGACGGTCCTGCATACAGACGCGTAGGCGGCGTCGTCCAGGGACGTCAGGAGGCCGTCGGTCCGGTCGCGTCGTCCCCCGTCCCTGTCCTGGTAGAATACGGCGTCGATCCCCTCCGGCGTATGACCGCTGCTGGAGATGCCTTCCGAGATCCGATGCCAGTCGTTGTATCCGACGTCGACGTTCCCGTTCAGCGGCAGCTTCGCCAGCATGTCAAGCACGGCCTCCATCATCGGGAACCAGTACTCGTCGATGCGGAGGCTAGCCATCCACTCGAACGTGGAGATGTTGAACGTCTCAAGCCCCAGCCTTGTCCCGCACCACCGCGTGATCATTTCCCGCCACCGGTCGTGGTTCCATAGGGTGACGAGCCTGCGTGTCGGGAAGTTCCTCTCGCCCCCGAGACGGAGGGCCTCTACGAACTTGTAGTCGACCCCCACGCGCCTTTCCTGGAAAGCGCCCCCGCCCTCGGACGCGATTGACACCAGCTGCGACCAGATCTGCCCGTGGTTGTCGGGCAGGCTAGGGTCCCTACGGTTGACGCGCAGCTTCACGTTAAGGTCGTGCGGTAAACGGTCTGTCTGCCTGTTAGGGACCTGCACCTGGCGGCCTGGTCGCGCTGTTGAATCACGTACCTTTGTCGTAGAGCTCACACGTCCACCATAGGTCTGCCTCTGGCGCGCCTGTCTCCCCGACGTACTCCCGTAGCGCCTGGATGCGATGCTGGCCCGCCATCACCTCAACCGACCCATGGTTCACGGCGGCCCAGTCGAGGAAGCAGTAGCCCTCGACTTCGGGCGAGGCCGACCGACGGCCCTCGTCGGCGGCCTGCATACGCTCTACCTCCTTGGCGCTGCAGAGGGCGACGAGTCGGTTCTCGGGCGCACGCCGCTCCAACCCGCCCTTCTTAAACATCTCCTTCAACTCATGCACGTGGGCCGGTTTGATGCAGCGGTTTCGACCGATGCTCCAGTTCGTATCTAGCACCGCCAGCGGCATCTCGGCCACCGCAAGCAGGAATGGCTGGGCACGCTGCCTGACCGAGTCGCCCTCCCGGAACGGGTCCCCTGCCGCACCTTTGCGCGCCGTCTGGCCCGCCTTACCGGGCGGCGCCGCTCTCGCTGTGGGGGTATCGTCAGGTTGCCGCTTTCGCTTCCTGTCATTGACTGTCCCTGGCATGTCGTTGTTTTTAGTGGTGGCTTGCTTATTGGACCCGTTTTAATCCGTACTGTGTTGGAAGCGTTTTTGGTTGTGTTGGGAAGAACCAGTTTTTACTGTCACTTGTTTGATAAGCCTGGGTTGAGGTAGGTTGTAATATAAGTAAGCACTCAGCTTAGTTTAAGGGCCCTTTTTTTTCCTTTTTTTTTTTTTTTTTTTTTTTCCCCTTTCCCTCCTATTCCCTTCCCCTTGATTTACGTTGCGTGTGGCTCTGTAGCCCGGCTAACGGCACCCCCTAACGTGCCCCTACAAGGGCTATCTCAGCGTGGTTATTGGTGTGGGGAACGCCACCAGTTGCGGGGTCTGCTCAAGACCGTGGCGCACTTGCAATACGCCGTGGCCGTGCAAGTCCTGGATCACAGCGTGTGGACGTTTGGAATATAACACCCTATACAGAAAAGAATACAGCCTGGTTCTGTAACATGTATTAGTCAAACTGTCCATGTTCGTACGTTTTCACCTTATACTGTTACTATATATCTTCTATCGGCTGGGGGGGTTAATAGGGATTGTAATTGCCTGCTGGGCCTTTGTCTCTACTTGTTCTGTTGGACGTTCGTTCTAGAGCGGCTGCTGCTGTCTCTTGGCGCCTCTTCGATACATTATATAATCCTGTTCTGGTTACCTAGTCTGGCGGCTGTTCTGGACGGGGCGGGAGACATAGGTCTGCGGTGTGTCACCAAAAACGGCGGCAGTAAGGTCGGGCAGGAACGTAAGGCGACGGCGCGGCAAAAGAGACCATTATAGAGACACAAGATAAGACCCTAGAGCATTGTAAGGCGGTAGATGGGACTGAGGGTAGCGATCGTCTGTAGAGTTGCTTGCATATCTCTTCTTGGACACGGCTGGTATCTTTACCCGTCTCGGCAGCAAGATGAAAGCGCAGCCGAGGCCTCGGCTGCTTCTCCCTTGCTCGCCTGCAGTGAGACAGTTGCAGTTGCATTGTATACTGGAGTTCTGTATGGCGTTGTGACGGTATGTCTCGGCGTGCAAAGGTGTTGGAATGGCTTGGTGTTGTTTGGAGTCGTCATATAATTCGTGTGTGAATTGTTTTTATAACATGTGTTTTAATTCCACAAACAGTACAAAGTGTAGGCAATACGTGTGTTATTATGGATAATTGTTTTATATACTTCCAAGTACTGTTACCAGACTGTTAGATCCTTCTGGGCCTCTTCTATGTTGCTACTGTCGCCAAAATAAACAGTCTTCTCATGCGTTCAAGACGGCTTTCAATCCATACTAAACACCATAAGGCTGATGACCTAATCGTGTTTATGTAAGCATCTGCTTACATAAGGCTCGCTTCACGTGTGCTTGATGCCCCTGCAGATCCGTGTTTTGTCCCTCGTGTATCCTTGCTGCTTTTTTATCCTCCACCCTCCCTCGTCTGCAACGACTCGTCCTCGCCCTCCTCATCCGCTGCTATCTTACACCCTCTACTGCACTCGCTGTAAACTGTCGTTCTCTGCTTGCCTACCAAGTAGGCAAGTTAATTCGTGCGTCTTAACGATACTCGTCCTCTGGCGTAAATCCTTGCTTTTATGTTTGCATCAATTGAAGACCAGGCCCCTTGCTTTGGTCTCTTGGTTTGCACCAACCTACCCTTGTGTCTGCCGCGACGCGTACCCCTGTCTGTTTTGACCCACTACTTGGCCTCATCTCACAGCAGCGTCGTCCTCTCTTCCACCCACCCTGATTCTGACGCGTTGGTTTGGTTCTCTTTCTCCCTTCTTTTCCCCTTCTCTTCCCCCTCTCTCTCTCTCGTCCGCCTTCATGCAACCTCTTCTTCCTCCTTCTTTACAGGTACCAGATGACGCTTACGCTTCCTGTGTATATGCTCCCTTGATTTCTTTGCATCTCCTACTTGTCATTCTCTTTAACAATCTTGTACGCTGCACGGTTATTTTCTTCATGAAGAAATGTCATTAGGATACCCCTTGTGTTACACACCTGCAGTGCAGCTTTTTGGCGTCTCTTATGCTCTTGCTTGCACCGTGCGCTGGGGGACCTATATCGACCTAAGAAGCCGCCTCAACCTGGTAGCTATCACTTGATGAAGTCGTCCTTGGCGTTAATATCTTCTTTAAGCCCTCCTGGGAACCTAAAGGTAGGTTCTGTCTACAGGTTGCAGAGGGCCTTGTCTGCAGGCTATGTGGCCTACCTACAGTATACAGATATGGAACTGTTACAAGGTGGTGTTGTTACAACCTGACCTACAGAGCCTAGGCGGTTCCGTTGCTGGGAACGCACTTGGCGGACATAGTCTTTTATCCTTAGGCTGACGACGCCCCCAGGGGCGTCGTCGACGTCTCCCGTTCTTACTCTTTTCCTCCCTGTTGGACGACGCCCCTAGGGGCGTTCTTGATATCTCTTGTTCTTACCCTTTTTCCTCCCTGTTGGACGATGCCCCCAGGGGCGTTCTTGACGTCTCCCGTTCTTACTTCTTTTCCTCCCTGTTGGACGACGCCCCTAGGGGCGTTCTTGATGTCTCCTGTTCTTACCCTTTTTCCTCCCTGTTGGACGACGCCCCCAGGGGCGTTCTTGACGTCTCTTGTTCTTACTTCTTTTCCTCCCTGTTGGACGACGCCCCCAGGGGCGTCCTCGACGTCTCCCGTTCTTACTTCTTTTCCTCCCTGTTGGACGACGCCCCTAGGGGCGTTCTTGATGTCTCCTGTTCTTACCCTTTTTCCTCCCTGTTGGACGACGCCCCCAGGGGCGTTCTTGACGTCTCCTGTTCTTACTTCTTTTTCTCCCTGTTGGACGACGCCCCCAGGGGCGTTCTTGACGTCTCTTGTTCTTACTTCTTTTCCTCCCTGTTGGACGACGCCCCTAGGGGCGTTCTTGATGTCTCCTGTTCTTACCCTTTTTCCTCCCTGTTGGACGACGCCCCTAGGGGCGTTCTTGACGTCTCCTGTTCTTACTTCTTTTTCTCCCTGCTGGACGACGCCCCCAGGGGCGTCCTCGACGTCTCTCGTTCTTACTCTTTTTCTCCCTGTTGGACGACGCCCCCAGGGGCGTCCTCGACGTCTCTCGTTCTTACTCTTTCTCTCCCTGTTGGACGACGCCCCTAGGGGCGTCCTGCCTTCTGCTGCATGATAATAATGGACTACAAAGAGAGTAAAATAAATTGCCTTCTTTGTGAACTAGCACTTTTTTATCGTACTACCATAGAGTCTTACCTATATGCAGTGCGGAGGCACTTGCTGCTGTAAAATGAATATACTATGCTTTGCTGTGAATTACTGTAGCTTTCTCTTGCCTGCCTGCCTGCCTGCCTATCTGCCTGTCTGCCGCTTTCTTTCCTTCCTACAACCTGCATCCTGGAAATAACCCCTCTACTCTTGTAACCCTAACCTGACCCTACCCGGGCTGGAAACCCCCTCTACTCCGTCGCCGCGGTCGTCGTCTGTGTCGCCGTCGCCGCCCCCTACTGTGCTCTGCCGGACGCGACGGACCTCTTCGGCGCTGCAGAGGACGGCGATACGGTTTTCGGGGGCTCCACGCTCGAGGCCGCCCTTCACGAAGGCGTCCTTCAGCTCCCGGACGTGGCCGGGTTCGACGCAACGGTTTCTGCCGGTGCTCCACGTCGTCTCCAGCACGTCGGCGTGCATCTTCCCAACGGCCAGCAGGTAAGGCCTCGCGCGTTCTCGGACCGACCTGCCCTCTCGGAAGGGTTCGTCCTTTGCACGTCGTCGAGGGCCCAGGCGAGCCGCTGGACCATCTTCGCTGTCACCACGCTTTCGTTTCATCTTGCCTACAGTCTTGACATGGGCAGGAGAAGTCCAATGCCTCTCTACTGCTGTGGAGAAAAAGCCCTACAAAACGACAGCTGTACGTGGCAGAGAGGGAAGGGGTGGGGAGACGCGGGCGCCACGCCAGCGCGACGGTGTTTGCTATTGCAGTCCTCCCTTACATTCCTGACCGTGCAGGCGATTGGCGGTTGGCGTGTCATTGGCATTCCTCTACTGGTTCCTAGCCTTGACCGACTGAGGTATTGAGCGCTCATTTGTCTATATGCCTACCTGTGCCCCGGCGTCACCCTGCGGCCCTGCGCGCCCTCCGTCGTAGGCTCCCACGTCATACCTCTTGTTGTTTTCCGCGCCGCTAGTCATAGGCGGCCTTCTTCCGTCTGCTCTATCTGGTAGCTCTGGGCTCTGTGGTGTGCGGAATGCTACGGACATGATGAACGTCTTGACTCTGGCATGCTGCTTGGTGATCCCGGGCTGCTCGTGACTGCTATGTTCCTCTCCTTCGCTTGATCTGGGGTAGTCGCCTGTGCCTGGTCCCCTACCCTGATGATGCTGTACATAAGCCCCTGGGGGCTTGCGTAGGACGGATAAGCCATGGCTAGACCTGTAGGTGACACACGTCATTGTCAATTCTACTATAGTTGTTCTATTAATGGTGGATGTGCTCTGCAACTGCGAACCCCCACCCCCTACTGAGGTGGTTTGGCTGCCCTTTGGGTTACGCTACCTTTATGCTTTATCTAATTCTGCTGACATACTAAGCTGGTTGGCCTTTCTGTTATAGCCTTGGGCAGCTGTACGACGAGGTGGACGGTCGCCTTACCTAACTCTTTGCATATGGATACCTATGACAGCGCCAGGCTAGGCCTGAATTCCCACCAGCGAATGTGGTCTATATAGTACACCTTGATAACGGACTGATATGCTTTGTATGGGACGAGGCGGTTCAATGGGTGTATATATGGTGCCTGCGTGCTGTGTACGGTTCTCTCCCTACCCGTCGCCCTGTCTTCTTCCTCCCCGGCTCTGCTGTAGGTATAGTGAGCTGCTTGTTGCTGGTGTATGCTCTGCCTGACTACATCTCCGTATTGCAAGGCGTACTGTTTCTTTATATGGGTTCAATACTGATGTACGTCGTGAGGTGGCAGACTATTTTATATTGTATTTTTATCTTGTTTTTATAAAACCTGAACTATAAAATCGCTCTCCCTCGGTCCTTTGTCTCTATCGTACCTGGCTGTAACTTTTCCTACCTGTACTCTTTATGGCACCTAGTATAAACATATCCAGAGACTTCTTTCTTTGCCGACGTGCTCTATGGGCTACACGCCTGCTATAGCTCCTTGCCTCTATTGCTGTTCCTTCATCGCCATTGAGGCTCCATGGTGGAGCCTTGCTGATTATGTAATAAATCCTCCTACTTTGGCTCCCAATAGGCTCACGGGTACCCGTGCGTGTAAAATTCCACGGGTCCCCGTGGAAATGACTAAGCAATTTTACTGCACGGGTCTTGAGCCGATCGGAGGTATGAGTTGGGTTTAAGCTGTCCTTTATTTCACGATATAACCATGATACACTCTCCGGGCTGACCCTCAGCATACAACGCCTCTTGTTCGGCACTGTCTCTCTCGGCTCGTTTCCAGATGTCCCCCATACCTCTCCTGCTGTTCAGAAAAGGGTCTTCTCCCTCTTCTGCGACGGCAAGCTCATCAACCCGTTCCTGTTCAGCTTTGTCCCAGTCTAGATAAGCCATCATCTCCTCCTTGAGCCAATCCCTTGACCCCTTGGAGGTGGTGCAACGTCTGTTCATCTGCTTGTAGTCAAGACACCACTCATAGCACTTCTTTCCGTACCGCAGGGGAAGTCCCATTGCCCTCCGATACTCCTGGTTTGTTTTGACACTTCCACGAGGCTGGGCAGCATACCAGGCGGTTCTCGCTGCACAGTACCGTCCGTATATTGCCTGAGGTGAATCGTATCTCGACCGCGAGGGTGAAGGCGAACGCTGGGACGGTGGTGGCATCTCCGGTGGTGACATCCTAGCTTCCACTGCTCTATCTGTAGTCGGTTGAGCCAAGGCAGACATGGACTGTAAGGCGTTCAAAGGAAGGTTTTCTGTGACTTTAGATGCAGTGGCATAGACCGCACTTGGCGTTGAGGCTGGACCCGGAGTAGGCTCTTGCTCGGGCAATAAATGCGAGTATCGCAGAGGGCACGCCTTTGAAGTCATGGTATGACCAATCACATGACACCTACTACATGTGCTTGGGGCCCTTGACGCAACTTCAACGATTTCAAACCCACTTGGCTCTCGCCTAGTGCTTGACTTCGGAATTCGGGAGCTCTCCAACTGCAACCTGGGCTCGATTCGCTGGCGAGGCTCTAGCAACAGCTGCGGCGCTCCTTCGCGCCTCAGATGCCAATGCGCATGGAAGTGCTCACGTAGCAGAACAAGATTTCGTTCTTGTAAAGCCTTCAATTTGTGTAAGCATGGCAGACCGTACACTCGAGAGAAGGCCCCCGTACAGATCGCAGAATGGGTTGGCTCATGCTTCGAGAGCAGCTTCCGTTGTTCTTCTACTTTGCGGAGGGCTTCATGCGATACCCAGCCAAGTACTGCGCCATAAAATGATCCCGAAAGCTCGACCGGGATTCTTGTCTGTTGTTTGGCTTGATTAGATCTGAGATCCGACAGCTGATTGAGTAACGCGTGCTTCATCGCTCGCCAGGCCTCAAACAGATCCAAGGTGGATCTCTTTAAGTGCGATTTCAGCAGAGCATGAATGCCTTCAACCCGCGAGGTAGCCACGTTGCCAAAATGGGTGTGCTGATCAACCCAGGCTTTCACTAGCTTCTCCTTGTATGGGTCAAGCCAAAAGGATGTAACGTAGCCAACTTCTTCGAGATGGTCCGTGAGATAACGTTCTTCGAGTTGGGAAACACGCTCCTGAAAGGTTATCTCAGACGGCGAGCTAATAATCAAATGCCAGGACTTGTAGAACTCTTCCCAGTTGTTAGTCGATGACTTTGACGCTGCGGAGCCACTGGTTGTTTTCTTCTTGGCAAGGTCGAACGCAGAATAACAATGCTGAAGCACCGCCTCGTTTGCATGCCAGAGGCAAAGCAAAGATGCCGAAGAGGGAAAGACAGTGGCTACAGCATTAATGCATGCTAAGCAGCGATCTGTGAGGATAACCGCGGGCATGCTGGCGTTGCACTGATCATACAGGGACCTGACCCGCTCCAAAGCCCAGGTATAATCGTCTTCTGTTTCGCCACTGAGAAATGCGAACGCAATACAGAAGGATCGTTGGCAAGCGTCGACGCCAACTATGTCAAGAAGCGGCATACCGTACTTGTTGGTCTTATAGGTGCAGTCCAACAGCATTACGTCTGGGTAGGCTTGTAGAAGGGCCAAGGAATCTGGGTGGGCGAATAAGACAGCTGTAACCCGGCCATCTGGTGCAAACTGCATTCGACTCCAGAAGCCTTCCTCGTCAAGTTGATTGGCAAGTGCATGGATCGAGGTCTGCCCTCCACGAATATCTCGTTTGACGGCTGCAATATGGTTGTAGATATCCTGTTGGGTTGCTACAGAGTTTGTCGTTTGTCGTATGTATGTCCGGATATCCCTGGGCGCTACGCCAGCATTTGAAAGGCCAGCTACTTTCGCAAATTCCTCCTCTGTCAGCTTGCGATGCGTTGGGTGAGCAGACGGATGCTGGCTTGGGGGATGATTATGAGAAGAAAATCGTTTGTCGGGTCGGTGTCTCAAACTCCACGTGCTTTTATCCAAAGATTCCTTGGCAAGCACGGAAAACTGACAACCGGTTCCCCTACTCGTGGTTCGTCTTTGGCGCGCTGTTGTTTTGCTTGGAGGCTGGCATGACCGATCGCACGAATATGTAATCGTCCGTCGTCCACTTTTCTCTTTGGTCGATCTCCCGGTCGTGAAGGCGTATCCCCTTGCTGCCGCCCAGTTGTTAATTGACAGTATGAGGTCATCGCGTGATTCGTAATCGCTTTCAGGAGGTAGACAGTCGTCCAAAAATACGAGTGCTGGATTTCCTGGGGCTGTTTCCATGCTTTTCAGAATTTTATGACCGAGTTACCACATGTAGAGAAACGTGTAGAGTGCGTCGAACGCGAGACGCGTTCGTCGACGTGCGACGGAAAACAGCTTGCTTAGTCATTTCCACGGGGACCCGTGGAATTTTACACGCACGGGTACCCGTGAGCCTATTGGGAGCCTCCTACTTTGCCTGGGTACGTAGCAGGACGGGGCTAGCCTCTCCGAGTGCTAGCAGGCGTGCTATGGTGTCTCACCCCGCTTGCGGCCCAGCCACCTTTGCGTTCCCTCCCTTCTGCTTGCTCTCCCTTCTGCTTGCTCTCCCTGCCTACAAAAGTGGCCGTCTTCCCATCCAGGTCTGTTCTGAGGTCTTGGGATGTCCTGCCTGTGGTGTTTGGGCCTAACGACCCTCTCAACTTCGACTTACATAACCCTGTCTGTTTGTAGGCCCTGCCTGGGCTCACAATGTAGATATTGGTTTATGTAACACGTGCGTTGTTGTACTGGCTGTCTGTTGCCTCCCCTTATCCCTAGAGGATAGATTCTTCTACCTGGTTACACAGGGCTCTCCCTTCCCTGCTACTACTACTACTACTACTATTACTACTACTACTATTCCTAACTATATAATCCTTGCCCCCCCCCCCCCTTTCCTTCTCAATTACCCTCTTATCTCTTTCTGCCTCCTTCTTCTTCTCTCCCACCTGTTTAGACTATAGGTACTGCTCTAATGACTCTCCATCCGACTACTCTTTCTTAACTATACTATGTTTATCCCTACGTCTCCTCTCTCTCCATTCTCTCTTATCACCCTACCTGCTCCTCCTACTCTTGCCTGGCGTCTCTCTGGGTGCCTGAGGAACCGACAATCTTGGGCCTGCTGGGAGATGCCTTGCGGGTGGGCCTTCTATTGCTGTCTTGCCGGTCTGACCAGCAAAGGGGACCCAGGACTTGGAGGAGGAACGGCTAGCAGGGCTTCTGCCGTGGCCTGGTGAGTTGAAGCGGCAGAAAAGGTCCCGGGAAGTGCCGAAGAGAGCCCCTCTCAAAGTCTTTTAGCTTTGGCTGCCCTGGTGCATAACGGCCTAAGAACTCAGACCGGCAGCAGAGACTCGGTACTAAAAAAAGCCCCCAGGGGCTTTTGGCTTTGCCTACCTACTGCTACTACAAGCACTACTACTCCATACACAAGTAGGTGACTGGATGACAGTCTGGCAAGTCGATCTGGCGGAAGGTTACCTTGGGGTTGGAAAAAAGCCCCCCGGGGCTTTTGCCTTTGCCTGCCCGGGGTGGATGATCGCCCAGCCGCTTAGACTGGCGGAGAAGGCTCGGTGCTGGAAAAAGCCCCCCGGAGCTTTTACCTTTGCCCACCTTCTACTACTACTCTATATACAAGTAGGTGACTGGTTAACAGCCTGGCAACTCGAACCGGCAGAGGAGACTCCGTACTAAGAAAAGCCCCCCAGGGCTTTTGCCTTTGCCTGCCTTCTACTACTTACTACTCTGTATATAAGTAGGTGACTGGATGATAGCCTGGTAAGTTCATCTGGTGGAAGGTTGGCTTGGGTTTGAAAAAAGCCCCCTGGGGCTTTTGGTATAACTGTTCCTTGTCCACTGTTTGTTACATTGAGCTAATAGTACTTCACTTTGTTTGGGGATGTAGTTTAGTTATATAACTGTCTGCTTAGGAAGCCTTTTGCTTAATACCGTTATATCTACTACTACTACTACTACTACTACTACTACTACTACTACTACTACTACTACTACTACTACTGCTGCTGCTGCTACTACTGCTGCTACTACCCCCCAACCCCCCCAACCCCTCCCTCCCCATTCCCCTTTCCCTTTCCTCGCCTGACCCTAACCCGACCGGCTCGGGGCCGTGGGGGGGGTCTACTACTACTACTACTACTACTACTACTACTACTGCTGCTGCTGCAGCTGCCTCAGCTAAGCCGCCTGTCCTCTTCCCTTGTAGCGTTGCCTGCTGCGTTAAGCAACTCTGCTAGTGCATTAAGGGCAGTCTACTGCTTGTTAGTAAAGCAGATGCTGCGCTAGTGCTGTACTTTAGTTTATCCTAGCCTGTGCGCCTGGATGCAGTAGTATAGGTACTGCTCCTAGATACCCTAGTACTTGCAGACTGTGTTAGCTTCTTAGCTAAGCTTAAACAGCCGTCTGTAAGGCTTTAATAGGTTAATGCTCTTCAGCTACTGCTTCATCTCTAAGGGCACCTTGCCTAGCTAGAGGGAGCATCTTGCCACCTCCTAGCAGAAGCTCTCTAATACAAGGGTGAATTAGCGCTGCTCCTCCTTAAAGCCCTTGTCCTAGGCTGCCCTGCAGATAGCCTTAGACATAGGCGCCTGCCTAGCAGCATGTAGGTTAATTAGGTTAAGGCTAGCAAGGTGTACAGCCTATCCTATCTCCCTGACCTAGCTTGACTATTAGTTTATGTCTAGGCTGGCAACAATAGTCTACCCCTATTCCTTATCCTTAGCTGCTATAAGACTCTCCTACCTTAATAGGTGCTCTGTAAATACATTATTACTATCCTGCTAGGCAGACAGCCCCCTAACGCTACAGGCCTAGACAATCTAGTACCACATATACCACCCTTAGCACAGCAACTGCACCTGGACTGCCCCCTACCCTAGACTGTTAGCATGAGCTGCAGTAGGGGTAACAGCAGGCAAGCTGGTTTTATATACGTCCTGCTGCGCATGCAATTTAGCTAGCTTCTAGCTGCTTGTTTAGAATAGGCACTGTATGCAGCCATACCTATCTAACAAAGGCACCTACTAAATAGGCAGGGTGCTATCTGGCAGTAGCTCACAGATGTGCAGGTCTTCAAGCGCGCCGTTAGAGGCTGTTACCCAGGCCTTATTAAGGACGCCCTGGAGCAATTTGCCCTTTAGCTAGTAGGCCCAGCAGAAATAGGCCTTAATAGCGCTGTCTGGTTGGAGTGCTTGCTTGTAGTGCGTACATACTGCAACATAGGGTTGCTTAACAAACACAAGGTACGCACTCAGGTTAATCTTGCCTACTAGGCCCTAGCTGCTGCTGCTGCTGCTGCTGCTACACCTAACTATAATAAGATAGCGCTTAGGGATGCTAGTTACGCTAGGGAAAGAGCTGCAAGCTGCTGCCTGTAACCTATTACCTATTGCTACTCTATATAGTACTGTAGGGACTGTATGCGCCTTAGTAGTACTTAGGAGCTAGATATAGAGTATATCCTTATATTCTTAACGTGGCTGATAAGCGAGTCGATCAGACAAGCGAGTCGATCACCCAACCGCGATCATACCATCTTCCCGCTTTCAACACACGTCCATCGACCATAAAGAATGTCGTCATCAAACAAAGAAGCGCAATTGATCCTAGCGGTTCAAGCGATTAAAAACACTCCAAATCTTAGTATTCGAGCTGCAGCACGGATCTATTCAGTACCCTTCACAACATTACGCGACCGACTTAATGGAAAACCTTCGCGACGCGACATCATGCCGAAATCACGGAATTTGACGCTGCTTGAAGAAGAGAAGCTAGTTAAGTACATTCTTGACCTAGATGCCCGATCGTTTCCTCCCCGGATCAGTGGTGTTGAAGAAATGGCCAATCACCTGCTTGCCGACCGTGGCGCGCGACCGGTTGGGAAGCGCTGGGCGTCGAACTTCATCAAACGACAACCACAGCTTCGGACGCGTTTTTTTCGCAAGTATGACTACAAGAGAGCCCAATGCAAAGATCCACAGGCTATTTGCAGCTGGTTTGCCCTTGTGAAGAACACAATCGTAAAGTACGGTATCCAAGAGTCTAATATCTACAACTTTGATGAGACTGGTTTCATGATGGGCCAGATCGCAGCTGGCATGGTTGTAACGAGTGCTGAAAGGCGATCAAACACGAAAATGGTGCAGCCTGGTAATCGGGAATGGGTTACAGTTATCCAAGCCATAAGTTCGTCAGGCTACAGCGTCCCGCCATACATCATCGTTGCAGGCCATTATCACCTCTCAACCTGGTACACTGAAACAGATCTCCCACACGACTGGGTTATCGCAACATCTGAAAACGGATGGACAACAAACGAGATAGGCCTAAATTGGGTCAAACACTTCGATCGTCATTCAAAGCCACGTGCAAGAGGTCCTCATCGCCTCCTTATCGTTGATGGGCATGAAAGCCACCACTCTGCAGGTTTCGAGCTATATTGTCAGGAAAACAACATCGTCCCACTCTGTATGCCAGCTCATTCATCTCATCTACTTCAGCCCTTAGATGTAGGATGCTTTGGGCCTCTCAAAACGGCGTACGGTCGACAAATTGAGGAAAAGATGCGGCGAGGTGTAACCCATATTACGAAGGAAGACTTCTTTCCAGCGTTTCGTGAGGCCTTTACACAAGCACTTACGGGAAAGAATATCCAGGGAGGTTTCAGAGGCTCCGGGCTTGTCCCTCTGAGTGCAGAAAGTGTATTATCAAAGCTGGACGTCAAGTTACACACTCCAACGCCTCCAGGATCACTTCCAACAACACCGCTCCCTTGGGTTTCCAGGACACCAAACAACCCAACAGAAGCAACTTCTCAGTCAACACTGATCAAGGATCGAATTGCCCGTCATCAAAATAGCTCCCCAACACCTATCAATAACGACGTTGACTATATTCTTAAAGGAACACTAGGAATAATGCATGAGAATGCAGTCCTGAGGGCGGAGAACAAAACTCTTCGAGAGGAAAACAGCACACTAAGCCGACGTCGGAGAGCTAAGAAAACGCGTCTCCAGCAAGGAGGAAGTCTTACTGTAGCTGATGCAGAGGATATACAGTCGCAGAGGGACGCAACAGCACAGGTTTATGAGGAAACGCGTCGGAGGAGTGGTCGTAAGCCAAGGACTGAATCGGGTCAACGACGGTGTGGCGTGTGCGGAAACACAGGACACAATGCGCGAACGTGTCAGTTTGATGTAGAAACGACTGAGGAAGAGAATTCTTAGTAGCGTTAATTGATTTAGTGGTGTTGATATTGATGTCTTCTTGGGTTTGTAATGTAGTCGTGGTTGGGTGATCGACTCGCTTGTCTGATCGACTCGCTTATCAGCCGGGTTATTAGTAGTTTAAATAGCATGCCTACAGCAACGTCATTAGTTTAGACGTTCAGTGTCTAGGTTCTCTATGTTAAATTAGGTAGGTCTAACGTTGCTAAGGAGACAGCTAGCTATTAATACATAGACCCTAGTAGGCACAGCAAAATCAATTGCTACTCCTATACTCCAGTAGAACTTGACTAATATAGAACAAGAAGAACCTATAAACACGTAGTATCTATACAGACTACCTTTAGGGTTTACCACTAGCTGTTAAAGTAGTTTGTACCTAAAGCATAATGTATTTAAGCTATATAAATAGTTAATCTAACAAACTAGAATTTAAAGTAGATAGTGTAAAGCTTTAGAAGTTTTAAACTAAGTATAGAGCGTTTAAGTGTTAAGCTATATCCTAGTATAGTAATATACAGTAGTGTCTTATTTATTTTATTTTTATATTACTATTTAATGCTATTTAGTACTTAAAGTTATACTACATCCTGCTTTAGTGCTTAATTTAATACGTGAATTAAATTATATGTTTTATACAGAGAGAAATTAGAGAGGTACTAAAAAGAGAGAGGGAAATAAACCTTATTGCTTTAATACACTATAGTTTCTTAAAATTAATAGAATAACATGTCCTAAGGTGGCCCTAATTCGTACTGCAATACTAAATAGACAGCTGCCTATTTCTAGGGTTATAGAGTAAACGCCTAACCTACCTCCACCTTAACTATTACAGTAACTTACTTCTCTTTTTCTGCATAAATGTTAGTAATTACTATTATAAAGAATTTACCTTTAACGTAGTTCACAAGCAAGTGAATCACACAAGCTAGTGAATCACTTTCTAATTATTTCGTACGCATCCTCTTTCTCCTAGTTTTTCTCCACCAACAACTATGGGACAGCAATCAATTGAAAGTGATTTAGTCCTAGCGCTTAATGCGCTCCAATCCAACCCAAAATTAAGCGTACGAAAGGCTGCATTACTCTATAATGTATCATTCTCTACCCTCCAACGACGAAAACACGGCCGACCTGCGAAACGCGACATCCGACCACATAACCAGAATTTGACCTTGTACGAAGAGGAGAGCATTGTACGATACATAATCGACCTAGATTCACGATCATTTCCACCGCGCCTTAGTGCTGTTCGAGAAATGGCCGATCGACTGCTTCGCGACCGCGGCGCGCGACGCGTCGGAACAAACTGGGCCTCAAACTTCGTACGACGACGACCTGAGCTCCGAACGCGTTTTAATCGAAGAATCGACTATCAGAGAGTCCTCTGCGAAGATCCTGACGCGTATCGCGCGTGGTTTTCCCTTGTACGAAATACAATTGCGAAGTATGGGATACACGATGACGATATCTATAACTTTGATGAGACTGGGTTTGCAATGGGCAAAATGTCCTCTGAAATGGTTGTTACAGCCTCTGAACGACGTGGCAAGCCAAGAGGAGCACAACAAGGGAATCAGGAATGGGTTACAGTAATCCAGGGCATTGGGTCGTACGGCTATTCTATCCCACCGTACATCATCTTTGCAGGCAAAGTCCATCTTGACTCCTGGACGTACGACAGCCCCCTCCCACCCAACTGGGTAATTACCCTTACAGAAAACGGTTGGACGACAAACGAGAAAGGCCTAGAATGGGTAAAGCACTTTGATTTCCATACAAGAAGTCGTACGAAGGGTGTTTACCGCCTCCTTATCCTTAATGGCCATGAAAGCCACCATTCTGTCGATTTTGAGCTATACTGCAAGGAACAGAAGATTATTACGCTCTGTATGCCACCTCATTCATCGCATAAGCTCCAGCCTCTTGATGTTGGGTGCTTTGGTCCCTTGAAACGGGCGTACGGTCAAGAAATCGAGGTCCTTATGCGGGCGCATGTTACGCATATTGCAAAGGAAGACTTCCTCCCAGCTTTTTCTAAGGCGTACGACAAGGCGATAACTAAGTCAAACATTCAAGCAGGCTTTAGAGCAACTGGCCTTATACCGTACGACCCTGATTATGTGATTTCACAGCTAGATATCAAGCTTCATACGCCAACACCACCAGGTTCTTCTGCTGGCTTACCACCAGCTTGGGTACCAAAGACACCAAACAACCCAATCGAAATCACGTCACAATCCGATTATATCAGTAATCGCATCGTACGACATCAAAATAGCTCCCCAACATCAATTCTTACAGGTATGCAGCAGCTGAAGAAAGGGATGATGATGATGGTGCACGAACAGACCTTGATGCGGGAGGATTTGGCTGAACTTCGAGAGGCAAATGACCGCCTTAGCCGCCGTCGGCGTACGAAAAAAAAACAGCTACAGCAAGGAGGGACACTTACAATTAACCAGGCAAAGGATTTAAAGTCTCAAATAGATGCGACGGAGCAGTTAAAGGCAGAAACAAGTCAGAATGGTGGTCGTACGAGGAGGCAGGAAACGCGCGCGCGACGATGTGGTATCTGTGGAGAGCCTGGCCATAATGCTCGTACATGTCAAAAGGTTGAATCTACATCTGAAGAAGAGGATTCCAGTTAATTTAAATTAGTTTAAGGCGTTGTAGTTGATTTCTCTTACATGTTATTGTACGAGTAGTAGAAAAGTGATTCACTAGCTTGTGTGATTCACTTGCTTGTGAACTACGTTACCTTCTTTTATAGTAATAAACAAAACAATCTTCTTAACTAGAGCATAGAAATAACTACATAGAGTAGCAGTAGGTTGTAGATTAGCTATATTCCTTATTATAGTAGAGTACTTTACTACAAAATGTATAGAATAGATAATTAATCTCTTCTTAGACAGGTCTATATAAGGCTCCTATTAGTCTACCCTTTTAGAACAATTAAAGACTAAAGAGGACTCTATAACGTAAATAATAAGCAAGCGCGCCAGACAAGCAAGCGCGCCACCTAAGCGCAACCACATCACTAAACCAAGCAGATATCCACACCTACAATACTCAATCAATTAAAATTAGTTAGAATTCTCTTCCTTAGACGTCTCTACAATAAACTAACACGTTTGCGCATTATGTCCTGTGTTCCAGCACACGCCACACCGTTATTAACCTGATTCAGTCCTTAGCTTACAACCACTACTGCAACGCATTTCCTTATAGACCTGTGCTATTGCATCCCTCTGCAACTGTATATCCTCTGCATTAGCTACTATAAGACTCCCTCTATGCTAGAGACATGTTTTCTTAGCTCTTTAACGTCAGCTAAGTACATTATTTTCTTCCTAAAGACTTTTGTTCTCAGCCTCTTTCAAAGCATACTAATGTATAACCCCTAATGCTCCTTTAAGAATCTAGTTAATAGCAGTGTTAATAGGTATTAGGGAACTATTTTAATAACAGGCAATACAATCCTTAATTAAGGTTAATTAAGAAGTTGCTTCTGTTAGGTTGTTAGGTGTCCTAGAAACCTAAGGTTGCAGTATTGTAGGAAGTAATCCTAGGGGTGTTAGAGTATAGAACTTAACGTCTAGCTTCAACAATACACTTTCTGCACTTAGAGGGACAAGCCTAGACCCTCTAAATCCTCCCTAGATGTTTGTTTCTATAAGAGCTTGCGTAAAGGCCTTATAAAACGCTGGGAAGAAGTCTTCCTTTATTATATAGGTATTACCCTATTGCATCTTATCCTCAATTTCTCAACCGTACGCCTTCTTTAGAGGCCCAAAACACCCCACATCTAAGGGCTAAAGTAGATAAGATAAATAAGGTAGCATATAGAGTATAACAATGTTGTTTTCCTAACAAAAGATCTTAAAACCTGTAGAATAGTAGCTTTTATGCCTATTAACAATAAGGAGACAATAAGGACCCTTTATACATGTGTTTGTATAATAATTAAAATGCTTAATCTAATCTAGGCCTCTCTTATTTATAGTCTATCTGTTTTCAGATGTTGCAATAACCTAGTTGTATAGGAGATCTATTTTAGTATACTAGGTCAAGAGGTGATATTAGCCTGCAACAATAATGTATAGCAGGACATTGTAGCCTAACGAACTTATAGCTTAGATAACTGTAACCTATTCCCAATTACTAGGCTGCACTATTTTCATATTTAATTGCCTTTTAGCACTTATTACAACTATTCCAGATGCAATCTAGCCTATTATAAAGCCAGTCTTATTAAAGTTGTAGATATTAGATGCATTAATACTATACTTCATAATTGTATTCTTTACAAGTGCAAACTAGCTGCAAATAACCACTAGGTCTTTACATTAGGCCCTCTTGTAGTTGTACTTGCAAAAAAAACGCATTTGCAGCTATAGTTGTCGCCTTATAAAGTTTAATGCCTAGCGCTTCCTAACTAGAGGCGCATCACAGTTAGCAAGCAGCTAATTAGCTATTTCTTCTACACTAGTAATCTAGAGGGGGAATAATTAGGCATCTAGGTTAAGAATGTATTTAACTAGCTTCTCCTCTTTAAGAAGCATTAAATTTTGTAAGTTTAGCATAGTGTTGCATTGTAATAGCGTGCCCTTAAGTTGACGCATTACAATGTTGCAACTAACTTAGTATATCTTTGCTGTAACGTAGTTCACAAGCAAGTGAATCACACAAGCTAGTGAATCACTTTTCTACTACTCGTACAATAACATGTAAGAGAAATCAACTACAACGCCTTAAACTAATTTAAATTAACTGGAATCCTCTTCTTCAGATGTAGATTCAACCTTTTGACATGTACGAGCATTATGGCCAGGCTCTCCACAGATACCACATCGTCGCGCGCGCGTTTCCTGCCTCCTCGTACGACCACCATTCTGACTTGTTTCTGCCTTTAACTGCTCCGTCGCATCTATTTGAGACTTTAAATCCTTTGCCTGGTTAATTGTAAGTGTCCCTCCTTGCTGTAGCTGTTTTTTTTCGTACGCCGACGGCGGCTAAGGCGGTCATTTGCCTCTCGAAGTTCAGCCAAATCCTCCCGCATCAAGGTCTGTTCGTGCACCATCATCATCATCCCTTTCTTCAGCTGCTGCATACCTGTAAGAATTGATGTTGGGGAGCTATTTTGATGTCGTACGATGCGATTACTGATATAATCGGATTGTGACGTGATTTCGATTGGGTTGTTTGGTGTCTTTGGTACCCAAGCTGGTGGTAAGCCAGCAGAAGAACCTGGTGGTGTTGGCGTATGAAGCTTGATATCTAGCTGTGAAATCACATAATCAGGGTCGTACGGTATAAAGCCAGTTGCTCTAAAGCCTGCTTGAATGTTTGACTTAGTTATCGCCTTGTCGTACGCCTTAGAAAAAGCTGGGAGGAAGTCTTCCTTTGCAATATGCGTAACATGCGCCCGCATAAGGACCTCGATTTCTTGACCGTACGCCCGTTTCAAGGGACCAAAGCACCCAACATCAAGCGGCTGGAGCTTATGCGATGAATGAGGTGGCATACAGAGCGTAATAATCTTCTGTTCCTTGCAGTATAGCTCAAAATCGACAGAATGGTGGCTTTCATGGCCATCAAGGATAAGGAGGCGGTAAACACCCTTCGTACGACTTCTTGTATGGAAATCAAAGTGCTTTACCCATTCTAGGCCTTTCTCGTTTGTCGTCCAACCGTTTTCTGTAAGGGTAATTACCCAGTTGGGTGGGAGGGGGCTGTCGTACGTCCAGGAGTCAAGATGGACTTTGCCTGCAAAGATGATGTACGGTGGGATAGAATAGCCGTACGACCCAATGCCCTGGATTACTGTAACCCATTCCTGATTCCCTTGTTGTGCTCCTCTTGGCTTGCCACGTCGTTCAGAGGCTGTAACAACCATTTCAGAGGACATTTTGCCCATTGCAAACCCAGTCTCATCAAAGTTATAGATATCGTCATCGTGTATCCCATACTTCGCAATTGTATTTCGTACAAGGGAAAACCACGCGCGATACGCGTCAGGATCTTCGCAGAGGACTCTCTGATAGTCGATTCTTCGATTAAAACGCGTTCGGAGCTCAGGTCGTCGTCGTACGAAGTTTGAGGCCCAGTTTGTTCCGACGCGTCGCGCGCCGCGGTCGCGAAGCAGTCGATCGGCCATTTCTCGAACAGCACTAAGGCGCGGTGGAAATGATCGTGAATCTAGGTCGATTATGTATCGTACAATGCTCTCCTCTTCGTACAAGGTCAAATTCTGGTTATGTGGTCGGATGTCGCGTTTCGCAGGTCGGCCGTGTTTTCGTCGTTGGAGGGTAGAGAATGATACATTATAGAGTAATGCAGCCTTTCGTACGCTTAATTTTGGGTTGGATTGGAGCGCATTAAGCGCTAGGACTAAATCACTTTCAATTGATTGCTGTCCCATAGTTGTTGGTGGAGAAAAACTAGGAGAAAGAGGATGCGTACGAAATAATTAGAAAGTGATTCACTAGCTTGTGTGATTCACTTGCTTGTGAACTACGTTAGAGCAAATGCTAAGATTCAGGTCTCTTCTGTAAGCTTAGACAGCTAGCTGTACCTAAACTTTATTGCTAGTTAATTACATTGTTTTTAGTAGAGGAATAAAGGAAAACAATAAGATAGTTGCGTTAAAGTATTTAGGTGGCGCGCTTGCTTATGTAGCACGCTTGCTTATCATTCACATTAGTAAGACGTAAATAATTAAAATAAAACATTATACTACTATTTCTTTATAATTACTTCCTTCTACAGTACTATAAATTATCTAATTATAGAATATAATAGAGACTACTACTTCTTTAGCTACTACTACAACTACTAGGAATAGATTAGGCTAAATCCTTACCCTTTTGCTAGTAACCCTAACCCTATCCTCCTCCTCTTACCTCTCTATTTTCTTCTTTAGTATACTTATCTGCGCATCTGCTTACTACACCTGCTGTAACCCTAACTAATATACATCTACTTACCTTTAGCCCCCTAACCTACCTCCCTATATTGCAAATTCCCTTCCCTACTAGCTTGCTTATGCTGCGCCTTCTCTAGACAGGCTGCATACGTAGAGGCTTACATCTCTCTCTCTATGTCTAGGCAACAACCTCTATTTTGCTGCAGTATTGTTACGGTCGGCTTTCCGTGGTAGTGTCTATTAGCAGAAGCTGAGGCAACGAAGCTGGAGAACAGTGCTGTAAGTCGTGCTGAAAGGATCAGGTCTTCAGAGGATACGGTGATCAGTCGTATACTCAACAAGGGGTTGTAACGTTGGTCACTAGTGAAGGGTGCCGAGAGTATCCGAGGGGATAATCACAAAGTTGATTGCTGAAGAGCTATGGAAGTCTGTCCTTGAGTCCGTTCCAGTCCATCCTATATACAAGTCTGGTTTCCCTGTTCCTCAGGGCGTCCGTATGTATGTCGTACGGGTGCCGTATCCTTGGCATACGGGATCCGTATCTCAAATGTACGGATCTAATCTTATCATATCTTCACGTGACTTGTACCATAGTTCTTCCATTCCGGGGGAGTCATCCGTCCGTCCCTGTTTCTTGTCCTTACAAAGGCTGTGCCGCCCGCGTCCTGTTGGTCGGGTGGGGCTCTCACTGCCTGTAGCTTGTCGGGTCGTAACAAGTATGCAGTGCACCTTACCGCCCTGCTAGGTGCAGTTAGCAGCGCTTGCTCCTGGCTTACGCTCCATCCTCTAATTAGCATAGGGTTAATATTTTAGCAGTTTTAGCGTAGGGTAAATGCGCTAACCCTAGGGTTGCTATGCATGTAGGGTGCGTTATCCTTATTTATCTTTTGTTTTTTTACGCCGTAATCTGCAAGAATCAGCCTGCAACAATGCACAGACCATGTCCTCCCGTTTTTGCGTGCAACCCTCAACCCTAACCCTGGTATTCTGCTAGAACGCTGCCTGCAATGGCGGATAGGCGCCTTATAAAGGTATCTCTTAGTTTTGTTAATTTTAATAGGTTGTAATATCTAGCTGTAATACTTAGTTTAACTATATACTATAACGTACATGCATAGTGAGTCGGCCATCATAGTGAGTCGGCCACCTCCTCCTACCCTCCAGCTATTTATGTAAGTCAATCAAGCAGCATCGTACGAAATCAATTAAAACTACTCATCATCCTCTTCTTCAGAGGTCTCCCATACTACCTGACATGTTCGTACGTTATGTCCAGTCTTTCCGCAATTGCCACATCGCCGACCGCGCAATTCACCCCCCTCCGTACGAGCCCCCTCCTGACGTGTATTTTCGCCTCCAGCATCAACAACCCCCTTCTCTACCCGGATTGCCTCTGCTTCAGCTGCATTAAGGGACCCTCCAAGACGCAGTTGGGTTTTTTTAGCCCTCCGACGCTTGCTTAGTATCTCATTTGCCGTACGAAGCCCACGGCACTCAGCTTCAACAAGAGCTAGTTTGTGTGCTAACTTGCTAATACCTTTGGCCTGCAAGTCAACTACTTCGTACAAATGGGTTGGTGAGCTATCTTGATGACTGGTAATCCTTTTCTTAAGTGATGCAGAGCTTCGTACGGCGTCATGTGCTGTAGTTGGTGTCTTTGGGTCCCAGGAGCCCTGGCTGCTTGGGCGTGAGTTGGATGGTGTTGGCGTCTTTGGCTTGAAATCCAGGCGGGAAATAACTACTTCTGGGTTGAAAGGGATAAGGCCAGCCTGTCTAAAGCCAGCTCGTACGTTTTCTTCACCCATTGAAGTGAAAAAGGCTGCCTTAAAGGCAGGAAAGAAGTCGTCCTTAGTAATGTGCGTAATCTGCATCCGCATCATTTTCTCAATTTCCTTGCCGTACGACGCCTTCAGCGGACTAAAACAGCCAACATCAAGAGGCTGGAGCTCGTGCGATGAATGGGGAGGCATGCAAAGAGCAATAATGCTGTGTTCCTTGCAGTAATCGTCAAACTTGGTAGACTTGTGGCTGTTGTGGCCATCAAGGATTAGGAGCCGCTTAACACCCTTTGTACGAGACTTTGTGCACTTTTCAAAATGCTGTAGCCAATCTAGGCCAATCTCATTTGTAGTCCATCCATTTTCGCTAGGGTGGACGCGCCATTGGGGTGGGAATTGGCTATTGGTATACCACGAGAGGAGGTGATATTTGCCCTTGACGATGACGTACGGAGGCAGCGCCCAGCCATCTGCACATACGCCCTGAATGACAGAAACCCATTCGCGATTGCCAGGCTGCTTCGTACGAGGCCTTCCACGGCGATCAGAGGTTGTAACAACCTTTGCGTGCGACAGCATTCCCATCAAGAAGCCCGTCTCATCAAAATTGTAGATATCGTCATCGTGGATTCCGTACTTCGCAATTGTGTTTCGTACGAGGGCAAACCAGGCCTGCACAATTGCAGGATCCTCAGCTAATGCCCTCTGATAGTCGATTCCACGTCGAAAACGCGTCTTTAGTTGTGGTTGGCGTCGTACGAAGTTCTCTGCCCATCGGGGTCCGACACGCGTCGCGTCGCGTTCGTCAAGGAGGCAATCAGCCATATCTCGTACGTCGTCAAGTCGCGGTGGAAATCCTCGATCGATTAGGTCAATAACTCGTTCAAGAATCACTGTTTCTTCTAGCTCAGTCATCTTCATTGATTTCGATCGCGTTTCTTGTCGTGGTAGTCGTCCGATGCGTCGGTCCTGAAGTGTTGTTCTTGGGATATTGTAGATAGTAGCTGCTTTTCGTACGGAAAGATTTGGGTCTTTATTGATAGCTTGAAGTGCAAGTATAATGCGGCTTTCTTTTAAGGAGGATTCCATAGTCGTACGTAGAGGAAACTTAGTATAAAGAGGAAAGGTGTAGAAGTAAAGAGGAGTGGCCGACTCACTATGATGGCCGACTCACTATGCATGTACGTTATTAGTATTAGAATTATTAATGCAGTTATCTACATCCTCTAGCTAACAAGGGAGGAAGTAGCTAATAATAATAAAAGTTGTTAGGCAGGCTATTATTTTTAATAGAAAAGCTGCTGCTAACCTTTTAAAACTATTATAACAGATGTTAACGCACTATTACATAGGTACTGCTATTATTAATATTAAAGACTACTTAGTATGCAAGGATAATGCAAATAGAAGTAGCTCTACCTAGCCTCTAAATAGGAGCAGATTGCAGTTTAACGCCTTAATAGTAACGCATTAGAACTATAACTATTACTAGGGCGTTATATCCTTCCTTGTTTGCAACATGCTTCTATCTTACAGTTCTAATCTAGGCTACTTATCTTGCGCTATCTGCAGTAATAGGGAGCTAGTAACAATGTTCTACGCCCTATGCTAAGGCAATTGTTTTAAGCTGTTTAGCAACAAGTACACTTTTCCTAATCTAAACTAATACATAAGGGCAGTTAATAATGACAGCCTAGGAAGAGCAGGCAATGCCATTATAAGCATCTACATAGAGAATAACTACTAGTATTAAAACATGCTTTGCATAAGTGTTAGATAAGACGCCCTGCTAGGTTAAAATCTCTCTGCTTGCAGTAATTACCCCTTTACAGCAACGCAAATTGCAGGAT
Organism: Colletotrichum lini; assembly: GCA_034638275.1. Lineage (NCBI taxonomy): Eukaryota > Fungi > Ascomycota > Sordariomycetes > Glomerellales > Glomerellaceae > Colletotrichum > Colletotrichum lini. The sequence continues at coordinate 39,631 of JAWQJV010000012.1, forward strand.
GTAAATTGCTAGACAACCTAATGCTTCTTTATTCTATCTTAGATAATTACAGGTACCTAGACATCTTAGGGGCTGTAAACAGGGGGTGTGTACCAGGCTTCTACTGCGTTAGGGTTAACTGCTACCTTGTAGGTAAGGGCATTGCCATTAAGCGGCCTATACCTAGCTATACCATCGCTAAGACAAACATATTAAGCATCTATTGCCTCCTTATGTAGCATTTAGTTAACTGCATCTTGCTCTACAGCGCTAGTAATGCTAACGCTAAGCTTAAGGATAATATTGCGCAATGGATGGGCTGCACAGCAGCAAGTAAAACCTGCGTGACAATTGCTAAGCGCAGCTACTACAGCTCTGCATCATCAACTTCGCCAACCCTTATGCCTGCTCTAAAGCCTAAGCACCTTATAGCTATGTCTGACAGCAATCTAGTGCATAGGCATCCCTGCTTAGAGATTCTACACAATCTGCTTACAATCTGCTTGTTTGTAGCTGCTGCTATAGATACTTACTTTACACCTAACTTACTACACCCTTCTTTAGGACCCTTTGTAATTTCTAAGCAGGTACACCTAAGCTTATACTAAGAGGTTCTACTTAAGCATTAACTAACTTCTGGGTGCTATTAAATGCATGTTAGACTGCGCTGAATTCCTAAACACGCTTGGTGTCTGGGATGACGTTCTGGAGCGGTGTCCTTTGCTTTATAGGTAGGTAAAAAAGAAGTATGATGAAGCTTATTGGAACTAGAGTACGGTCTTGGCTGACGCTAACAAGGACTAGCTGCGTTGATGGGTTGCTTATAGCACTAGGGGTGAAGCTATGCAAACAGTTGTTTATAATGAGTACTAGATCTTGCAATGGCAGAAGAAGTAGACGTCCTTTACTATTGTCGGCATAGAAGACTACTCTAACAATTAGGTCATTACAGACTTTAATGGAAGCACCTGCAAGACCTTAACTTAAGGCTAATGGGAACAAACAACAGTAGAACAACTTCTCTTACAGTCTTTCATTGCTGCAAGCAGAGCCCCTACTCACCTAACTAGCACTAAAATGCTAGGTAGGCGTAGATTAGCGTCTTCTATGTTATCTTAGGACCTACTTAAACTAGTAGGTAATTAGATTAGCTAGTGATGATGACGGCCTTAACGCATCTTGCGCAACTGCATCTGCAAATAATACAGTTATTGCAGCGTTGCTGCACATCCTACTACCTAATAGCTAGGTTAATTTTATCTCTAATTAAAAGCTAGCACCTGGGCCAAGCTTTTATACTACAGTACTACGTAAGAATTCTTTCTACAAGTTCTTTTGCAGTTACTAACTCTCTATATAAAGCTAGAAAGCAAGCTAGACTACTCTACTACTGTTAGGATAACTGCAAACAACGTGTGCATAGCCCTAAATGCTTATGATAGGCTGCAATAGTGGCTTTAGGCTGTGTTACTAGTTGGCAAGACTGCTAGGAGCAAGACGACATTAAGAGGGTAACCCCCTATGAAATTTAATACAGCAAAGCCAACGCGAACCACCATGTACCTGGAGGCGTCCGAGTGGCCGCCCACAGACACCACAACTTTCAAACTTGGCGTTATTGTGACTATAACTCTTAGCAGCGGCCTGCAAGTGTCCCTAAAGCTCGACACTAGGGACGCATACATATGCCTTAGAGTAGAGCAAAAATTCGTTATAGCCATGTTGTCTGACACCAGCACATTGTGTTTAGGTACTAACCTCCTGTCAACGCCAAACCAGTGGAAGCTTAGCAATCTGGCGGAGTTTATCTAATTCCTGCACAGCAAGGCAGTCTCCCTCTTGCAGGACTTGCCCATCATGCCTATTGACGCAGCAGCTAAAGGCTGTAACGCCTTTTGGTTTAAGTCTGGCATCTAACGGATTATGACGCTCCAACTTGAGTTCAGGTTCCTAAAGGAAGTCTACAGCCGCGTTAAAGAATGGCTGCAGCTTGCAAGGTTTAGAATTGAAATTAAGGATAACACCTTGCGTGTGATTGCGCGACGCAGCATGCACTGCTATAAGGGCCAGCCGGACAGTGTGAAAAGGGCTATATACAGACAGCAGCGGAGTCGGACGATCCAGCTTCGCTGGGTGCGAGACTTGGCAACAAGAGCGAGGCCATGGTGCGTGGGGACATGACATTTGGCGTTGGAGTGGAGCTCACAGATCTGGAGGGGTTTCACTTCAACCTCTTTGTCACGATTAGTGACAACTTCGTCAGACTGCGCCGCCAGCGAGACACGCCGGGCCAGGCAAGGACAGCGAGCTCACACAACTCATGCAGTGGGCTGCGGGGTACCTCGGGAACAGGAACGGATCGAAGGCCATAGGTGACAAGTACAAGGACGGCGTATGGGGGACTGCAAGACCTAGGTTAATGCTGCGAGCGGCTTCTTGAACGCCGTCCGATCCCGCGTGGTCGAGTTCACCCTGGGCTACGATGACCAGGGCAGGTTGCAAGGCTTAGAAACGGCGTCCATAACGATGCAGGTAGAACTGACGCTAGGCAAGGCGGCTAAGACGGTCCAGGAAGACAAGAATAAGCTCATCTTTTTCCTAACATTCCGGTGGGGCAAGGCGTATGGGGTTGCCTTTGATGGCAGAGTCTGTGGTGCCAGGACCCCGAGATGGAGGGTAAGGTCGACTACACCGAGGCTATGCCGTCGTGGGAGCGCTACCTCGAGGTGAAGCCTAGCGACCCAGAGACGACTATTGACAACGTCGACCTGAAGAAGCTCCTCAAGATCGACTCCCTGCCTGCGGGGGTGCCCACGAAGATCACGACGGCCAGAATCTCACTCGATGCCAAAGTCATAACCGTCGAGGGAGTCATCAGCTGCACCTACGACCGGTACAAGTCGTCGTCCAAGGTGCCCATGCTCATTCTCGGCCACCTGGCCGTCACCGTCGTTCGCAACTTCGATAAGGAGTCCAAGGGAAAGCACAAGCCAGGAATCCCAGCGTCCTAGGACGCCTGTCGGGAGTTCACCATGTTGCTCTGGCCTGATGGTAAGGACTCGGCTGATGACTGTGCTTGGAAGAAAGACAAGACCCCGGCTAAGAATTCCAAGGACCTGCCCTGCCAGATATCTGGAGATTCGTATTACAGCAGCGCGACGGCAGCAGCACTATCCGCCGCCAACAAGTCGTCGTGGACCCTGAAGGCGAGCATCGATGGCCTCACGGTGTCGCACCTCGCTTCATTCTAGCGTGAGCCCGAGGTCTGCGACGCGGTGATGGGCATGTTGTCGCACGTCGAGCTCGAGCATCTGGAACTGGAGTACCACTACGGCCCTAAGGACGGCGATGGCGACTCCGACAAGTTTGGCAGGCTGCTCAGGCTGGGCGGACTGAAGCTTAAGCTTGATTTCTAATGCGACTTGGATAACAGCTGAAAGTTTGGCGCAAAGCTGACAGTGCCTACTTAAGGGTCTAAAAAGAATGACAGCAGTGCAGGCGACTTGGCTACGGTGGAGAGCATTCTTACCGCAATGTTCGGCAAGGGAAACCTGCCCGCTATCCCGGGGGGAGTCCTCGACATCTCCCGATGAGCAGGCCAGAGTCGGCTGGGCAAGTCCTTTCGGTCAAGTGCGTGTTCGTCAAAGTCAATAGCGACGCAAGTAAGGGCGTGAAAGAGTCGCAGGTGCTCTTGTGCACGACGTCAATACATATCTCAACTGTCAGCTTGACATTAACGCAGTGGCGTGACATGTCGTGGGTCCCGGGCACACACCGTCCAAGAGCATCATCAAGATTGCCGTGAGTGATCTGCTCGAGATCAGCGCGCCGCTCGTGGGCACGGTCAAGCAGCCGTTTGAGCAGCTGGTCTACATTTAGGTGTCGGCCAAGCAGGCGGCAGCCGAGCGGAAAGCAGAAGAAGATTGAGACTGGCTCAAAGATGCAGCTAGGCGGTGCTGGCGATCAGAACAATCAGGCGGCGGTGGGCATCACGCATGAGAGTGCAAGATGCTAAATAGGAAGTTGCTCCAAGACGATCAGATCTACTTCAAGGCTGATGCGCCAGATGCAGACAAGATCAGGGATGGTAGCGTCGTCATAGAGGCCGGATCGCACTTCATAGTCGTAGCCAAGACGCCCAAGGGAAGTGTCAACGCCGAACTCAACTACATGTTCTCGCAGCCCAAACCTCCCGTCTACACCACAGGCGATAACTTCAAGGACGAAAAGCCAAACACAGAGCCAGTCAAGGCAGCCTTCAAGAAGACTGCCGGCCCGCTGTATCTTTTAGAAACGTAGGGCTAACGTATGACATAAAGACAAATAGGTTAGGGATCATTCTAGACGCAACATTCCTCTTTAGGCCCCTCAGACTAGCACTTATAGGATTTAGTCTAAGCGTTAAGATCAGCAAATGGAAAGCCACTATCGTTTCTAACGACTAAGAATTTATAAGCCTCTAGACTAACGGTAGTAACATGCTCTGTCCCAGCCTTCTGCTACTGCTACCTGCCCACAATGTAGGCGACGTCGATGCCATGCTAGGCTCGCTGCCCGTAACCAATCCAAAAGTAACGCTCAAAGGTCTTGCAGTCTCATTCGACCAGCTTCCAGTGACCATTGCGGGCGGCTTTGTACGCACTGAGAGGAAATGGATGACGCAATTTACTATGCTGGAGGTCTAATCGCAGGCTTCAAACCATGGAAGCCGATGGCCATAGGAGTCTATGGAGAGGTACCCAAGAAGAAGAAGAAGAAGAGGGAAAACTTCGTAGAACGTAAGGTTATAGAAGGGTCTGACAACTATAATCATAACAGCGACGACGACACATCCAACTTTAACAAGTTCACTAAAGACGAAGAGGAAGTGTTAGAGAGAGCGGCCATGGACGATGACGACGGCAAATTCACCATAGTCTTCGTCATTCTCAAAGTCCAAGGCCCAGGGTTCAGTATCGGCTTCGCTGACATCTCAGGCCTCACCGCCGGGGGGTTGGCGTGAAATCGAGCATCCGTCTGCCCTCAGCGGAGACGGTTCTTGACTTCCCCCTGACCAAACCAGACGGCACCCTTGACCTGGAAGAGTGCCCCCTCTCCGCTCTCATGGCTGTGCTCTCGCCGCCCGAGAACGAAGCAATCCCCTGGTTCGCACCCCGCAAGGGCGCAATCTAGATTGCTGCTGGCCTGACCGCCACGGCGTTCACCATATGCTTTCGGCCAACGCCGTGCTGGTAGTGACTATTAGCCCGTCGGTACAGGTGGGCATATTCGGCGTCGCCATAAGTGACTTGCCTAGCCTCATGGCGCCTGTCAAGTTTGCCTACGCTGAGATCGGCTTTGCGTGCGTCTTGGACCTGGATGCCGGCACTTTCCGCTTCGACGCCCGGCTCTCGCCGCTCAGCTTTGTGCTCCACGAGAGCTGTCACCTGTCTGGCGGCATGGCATGGGCGGCGGCAAGCTGAACGCCACGCTCAACTTAGGTCCCCTCTCGGCGTGGTTCGATGTCTTCCTGGACTTTCTCATCAACTTCCGGCCCTTCAAGTTTGCGGCCGACGGTGGTCTGGCCGTGGGCGTACGCTTCACGCTTGATCTGTTGCGGCTTGTCACCATCTGCATCCAGACTGAGATCAAGGCCGTCCTAAGCTTGCTTGACCCTGCCATGGCTGGACGCGTGCACATCAACTTATAGGTGTTCAGGTTTGATATTGACTTTAGAGATAGAGACAAGGCTCTGCGTAACGCCAAGGAAAGCATGTTGACCCCTAGACGATTTTAGGGACCTAGTCATCAAGGGTGGAGGTTTGGCCACCACCCAAGGGGAGCTAGCACCTTAGGCTTGAAACGAATGCACGTCCGTCGTCAATACTCATTGTTCGCTATATCGCAGTGTTTTGCTATCTAGCTAGTACAGATAATTGCTTAGATTAAACCGCACTGCAGACCTGCCATGCTAAGAGAACCCAAGTATGTATCAGGATTGTAATTTGTCACGGTGCTGTAAAATCACTTTAACACAGGCACTATCTCATTTTCTTTTTACCCTTGAGACCGTGTCAGGTCTTCTGTGTACCTTGACGCAATTTGCCGAGTGTCTATTTATCTATTTCGAGATGTGAGTCCCTCTTTACATGCAACGCTCCTCCGATAGACGTACCCAACTATGTCTGCAGATTGACGCACCTTTTGACGCTTGATAAAAGTCGGAAAATCAACCTTCTGACGTTCGACGACGATCTGGAGGGCAGTTTATTCCTGCGCCAGTGTCTCAAAGTCCGGATTAATTCCTATGCTTAAACCGTCTAGCACATTCGTGTCGGCTTCCGTAGGGGGCGTGGGAGACCCGGGGCATCCACGGGCTACATGGCCACGCTGAACGGGTGGGCGGCACACAGGGCTAGTTGGCGTTGCAATAATTCGAGGTGGTGGCTTCTTGTAAGCGGGTGGCAGAATAATCTCAAGAGTACTATCCGTAAGTCGAGATTCTCCGTCACTAAGCCGACGGTCCGCAGTATACATGGCATCCGTGTCAACCCTGATCTTTTTTGCTCCTGCTGTCGTCAGCGTTTTAGTGATGGCGTCTAGATTGGAAGTGTGTTCTGAGGTCTTGTGTCCTCCATCGCAGCCGTCGGTTGGTCGTGCATTAGAGGAACAATGCTGCCCATGCCTGGCGGCATCTCAGCGATAGAAGTCCAGTTGTGGAGTTGACTGGAGCGTTGGACCTTGCCTTTTCGTAAGAAATATTTAGATGCTATCTAGGCCTCTCCGCTGTTATCCTCTACCTGTCCTGCACCTCAGGGAGCGCAGGTGGATTAGCTAGCTAATAGGCTGGTATAGCTAGAGAGAGGTTTAAAGCTAACACATCCATCAACTTTGTCTGCGCTGCACCCGCTTTGTAGGCGCCAATCGCTTGTCTGGTGATTGTTAGCGTCCGTCTGTCGAGAATATAAAGGCTAGGCAGCTGGGCTACAATGAAATAAAAGACGGTCTTGATCACGCGGAGTAAGCAGTGGAAGACAAGCCCGACACAGACTAACAATGTAGTTAGAAATTAAAGTCTTTAGGGCTGGGGTAGGTCTCTTACTAAAATCCCGACCCTGCATTACATGCATTGCATTACGGCAAGTCTGTACATGCAGTTAGTATGTCTTATACATAATAGAAACTATTAACCATGCAGTTGCGTCTAAGAGAGGGCGATATTATGCCATCAAACTAATTACAGACTTAAAAAAACCTATAAAAAAACCTAGCATCTAGACTAGACCTAAGGGTATTATTTAGAAGAACAGTAACGGTTAAAAATCCGTTGACTGCGTTAGTGCAAGAAAGACACAAGATTAATTGTGCTTGTTCATTTCGGCATTGTTGGCACAATTCACAGGGGGGGCAAGGTACAGTCGGTGAAGCTATTCACGGATCTTGTAAAAATTACTTTGGTGGTGACTGGCTTGAAGGAGCTAAAGTAGGTGGTGGGTGGGTAGGCGCCTGCCAAGGCGAAAGGTGTGGGCCTGCTGTCCTACTTTCGCCGGGGCTGGCCGTTGCCCCACCCTTCTCGGGGCCGGATCTATCCCGAGCCCCGTGGTTGCCGACTCTTGTTCCAACAGGCATCTTCTCGGCGTGTCGGGAGCGCGCCCGACTCGACAACTTCGCGCAAATCTCAGAATGTAATTGTTACATAGTCGTGCCTGGAAACGCAATAATTAGTAATCTATTTACAGGCTAGGGAGGCGCCGAGATAGACGTTAAAGGAAAAGACGCATTGCCATGAGCTCGCCAAGGTTGGAGGGACTAAGAAGTCTGAGGTAAAGAGATAGATCTCGCTAGTCGGCTGGACGTCTGCGCTATGGGCTGCAGAGAAAAGGTAGAATTGAAAGTGGAGATTGGAGCCTTCCTGCGCCTGAGGGGGATAGCAGTGCGACACCGTGGCATCCTGGCCGTGAGGATGCCAAAAACCTGGCACTTTCGCCCTTGTAGTGCCATCCCCGCCAAAAAGGTCCGTGCTTCTGCGCCAACAACAAATACATGATTCCGCGTTTCCTTCCCGTCGGTCGGTCCGCCCCTCAACGCGTCGGCTTCCACAGACTGGCTGGTGCAACAACGCGTCACACTAGCAATGCATCTACAGTGCACTATCACCACCTCCTCCTCCCTCACCCCACTTCCCCCACCAATGCGCAACCACAATCAACCCCGTTCTCCGGCTCTGAATGCACTGGATTCCGCGTCGTCTCCCCAAGATCCCGCCACAACCAAAGCAGAGAAGAACCAGTTCGTTAGCATGGGCTAGCTCGCGCACATCGCGGCCATGACGTTGAATGACACCTTGGAACAACTCAACGCCCTTGCGGGAAACCATCACGACAGCCTCCTTTCGCGGCTCTGGGCCCGGCTTCGTCAAGATTTCGTTGCTGACCCAGACCATGCCCAAGACGACTTTTCCAAATGGGCCGTGGAACACGTCGACAGCAAGATTCTCGGCCTCGCGGCCGATGACTCGCTGGCAGCCGAGATGGAAGCCCTCAACAGAGAAAGCAAGCGTCGTTACAGCAACCTCCTCCGTCATTTCAACATTTCGCTGAGCGTATACCTGCTCCTCTTCGGTTCTGACATCGCCAACTCGCGCACGTGCATCAGTTGTGTCCGGAAATTGCAACAGCTCCATCCCCACGTTCAGTTGCTCCATCTCTACGATACCTACAAGAGCCAGCCGGTCATCAATAACAAGTGGGAAGTGGGCGACGTCTTCAGAATGCTGGCTGCTATTGCCGTTTGTAAGTCGCTCTCCGTCCACCTTTTTCCCTTGGTCCATCCATATTGACAGCGATGCGTTGCTGATCGATGCTTGTCTATCTCTCTCTCTCACAGACGACCCAACCATTACCGAGCAGTCGCGAGCGAAAAAGGCCGAGGGCAGAGCAGCATCATCAGTCTCTGCAAGCCGGGACCAGACTCCTGCGCCGTGCGACAAGACGCGTGACGAGATGCCGCAGCGCGCCGTCAACGCCGTAGGGGAACGTAGTAGTAGCCCCGACCGACTGCGCGACAATGACGCCGAACCCGAATCTCCCGAGCAAGGCCGCCGCCACGAGACTGCTGGAAACGGCCTTGATCCTGCGAGCCCCACCGCCATGGCCATGGAATCCTCTTTTCATCTGTCACCCGAGTCGGAAATGCAGAAGAGTACCAAGGATCGGCTGTCCCGCTCGCACAGAGACACAACAACGTCTGGCGAAGGGCGTTACAACAACACACTCATTGATGGTGGCTTTCGCGTGGATGCCGCAACCTCTGACGATGAGTCGGACGTCGACGTCGACGAGGAACTCCGTTCCTATGCTGACCATGCTGGCAATGCCAGCCCCTCCCCTCATAGCCCTCTATTGTTCAACCACCGTTCCCAGTCCCCGGTGCTACCCATGCGGCGGCGGTACCGACAAACCTCTCCAGTTCTAGGCAACCCCAGGCTCTCCGACATTACCGAAGAGTCGGTTAGCTGGGAAGCGTCTCCTCCAAGCACCAAACCACCACCACCACTACCACCACCACCTCTTTCGGTCTCCGACGATGGCTCTTTTTTCCATATGGAAGTAGGGACACCATCCGAATCCCAGTCTGACCATGTTTCCTCCCTGGTACCCTTGAGCGCAAATGTTGGAGTTCGCCGCGGCCACAAGCGTACCTCTGACGAGGCGTCACCATCCGACTCGTCCCAGATTCTCGTAGCCCCCGCCAAGAAGGCCAAAGCCCAAACGCCATGTCAACAACTGCCCGTTACTCCAGAAGTCCCAAAGATGCCCCGCACGTCCCGGCCGCGAAGACTCGACCTGCAGCTTGTTTTCCACTCGCGCGACACACTCCGGGGTAGCAAATGGCTGAACGACGTTGTCATTTCCACCCTGGCGCAATCTCTTGCGTCGGAGAATGTCGGCATTGTTGACAGCCTTACTCTGGCGGCGAAGCAACAAACCGAACGCGGTCGGCTTTCCCTACAGCCAACCATGTCAAAGGAGAAGGTGTTGATCTTCCTGAACCACAACAGTAATCATTGGGTTCTCTTCTCGTGGGAGCGCGACAGTCGTCTGCTGCAGGAGTTCAACTCGCTTCCCTCGGGCAGCAACGCCTGTACCGGGGACGCCATGGTGCCAGGCTTCTTGCGATGGGTTTACAAGGAGCCCAATTTGCCGATCCATTTTCGCAAAGTCGAGGTTTGTTATCCTTCCTTCCCCTCCCCTCCCCTCCCCTCCCCTGCAGCTGGCTCTCCTACCCATCCCATAGCTGATCACAGCGAGAGCAGTGTCCGCGGCAGCAGAACGGCTGGGACTGTGGCGTGTATGCCCTCCGGTTCGCCGAGCGCGTTGCCCTCAAGGAGAAAATGCCCGAGCATGTAGACGGCGAGCGGGAGCGGTTCTGTCTGCGCCAACGCCTCCTCACATCGCGGCAACGGGCGCTGCGCCCCGATGAGCTAATGCACACGGACCGGTCGCTCGAGAAGCGCGTGCAATGCGTCAAGAATTTGCGAATGCGGCTGAAACAGATCAATCAAGTCCGGCAAGGGTTCATGGGCGATGATAACCTTGGCAACTCGTCATCGCGGGCCATTATGTCTCAGGTGGCCAACAACGAAAGCCTCCGCGCCCATCAGCTAGGGCTGGTCGCCGTAATTCTTGATTTCAATGCACGGCATACGGACGCCGTCGAAGCCGCGCTACGAGCCGAAGAAGAGGTCAACAGAGCAGTTGAGGACGAAAACAGAGTGAAGCTCGTAAGAGATGCCATGAAAGACTTCAAGGACGCCTCCTCCAATATGCGCTTCCCATCTTCCAGCCCTCAGCAGGCCCAGGTCCAGGTCCAGGAAAGGCTCGTCATCAACTTCAAGGTGATTGGGCAGCTCATGCAGTTGGTCGACGGAGATCTGGCAGCGCTTCCCGACGCAGACGCTGAAGAAACCCGAGACCTGCGGCGGCTCGTTGGGAGCAAGTACCTCGAGTGTTCCACGATGCTGGTCATACTTGACTACGCGGTGAAGAAGTTTAGAGAGAAGAGGCTGGGCTTCAAGAAGAAGGTGGACGAAGACTGTGACGCGATCAAGACTTTGTCATACAGTGCCATGGGAATTAGTGGCTGAGGCTTGGGTCTTTGAGTATGATGTGACATTAGGGGACGGGTCATTTTGCGTGAGGAAACAAAACCATTGATACCCATACACTAATGAGATAGATGTATTATCGGCAGGGGAGAGGGAGAGGGTACACGTGCTTGGAGGAACGTTAACAGCGAGAGGAATAATGAAGACGGAGTCGCTACCCTTGGCTGACTTCTTTGCCCCGGGGAATTGCGATGCCTGCGGCTGCTTTGATCCTGTGTCTAACTCATCCCGACCTGCCATGCTCACCTCTAACCAGGAAGTCAAGGCAGCTCAGCTAGCCGATATTGTGTTCAACGCCCATACTGCCATCAGCCTGTTATTCGACATGCCAGGGCCAGACAAAAACTGTGTGTGTGCATGATCTCCGGCGTTGCAGTCCGCATTTGCCACCTGTATATCTTACACCGCGCACCGAACCACCAAGCCTCGCACCGAGAACAGAACAAAACACAGAAGCTTTCAGTGGGGCCTTGGGGGAAGGGCGCTTAGGGTTATTCGCGGTGACGAAGGGCTGAATGCGTAGGGTAGGCTATCGGCTACTAATAACGACGCGAACTGGAGGTGGAAGCATCAGCAGAGAGGTATAGGCGGTGGCGGAGGCGGTAAGACTGGAGGGATGTTGGATGGACCTGCAGAGGGCCCTTTGGTCTGGTGACGACAGGGAAGAGCGGTTGGGTTTTTGGTAAATCTGGGAGAAGAGACGGGTGTCTCGCTTGGTTTCGATGCTGCTGAGAGGAGTTCATGTTGCTGATGGCAGATGTCACTAGGACCACACCCCATGTGGACCTACGATATTCCGTCCAGGTTTTCCGTACAGGAGCCATCCATGATTGATACAATCAAAAGACCTGATTGTCAGAGAAGTACAAAGCAGTCTGGTACGGCTAATGGGGTTTAGAGGCGCAAACACATGTGTGGGAGCTTGGCCTTGAGATCGCGGGACGGCCTGTATACCACTCACCACCAGCCTACGGCTCCATTAGAACCGCACACTACAGGTTAGCAACAGACCAAGGGACGTCTGTATAGAATCTAGTCAACTTTGTGCTTGCCGTTTACTGGTTTTAACGTTGACATGGGCTTGGAGTAGCTATCTTCTTCATTGCTGTCATTGAAGCTGCAGGGACTAAGCGTTACTAAACAGGGCAAGAGAAGCAAAAGAAGAAGAAGCTGACGGCGTGAATATTAGGTAAGTAGTTTGCATCACGCAAAACAATAGTATTATTAGTTTGTACGCGTGAGACTGATGAGTTTTAGAACTTGAGCTTACATTTAAAATATAAATAAGTGGGGGTAACTAGAGCTAGCATCTTAACATTTGGTTTGCATTTAGTTTAGCCTTCTTGGCTGCCAGAAGCTGCCTGGGTGTCAAGTTGGATGCGTAGCCTGCATAAATAACAGAACCCAGTATGTAGGCTTAGTTTATTTTATATCTCTTTATTCATGCCTGAAAAGACCTTGCTTGTAGTTGTTTCTTGAGTGGCATGCAGAATCATCCTGTTACTACTGAGTTACTTGGGATTTTGTCACTCACTTATAACCTAAAGTCCAGCCTAGCTGCCTACATTCAACTTGCTTAATCCACCAGCTTCCAGCACCCGGCCCAACTGCTTACATTCAACTTGTTCGGCTGTTCAATTCTCTTAACTATTCAACTCAAAACTCATGAACCAGCAACTCATGAACCAGCCACCTACGTTTTGACTCGCTCCATTTAGAACCGATGACGATCCAGCGCCCCTATGCACCGCGCTGAAGTCTTTCGACACCAACGGGGCCTAGGTCTTTGCCTAAACATCCGCGCCTAGGTGGTCTTCCAGCTGTGCATCGCCGACATCCTCCCTCCACACATCCACCATGAGTCCTCACGCGACAACTTCGACATGGCCCACCTCGTCCCTGTGTATGTCATAGGCCCCTTGTCGGCGGTGATTTCTACCGTCTCATCTTGCCCAAGTTGGTGCAAAATGTGGTGCACTAAGCGCACTTCTGGGTGTTGGAGCACGGCCTCGTCGTCCACTAGCCCGGTGATTTCGTCTGGCGACAAGAGGTCGCCGAGAAGGGACGGGTGTCATAGTCATCAAAAGGCTAAGGTCTCAGAGCAAGATGAACCATTAGGAGACGAGCGGTACGACGTCCATGCTAGTTCCTGAGGTGTCCATAAGTGGTATTAGCCTAAGCCCGACCCCAGCTGTCTTTGCAGCCCTAACAACGTAACATCATTTACTTATTCTCTACTGGTACTCTCTCTTAGTTTTATTTGTATCCTCTTCCCTAACCAAGTCCGTATGCTTGCAACCCGGAAGACACCCCCTCAAAGTCGGAAATCTCGCCTACGCCGTTCTTAGGCCTACCGCTTCACCAGGCCGGACCAGCGCCGAGACCGACCCCCCCCGAGCGTCCCTCTGCATGACGGCGCCTCGGGGACTACTAGAGGCCTCCTCTACAGACAGCAGGCACCAGGAACAACCAGTAGTCCTAGGCAGGCCGGATCACGAAACTCCGCTGTCCTCAAGGGAGTACCGCATAAGGCAGAGGAGGCGGGACAAGAAGAACGCGTGGAACGGCCGGCGTGGGGCAGCCGCTGTAAGCATGCCGCCCCGTCAATAGAGGACAATTCATCAGTGTTTTCTCCCAGCAGAAGCAGGAAGAGGAGGAGGAGGCAGTCGCAGTAGCAAGAGCAGCAGCACAGGCATTGCTGACACTGCATGTGTCGAAGCAAAGCTATATAACAAGCGACCAAGCCCCTAGTGCCTCGTCTCAGCTCTTGCTTATCGCCACCGCCGCCGTCAATGACAACCACCATGCATGGTGTCGACAAGCCAAGGCGATGGATAGACGAGAAAAAAGAAGAAAGACCAAACAAGTGTGAAGAACTGCGGCCCGTAGCAGTTTTGGAACTGTGAAAACAATCGAAATGAGCCAAACATACATCTTGTGATGAATGTGTGGCGGTTTGCGTGGTGGTGGCATCCATCCGCCTACCCCTTTGCCATCTTCAACTTTGGATGCTTACATAGAACCATCTAAGCTAGGGTGCCTGGGGATTTCTCTCATTCGTACGATACGATGATGCCAGGACGTCGGTGCGCGTGGAATCGAATTGGGAGAGCTGTAGGGTGAGCAGGCGCGGCAGCAAGAATAGAATGATTGCGAGGATGAAAGAAACGTATCTAACAAGGGGGAGAGCTTTGAGTATGGAACGGCAGCGGAGACGTAGGTCTGGCCGTTGCGGTAGTCAGGCATATAGCCAGAGAGTCGTGGGGGGCAATGACCACACCGATGTGCGAGACGCGCCCAGGCGGCATTCTCATTGAGATTGTCGTCGTCGATGCCAATGGACGGGCGTCCCGCCGCCTCATCCTCTCTCGTTGTTTTTCTCGTTGTGAATGTTGATATTGTTAATGATGTTGTTGTTATTGTCGTCGTCGTCGTCGTCGTCGTCATCATCGCCATGTTCGAGGTCCGCCTGGTCGACATCTTCACTATCTGATGGCTCGTTAGTTGGCCGAGAAGATGATGATCTCTCCTTGGAAATGCAGAACGGCCCTGCGATGGCGCCAGAAGCTGCAGCAGCAGATAACACACTCTGCTCTAGTTCTCAGGGCTGAAAGCAAGCAGGGCAGGCGGTCCAGCTGGCGAATGGGCCCCTTGGCGGAGCTCTGTGTGCGACTTACAAACACATCTGTAGCGCCACCAGCTTCCACATGGAGCCCATGGTAGTCGCCACTGCGAACGTGAACGGCCTCACAGAATCGAAGAAGAAGAAGAAGCGCCTGGTCATCCTCGGGCCGGGCAAGTCAAAGAAGGTCGAGTAACGGAGCATGTTCATAGAGCCGATGTCCCCTACCTGCTGTTGTCTAGTAGGATCCTCCCATGAACGAGAGACTGTTTGAGAGTCGGTGATGCGCTGCTTTTACGTACGGCCTCAGAGATAGCTTCATAAATGAAACAAAATTCAACCTTACAGGGTACTTCTGCATCGCCACTGCGCGTGTTTTATAGATTAAATCAATGCATCTCTCTTAAATCAACAGCGCACCTGTAAAAGCAAGCTGGGCGTCAGATTGTCCTCTTAGGAAGACGTCTAGAGTTGTTAGGAAGCAACAGAAGGGGGGGAAACGACGAGAGGCCTGGCTTGAAGATTGTCTTTCTGCAAAAGCATAGCAAGCCAATCTTATTTCAGTATCAGCATTAAAAAACATCAGTAAGAGCGCGCAGGCAGTCGAACTACCTGGTCTGATAGCAAATGCTCCGTTCCACCCGATTAGTTAAGTCTGCCTGTAATAGAAATACGATTCTTAGGGATGTTAATATATTCAGTATCCAAAAGTAACGGTGAATTGAGTTGCCAAGTTCTACCGGTGGTGCCACAGCAACGAACGATGGGTGCTATGCTACACAGTCACCATGACGCGTCGAGGGTGTTGGCCCTTGAATCTCTCAGGGGCCACCAGTCCTGCAGCGGGCTCCTGATCAACCAGGGAAAACCTTACCCAGTTGCATCGCCGCGTCCTCCCCGCCTGCGGACTCGGTCTCGCAACCAGACATCGCGGCCAAGTCCGACAAGGTGGCAGATGGCTTGACTCTAGATGAAGAAAGGTGCCTCAGATATGCTGCAGAAGTAAGTGCTTTGTAGAGGCAGGGCGATAGATATGTGTAGTAGCTCGGTCCCAGGGCAGACAAAAGCAGAACAGGAGACATGTCGAGTACCGTAAAGCAAGATTGGCGGTGGGTTGAAAGTGTACAAGTTGAACAGAAGAAGGGTTGAAAGAGCGGCTTTCTTTCCAGGCACAGCCCAAGGTGGGGAGAAAATGAACGAGAGACAGCAGATTACGGATACCAGGATGGCTAAAGGAACATCTATACAAGGAAAGAGAAAAGCGGAAAGGCAAGATAAGACGTAACGTGACGGGTTGTAATGTGACTGCTGTATTCACGGGAATAGTTGGTGTTTGCAAGGGGCGTTTGTGTATTGAGTTGTTGTTGGTGTTGATGAGTCGAGGGAGGGATGAGAGAGAGCACAGCCGCCTTGTCTTGAGCTCTCGTCAAGCTAGGGACCTGGGGTATGTAGGCGGCAAGACGTCGTAAGGGCGCAAGATCGCCAGCCAATGCAACTGAAATGAGAATAGGGTTGCAGTTAGCCAGCGGCGGAGCTCAACTAGAACAAGGCAGCAATTGGGTCAGCCAACCGGCACAGACAACGAGAGGCGGGATGGGAGAGTAGATAGACTTACAAGGCATTTGAGGGAAAGGGAGAATCTCTGTCTCTGTCTCTGTTGATGTTGTTGGCGTCACGCATATACTTAATGGAACTGCCGGCCCTGAGTCAGTCAGTATCGCTCTCTCTCTCTATACATATACTCCTCACTAATGTGATGGAGACTGGGGCTCAGCATGCAACCCACATCAGATGCTTGTAATAGCATGACTTGTGCCAATCTCAGCGGAGTTTATATCGGGGTTGCAATGGAATTCCAGGATTTAGATACAAGACACAGCTGTGCCCAGTCACGCAGTCCGGAATATAATGTAAATACATCGGAGAAGGAGCTTGTCAACAGACGGCTGCAGCCACCAAGTACAGTGAACAGCAATCGATGAGCGGTGACTCGTGAGGTGGGGTGCGCCACCCACCTCAGCACTTTTTTTCCTCCCCTCACCTTTTAGACGGAGCATAGTCGAGGGCAAAAGTTCACGGTATTCGACGAACCTGACGCGTGCGTGGGCTTCGGTACGTCACAGAGCACACAAGACGCGGTGTATGTGTGTGTGTGTGTGTGTGTGTGTGTGTGTGTGTGTGTGTGTGTGTGTGTGTGTGTGTGTGTGTGTGTGTGTGTGTGTGTGTGTGTGTGTGTGTGTTGTGTGTGTGTGTGTTGTGTGAGGGCGTGTTGCCCACATCACACATCTTTCTCATGTCTCCTCGTCGCCGCCGTCAACGTTTACGTCGTGTCACCACCGCCCGCGCCCGCCCACAAGCCATTTCGTTTCTCTCTCTCTCTTCCTCTCCATATCTCGGCCTTCGGGGTTGCGTCGTCTTTTTTCGCTTTTGTTGTCGTTACGCTACTCCGTCTACTCTACTCTGCCATACTCGAACCGATGTAATGGATGAAGACGAGGATCAGCGCGTGCTCCCGCGCGACGTCGGCACTAATGTAAGTCGATTCTCCTCCCCTTGAGCGTTGCTTGTGATAGATTAGTCGGGGCGTTTGTTACTCGGCGTGGCATGATGACGCGGCCAGAGAGGCCAACGTGGAATCCGTGGCAACAGGACCTCATCATTGCAACGAACTTTCACGCGTACCCAACCGACACCAGTCTCGCTGCCATGATCGAGAATGTGCCCATAGATTGTCGTTAGATTGCTGCAATGTCTGCTTATACTTGGACATTCGGTAAAGCCATGGAGGCACAGGCTGCGGCCCGAGGTGTGGTTGCAAAACGACGCGAAATCTGTAGTCGGAAGAAGCTTCATGGAACTGCGAAACTGGTGGCCCGAGGTGGAACTGGCACCAGGGATAACTACCTCGACAACTACTTAGCCTCCAACGAAAAAATCCTCACCTCCATGCACTCTATCACAGCCATCTAGTGCAAGCCCGCTCCTGGAGCTCTCTTCGCGGAGGGCGGCTCTATTGCCAACGCCATGGCCCAGAACAGGCGCGTCCCGACGGTCAAGGTCACTTGCCGAAGCTCTTAAGGCGTTGAAGATGTCTTACGACATCGTCCTCCCAAAAGGCCCGGGTTACGAAGCGCCCAGAAAGAGTGGATGTCGATTTAACCAAGTCAGTCACCGTCGAGTCTACCATCGAAGACGAGGAGCCCGAGGCTGGACGCGCCTTCAAGGACGACAGTCACAACGGCGTGGACTTGAGCGATTGGAATGGTTGAGGGTATCGATTTCGGTACCGCTTTTGAACAGCTTTTACCGACGCCGACGCCGACACGATTCCGATTCCCGCCGCCCATCCCCACCAGAGCACCTTCGCCGCCGCCTCCAATACCAGGAACAGAAGGTTATGTCACAGACTGTTCAGAAGATAGCGTAGCCACCATGGTATTCTCCACGACCGGTCTCCTCATCGCCCAGCCCAACGACCCCAAGCTCATCCACCCTTCTAGAAGAGGGCGCAGGCCCCAGCAGGGGAAGACGGAGGAGGAAAGGGCCGACTGCGAGCGCGAGCGCGGGCAGTAAAGGCTCGCCAGCCATCGGAGGATCGAGGAGAAGAAGAAAGAATGGAGGAAGAAGACTGCCGGTGCTGATATGGCGAGTATGTATGCCATGCCGCAGCAGCAAGAAACTCGGCTGCCAAGATATTCACTCGCTATTCTCGCCTCGGCCCCGCAATGAGACTCGTGTTGACTTTGACTTATCTGTTGTCATAAGTCTCGCCTGTTTTTTTACTCTCCTACTTTATGTATCTTCTCCCTCTTATTAAGATTAATCTTGTTGTCTTAATCAAACAACAGCTCCAAGTCTGTCTCATTATTTTTGCGCTCTCATTTGCACCTTTTCTCTCCAGTCCGGCTTTATCACCTTCACGCGCACAAGCATCCGCACCCGCACCTTCATCTTCATCATGTCCTGTTGATTAAATCCAAGAGAGCGCCTGCGCCGCGAGGCCGTCCAGCATCTCAGCTGATATATGGGCCAAAGGGAAGAAGAAGCAAGTTGACAAGACCGAGGAGACAGAGCAAGAGAAGCACAACGCCCAGCCCATCCCACCTGGTAAATGTCTTCAATCATCTCTGTCGTACCTCACTCATCGAAGGATACTCTCGTCGCCGACTTTGAAATTACCTGGTTGCATCCAGGAACCACTTTCAATCGTGATCAATTTTCTCGCATACGTTTTGTTTTCACGCATGACCAAATGGCAGGCAAAGAGTCATATCAAGTGTTAGCTTGCCGCCATCTGCTGACTCCAACAACATCTGCGTCACAACAGGTCCGGGCCAAGCTTAACCTGCGTGCTGCTTGGATCCAGAGGTTTTGCGACTCTTGCTTTCAAGTTCCGCGCTAATCACAACGTCGGTTCTTCCCCAGGGCAACCCGAGGAGTCTCCGTTCTGCTCCAAATGGAGCGGGGACCATCATCATCATCATCATCATCATCATCATCACATACGATGGGACGAGACGTGAGTATGAGAGAAGGAAGCACCGGCACCGCGCCGGATTTTTGAATTCGCCAAGGGTCCCAGGCCCGGTGGTAGTTATGAATACGAAGAAGAAAAACAGGGCACACGACCCAACCAAAACCAAATTGACAAGCCAGAGGCAGCACCCAACCCACGAATCCGAGGCTTTAAAAGACTCCTCTCTTCTTGTTGTTCTTCTTCTTCTCCTCCTCTTTCTTCTTCTTCTTCTTCTCCTCGGCCTCCTCCTTCTCCAACGTCAACATCTCCTTGGAGCTCCGGCTGGTAATTTTGGCAGCGGCTTTGAAGCCCTTGAGGATGTCGACAAAGAGGCTGTCCCTGCTGAATCTGCCCTTGGGAATCGGCAGGGCCAGAGCCGTCTCAGCCAGCCTGCCCCACGACTCCACGAGCTTGATATCATCGTCGTCCTCCTCTTCATGCTCATTCTCCTCCTCCTCTTCTCTTTCTTCTTCTTCCTCTTCCTCCTCGGAGTTGGAGGGATCGAGGGCAGCAGTCTGGTTGCCCTTCCCCTTTTCCATCTCGCGGCTGCTACCGCCAGTCTCATCACCACCACCAAGGTCAAAGAAACCAGATTCATGGTCCTCTGGGGCCGCCCCACCACGGCCATCCTCGGGCGCATCTTCCTCTTCGTCTTCCTCCTCCTCCTCCTCATCATCCACGGCAGAGGCGGCGATGCGTGCCCGCTTGGAGCTAGGGAGCTGGTAGTTGAGCTCCTCGAGGGGGCGCTTGCGGCGGGGGGCAGGGCGTCGCACGGGACTGGGCGAAGCGACAAAAGGAGAAGAGGTCCTGGGAGCAAGCAGGCTGCCCTGGCGTGGAGGGCGAAGAGAGGGAGGTCCGAGGGGCGTGGCGTGCTCGGAGGCGGGTGCGGGAGTGGCGGCGCGGGAGGTCGGGGCAGCGGTTGATTGTCGACTGCTACGGCCGGGATCTTCGCCAGGACGGAGCGCTGTGGCTTGTGTTAGCTGAGGAAGCAAAACACTTACAGGCATTGTTATGATGCTCTTGATAGGTAACAATAAATATTGGAAGTCAGTCAAGAGCCGGTGGGCTGTTGAAGTGTGTGCAAAGCCTTGCACATTAAACAAATGTTAGAGGGTTCACGATATGGATGATGGTGTGGCGGGTTTCCAGCAGTCAACGACTTACCCTTGAAGGCAGCTTCGACGTCCTCGGGCGTCCACTCGACGGCCAAAGACTCGGCGTCATTGCCGGCGCCGGTGTTGTTGGCGTGCCTGGCGGCGGCAGCGGCGTTGATGGCGGCGCGGATCTCGGCATCGGTCTTGCGCTTGGCCTTGTCCTTGGCGTTGGCGAGGGAGTTGATGGTCTTGAGGGCCGTCCAGGACTTGGTGATGGCGAGGCCGAAAACCAAGAAGACGTGCTCGACGGACTGGTAGCCCAGGTTGCTCTTGACAGCGTCGAAGCGCTTGCGGCATTCTACCGAGGCCGCGGACCGGTACCAAGTCCTTTCGGGGGCGAAGACCACCCGGGCAACATTCTCGACCTCTTCGTCGGACAGCTGGGAGCACAGAAAGGAGGAAAAGTCCCATTGGGAATGCTCGCGCTGTCGCGCATGGGACCACCAACAGCTCTTCAGCTTGGCCCAGGTGGCCGGGACATCGGAGATGTCTATGCCCGGGTTTGCGTAGATGTGGGCGACTTGGCGGAGCTGGGAGAGTTCGGCAGCGACGTCGGCCTCTGTCTCGATTCTCTGGCGAGGCATGACGGCGGTGATGGTGGTGGTGGTGATTGCTCATATCAAATCAAGCAAAAGACAACAACAACAAGAACAACGACAACAACAACAACAGGACGGCGATTTCAAGGCGAGGCAGACCAGCAAGAAGCAAACGAGCAGCAAAGACGAAAGTCAGGGTAAGACGAAGAGAACAAGAGCCAAAGCAAGCTGACCGGGGAGGCACCACCAAACAGGAGCCATTAGTCCCGGGAACCTTCACATAGGGCCCGGCAACAAAAGCTGGCTGTTACGGTCCGGACCGCCTTCCGTACCACTCACTCACTACGTACGTCTGGGTGGGTGGCCTCTTCACCTCGGCGACTGCCGCGTCCCACTCGACGGGCACACCTACGGAGGCACCTGCCGTGGACCGGGGACACCTACGGAGGTACCTACGGAGGCACCTAGGTGGCAGTCATCCTAGGTGCCCACCATCCTGGGTGGCCACCCGTCTTCAGGTGGCGCTGACTCAGCTTCCTGCCTGCCTGCCCCCTTCCCCTTGGTTTTGTTGTTTTCCCACATCACATCTTGCCTTGTCTTGCCCTTTTGCCTGCCTTAGGTAAGATTCCTCCATCTCTCGCCCACACACACCTCCACGCCCATCGTCTTTCCCTCACTCACAACATCTACACCCAGCGTCTTCGCAAAGTCCTTTGGTCTTCAAGAAACCCCTGTTCGTTCTGGCCTCGGAATCGAATCACCCCTGTCACGTGCAATCTCTAATAAGTGGCAGTCGCACCAGGCGCGCGTGCGCGACCTCATCCCAAGCCAAACGCAGTCGACCTCCGCGTCAACCGCCGCCGAGACGACGACAATATGGAAACCTCGACGACACAAACCCCCAAACCCAAAGCCGCCGCTCTGCAGAATACTGCATCAGCCGCGGCAGACATCAGCGAAACGGCCAGGCGACACCAGATTCTCCAAAAGTGCCGAGAGATCGTGGCCCTCGGAACCCCAAAGGCAATCGGCAAGAGACCTACCGCCTCAAGCACACCTTCGGGTGATTCGACCATGGCAAACCCACCCTCGTCGTCGTCTTCTCATGTCGACCTCTACACCATCGCTGCTGTCCATCAGTCAGCCAAGATTGCCGTTGCTTTTCACGACAGAAAGACAACAACTTGACCCCACGGCGGACGACTCTATGGTTTAGGAGTGTTGACAGCCTGACGACAGGGGTTCTTGGCTGATGATACGGGCATGTTGATACGAAGCACGTTGTGAAAGCGGCGTGGTGGTGGTGGTGGCATGTCAGATGTGATGGCTTGCAAACCTGCCGGTTGTATCCACGAGTGCACCAAATCATAGCCAAACCGGAAGTGTTTTCCATAACGTCGGGCACCCACTTTTCGCCCACCCCCCCATTTCGCCCACCCATAAACGAGGCTATCCCTATCATAACCACTAAGTTTAATTAACTATTGACTTCGTCTAGATGCTACCACAATACAGCTTTTAGCTTTACTAGGTAAATTAGACTTACTGGATTCATCTGTAATACCCTCTTTTTTGCCAGCCTTAATTTAAGCCTTCTAGATATTCTTAATATTAGCAAACTTAGTGTTTAGGTTAATCTAGACTGTCCTTCTTTTCCTTGCTGCATTATTGGTAACTTAGGCCTGCAGGAGCTCCAGCTTTTGCTAGGCAGTTGCTAGCTTATAGGACTGCTTGCTAAAGCTTTTTTTTACCTTTATAAAAAGGAGGCGTTAAGTACTAGCATTATTATCTAGCTCTATAAATAGCTTTAACTAGCTAGCTAGATCCTTTATCTTCCTTAGCGTTAACTATGCTACTGCAGATAATATAGAAGCCTATCTTTTAGCCCCCCTACCTTCCTTACCTTTATCCTTACCTCTAGACTACCCTTTGCAGGCCTAATAAGATAATGCTAATAGTATTAGTATTAATAGGAGCAGCAGACAACTTATAAGGGGCTTTACTATAGAAATAGGCTATAGTCTAGTCTATTTCTACCTACTTTTAATATTTTAGATTATTATCTCTGCTAGGGCAGCCTTATAATAACAGCTTAGGAAGTTCCTCTTGCCTATAATAGTAAAGTTATTCTAATAACTAAGGTATTTAAGCTTCTTCCTATAGGCTACCTTTAATAAGCTAAAGACTAACTAATTAAGTAGCTAGAGGATATAAGAGGTATATAGTAGTAAAAATAATAGATAGATGTTGTTTATATAGTAAAGCTATATAAAGTCTATTATTGTATAGCTTCTATACCTATCTAAGACTAGCAGTCTAACCTCCTTCTTACCCTAAGGGATAGTCTAAAGAATAAAGACCTTCTGCAGCTATTTAACTGCAGTAGCATCTATTATCTATTTATTCTCTATTGCTATAAACTGCTAGCCTTTATAAGGGCTAAAATCTAAAAGAAACTACTGCTACTAGACTATTATACCCTTATATATAATAAGGGGATGCAGTCTGTAGCCTAAGGTAGAGATGCATTTAATAATAGATACCTATACCCTTAATCTAGGCTGTTTCTTATGTATAGACTTTATCTTAGATATACCTAGCACTAGCCTATTAGATTCTTAACCCTTAAGGATACTAGTCTTATCTATATTATATCTATTAGCTAGTTTAATGCTAATAATCTCTAGTATAGCAAGATGCTTAAACTAGTCCTTAATAATCTTAGTAGATGCCTTATTAATACGTCTAGAATTAATAAGGCAACTTCTCTAGACCTTAACTAAAGGATTCCTATTTATAAAGGCTGTTATTTAACCTTTCCCTATAGGCTTTATATCCCCTATAGCATAGAGGATCCTCTTTGCAAATAGCTTTACTTGCAGATAGGTTAGAGCAACACTAAGGGCATGCTAAATGCAAATCTATCTAGCTAACTTAGCTTTCTAACCTATAGAGAGTCTCT
The DNA here is from genome assembly GCA_034638275.1 of Colletotrichum lini. Classification (NCBI taxonomy): domain Eukaryota; kingdom Fungi; phylum Ascomycota; class Sordariomycetes; order Glomerellales; family Glomerellaceae; genus Colletotrichum; species Colletotrichum lini. The sequence continues at coordinate 63,549 of JAWQJV010000012.1, forward strand.
AATAGTTAGTAAAGGTAAGTTGCCTTAGTTAGCAGCCCTTAATGCAACTGCAAAGTGTTAAACGTAGCACACCTTATTTAATTAATGCTTTCTAGAGGGACTGCCTATTAGCAACTGCTTCTAAGGCCTAATTAACCTTATACTTAGTATATGCGCTTATAAGGGCAAGAAAAGGGTATGCTGAAAAAATAAAGCTATTTAGATAAAAACTGTAAATGTTGTAATGGTTAGAAAAAGGAGGAGGTTGGAGGTTAGGTGTGCTGATAAGGGATTTTTGGGTGGGCGAAATGGGGGGGTGGGCGAAAAGTGGGTGCCCGACGTTATATCAAGGACGAAACAAGGTTGAGCACAAGCAGTCTGGAATCCGTCTACTACGGGGTGGAAGGAAGGGGCTTTATGTAGGTTTTCTTTCAAGCTTCGTCTTCTTACTCAGTCATCTGCTTTACTCGCTCTTACTAATATCTCAGTCTTACTCTGACATGTCCGCTCACCAACCACCCTTACACCAAGAAGAATGAAGCCAAATCAGGCTGCTACCACAGTCTCCCCCTACACCCTCCTGCAACAAGACTTTGACACCAATTAAGCCTACTTTGATGCTCTTATCAAGTACGGAATGACGCTTCAGAACTGCGCTTTGCAGCTCCGCCACGCCTAAAGCAGCCAGCCAATGTCATGCTATTAATGACGCGCCCGTCAGCAACCTCTCGTACCTCAACTCCCTCCCAAGTGGCGCCTCCCGTCTGCCGCCACATCTCGTCCTGGCCAAGGCCAGACAGCTCTCGCCCATCTTCTTGAACTATGAGGCTGACCAGGCCGGCCAGGCGCAGCACCACGTCGCCCCTCGCCCTTCCCTGGCCCTGCTCCCGCTGTTGACATTCCCTCAGGCCCCCAAACACCGTCAAAACACAAGGCACCGCTACAATAGCCGACGCCGCTCCTACACCTGTCTTCCTTGCAGTCCCCTCCTCGCGCATCATCGGCCGCAGGTGCCCACCGTCGACCGGCTTCGAATCCAGTCGAGTCGAGTATCCCCGACTGCTTCGTATCGTCATCAGCGATTCCCCCTCAACATTTCGGACCAGCCCTCCCGAAACCTCTCCGCGGCGGTGGCAAGACTCTTTCGAGGTGTCCGGATGGGACAAGGACCGTCGACGACCAAGACCCAACCTGGTTTCCCATCCCTTCCTCTCCAAGCCGCCACGCGACGCAACCAAGACCTGCCGGCCCGCCGACGTGCCCTGGACTGACGGCATAACCGAGGCCTCGGCCAGGCCTCAAGCCGCATTCGCGAGCCTTCTCGGCCAGCGTCCGCAACACCCTAGGCCACCAACCATCTATGGGCCGGGACGCGGCCACGATGCTCGCCATCGAGACGCAGCTGCGGCAACTGAGCATGGAGCACGGCGAGAGATATGAAAGTTCAGGGGACGACGGGACATGTCGAGGATGGGCACTGGCGGCACCAAACGCTGGAACAGGAGGAGGAGGGTTTGGTGGAGCAAGATACCGTTGTGGTAGATGACGAGGACGAGGACGAGGACGAAGACGAGGGGAAATTAGTGGTCCTGGGGCAGAAGGGGGTGGGATGGCAACGGAGGCAACACTAATACCTAAACGGCCATGGTGATCAAGCAGGCGCCGGTGGCGAGGAATCCCAGACGTACCGCCAGCAACAACAAGCCAAGTGAACAAGCCCGGAGGCGGCCGGCGAAGCATTGGTTGGGTTGAGCAGCCACGTGCCCCAAAGACATGGTTATTCTGTCTCTCCCATTTCCCAAGCAAGAAACCATAAAAAGCGCAAGTGATGAATATGTCCGAACAAGAAGTAGAAAGGGGGGGAAGACACCAAGCTTTCTTGAAGCTGTACATTGCGCCTTCTATCCTATCGAGACATGACGGATGATGGCATGAACAAGACAAGCCGAACACGGCTCTCGGCATTGTGTCTTCTCTTCCAGCCTAGACGCTGCCACCGCATTGGGCTGATTTGGCTGACTTGGCCGTCGCCTGATTGATTCTAACACCACACACTACATCAACCCAAGAGTCCTACTACTATATGGTCCTTCTAAACCAGGCATTAAGCCACGCGCAGTCAACATGGCGAAATTGCCGTCCTTTGTCCGTCTTTACCCAGGCGGTTCATGCACGCATGTACTCCCTGCCTGTACCCTCCAGCCCCCCCCCCTCCTCTACGATACTACCTTGTCGACCAAGATGGCGGTGTGAGAAGCTGGTCAATCTGGACTGAGACGTGCGTAGGGTCATCGTCAGTCAACTACACGGCGGAGGCCTGACGTCTAAACCCTATTTCTCCTTTGCAGTCGGCCAGGAGCACCCCCCCCCCCATGTCTCAGTTACTGGAATATCGCCTATGATAACGAATCTAACCCTACCTTTCTACTTACCTACCTATCCTGAACTCTTGCTGTAATACTAAAGACTGGGAATCTTATGAAAACAGCTAGGGTTTCCTTTGCTTAGAAGCTTATCTCACTACCTTCTCTCCTCCCCATCCTTCTAATCCACATTAGCATCCACATCTACATTTGTAAAGCCTCCTCCTCTACCTGCCTAACACAGGCAACCTGGATGTATAGGGGGGGGATAGGGAGAATAACAACAGGCCTTCGGCCAACAACAGCCGGCCCTTGATGTGTGTGTACATTCGTAAACGGGATGCGTCTCTCGAGCCGTCACCCCGGAATCTTCCCCCTTCCGGCTTCACAACTAACAGTCTGCAGTGCCGACTTTCGCGCTTGGCCATGGCTCCAAACAACCTCGATTTCCTCATTGACCACTGTCCTTACACCGATCGTCTGATCCCCATCTACATCGCTCACTCCCCCCACAAAACAGAGCCTCGACACCTGTTGGTAAGGGGAGGGGAAAAGGGAGTCTAACCAACTCACTCCCCCTTTTTAACAAAGCAGCCCCTGGTTGAGATGCACCGCCGTCCCGTCCTCTTACGCAGCCTGTAGTAGACAACCCCCCCCCCCCTTTGGAGAGCTTGAGTCCTGTCCCTCCTCCTCCTCTTCCCTTTCTTTACCTCCAATCTTCCATGCGCTATATTCTAGGCGCAGTTCCTGGAGGCTCAGAGGGGACCAGAGGGGGTTATGAAGGTCGGGAAGGGCATGAGATTCGCTTGCGCCAAGCTGGGCTGGCCTAACTGGCGACTTGTTGGGCTGACTTGGCACCAGGGCCGTGCTAGCCCATCCAACGTCCAGGCTGCGGAACCAATTTATCATATCATGCCTCAAAGGCCCCATGTCCTACCTCAGCACAACATAACCCAGCCATACTAACACCAAGGTGCCTGGCCGAAGTGCCTGCTCAAAGCAACATAGGACAAGCCATACCGCAACTCTTCTCTCGAGCCAGGGTTGCTTACTAGATCTTCCTCCCTCACAGAGAATGCAGTTCAGTTACTGAGCACAAGCCCGGGAGAGGTTGCCCGATAGTAGCAATGACCCTTATAATACCTCGTGAGTGTACGCCGGCATACATGGCTAGGCAACACAATACGCGCCGTCATGGCCGATTCAGACCTTGGATGCAGTCTAGGCCGCTTGCCGCCAGTGGAACACAGTCTTAGGTGTTACACAACCCAGGCCTACAAACCACAAGCAACAAGACCCAGGCTATGACAAGGCGAGCAGCCGCTGCGTTAGTAGCAAAGGCGCGGGTCCGGGGCGACGATGCTGTCGACTGGTGATGGAACGGTGTAGAGAAAGGGGGCGGGGATCATGTTCGGCATACATGGATGCGTTTGTTTCCTCAGATGTCGCTGGGAAACGCGCGGAAACCGTGCCTAGGTAGCAGACGAATTATGTCTTGTTGCCTGGCCAGATCGAGATGATGGTTGCATTGTAGTGGTGCAATCTATACATCAAGTCTAGCCAGTTGCCCTAGAAAGGCTGTGATCCCTCCAATCTCCCTCCACCATCTTGTCCCAGGCTCGGCCGTCCGACCGTTCCCCGTGATCCTACTTCTGGCTTCGTGCTGTCTTGCTCTCAAAACCAAGTCTGTCTTCAAGAATCACTAATTGAGGACGGTGCTCCAACGCAAAAGGGTCCTCCTTGAGCTTGACGTTGGGGACAGGTGCAACCTGCTCGCCTGGCACGAGGAGAGGCAGTCCAAGATGCAGCTACTAGAGAAGCCTCCTCGAGCGCCGCCACGTTGCCACCGGTGTCCGCTGTGTAGCGGACGTGGACGACGTTGAAAGTAACGGTGGGAGGCATTGCGTCGGTGCCCGCCGCAACGGTCACGCACGCGCGGAGGTACCTGGCCGCCGGCGCGGTGCAGCTGGTCAATGTGGGCTTCGAGCTCGTCAAGGATAACGCATGCATATATAAGCCATGCCCGCAGAGACATGGCCAAGGCGGCGGGCGTGCGGGTTGGTTGACGCATCCCTCATCTTGACCAGAAGCGCCCCACCGTTTCGGATGGCGTCTTCGAATTCGGCTTCCTCACTATTGCCTAACAACGGCTGATGCAGACTAAGCAGAGAGGCGATTCGAAGAGACTCGAGAGCCACCACGGAGTCGGTGAGCTGGTTGACAAGCTGGTGATGGAGGTAGTAGCGGTGGAGGTGGCGGCGGGAGCGTCGTGGGACTGATGCCGCAAAGCGTTGCCAAGGCCTTGTCGGGCGAGCAGCGCGAGCTGCTCATCGACCGCAACGGAAAGCTCGAGAGTGTGCCGCGTCAGGGCCAGGAGGATGCTTTCGCCGTCAAGCCTGGGTTCCTGGACGTCATCCACCTCGTCGTAAGGATGCTGGTATTGGGGAAGAGGCGATTTGCCGTCCACGTCGATCACTGGGTGACGCAGTACCTCCCGTTGCCGGTCCGACCGTGCCAAGGCCCAGCGCAAGAGATGCAACTGGATTTCAGCGACATCGGAGTTGTTATGACTGGAAGCGAACAATTGGGGTAGGGCTGGGTCGCAAGCATAGTGGGCGATCTCATCGTACAGGGATGGGTGGAAAAGGTGTTGTCAGGACCAGAAAGCGAGGTCGGCGGCGTGGTCATTGCCGGCTTCGTGGCCACGGAAAGAAGTGAGCAAAGGAGGAAGCCGAGGATGAGACCGAAAGCCAAGCCGAGAGCGAGGCCCAGGGGAGGAGGAGTAGGAATAGGACAAGGGGTCAAAGGCAAAGCAATGGGAGACGACGATTAGCGGCGGGGAAGGCTGTGTGTGGGACGACGGCAGTAGCTGCGAGGAAAGAAACCCGGGCAAATTATCGTTCTGGGACGAGCCAAAGTCGACATCGACGGCAGTATCACAGCCGGTTGTTGTCCCTTTGATTGGCAGCTCCGGGGACGAAGGCGGATATGGGATCATGTGTCGAAATGAAACTTGGTGGAAGCAGAGTTCAATCGACTGCAGCTGGCCAGCATCGTCAACAAGGACATGGGTATCAACATCAGTATCGGCTTCCGCTTCAGGTCCCGAATGGGCGCTTCAGTATATCGGGAGAAGCTGTCTTAGCGAAGGTGAAAAGATGAGGGACGAACGAGGTAGTTTGACCGAGAAGCGAATGGCGGAGAAGCAGTCTGTGGAATGCGCAGCAGCAGTAGGTGGCGGCGTCGGCGTCGGTGCACGACTGCGCTGGTGATGCAGCGAACGAAGCATGATGCTGAATCTGAATAGGTGTGATTTATCACAGCCGATGGCAGAACACAACTGGTTTAGCGATGAAATTCTGGTTGCATGCAGACGATGGAGGGGACGGAAGCTGATGGATGGGCTGATGACAGAAGGTCGAGGTTGAAGGACAAGGAGAGTGGCAGACCAAATGTCACAGGAATACCCTCGTATATCAGAGCTCACTGAATCAGTCTTCTCACGTACCGTCTTACGTAATTAGACTTATATAACTAGACTACATTTTACTCTCTTTACATTACATAGAATAAGCATCTTTCTCCCCTATTCTCCTATGCCTTACTGTATGCTTTAACTTATAATAGTTATAAGCCTAGATTTACTTACTATTATGCAGTTAACTATAATTATCTGTTAATATCCCTTTTACAAAAAGAGTGTATCTTAAGCAGTCTCCTGTTTGCTAATATAATAGACTAGCCTTCTACCCTCTTTAATATAGTTAAGTTAACTAGTTAATGCAACTAGCTAACCTAGTACTAAGCGCTAAAATCCTAGTATTAAGAACTAGGCGTCTAGGCACTTATTAACCTTAATCTTAAAGATGTCTCTTCTAAAGCCTTATCTAAAGAAGGGATTCTAATGTTACGGTCGGCTTTCCGTGGTAGTGTCTATTAGCAGAAGCTGAGGCAACGAAGCTGGGGAACAGTGCTGTAAGTCGTGCTGAAAGGATCAGGTCTTCAGAGGATACGGTGATCAGTCGTATACTCAACAAGGGGTTGTAACGTTGGTCACTAGTGAAGGGTGCCGAGAGTATCCGAGGGGATAATCACAAAGTTGATTGCTGAAGAGCTATGGAAGTCTGTCCTTGAGTCCGTTCCAGTCCATCCTATATACAAGTCTGGTTTCCCTGTTCCTCAGGGCGTCCGTATGTATGTCGTACGGGTGCCGTATCCTTGGCATACGGGTGCCGTATCCTTGGCATACGGGATCCGTATCTCAAATGTACGGATCTAATCTTATCATATCTTCACGTGACTTGTACCATAGTTCTTCCATTCCGGGGGAGTCATCCGTCCGTCCCTGTTTCTTGTCCTTACAAAGGCTGTGCCGCCCGCGTCCTGTTGGTCGGGTGGGGCTCTCACTGCCTGTAGCTTGTCGGGTCGTAACATCAGGTCTCCCCTCTCAAGGTCTTGTCCTCAAGACCACATAAGTAGGTGGTGTCTCCCAGGTTGGGGAGTCGTCAATCCTGCGTCCTTGCTTATCATGATGCTGACAATATGACAGGTCGCGTCAAAAAGTCAAAGGACTCCAAATCAGCACTTCGTTCAGCGTGCGACGACGTCTTCGATCGCTTTGGTTCTTCCGATACCATGCCTTGTACTCGATGCTTCCGCGCAAAGCGTCCTTGTCGGATTGCGGAGGGCTCGAAGGTCTGTCAAGGTTGTAAGAACCTGAAGCGCACTTGTGATGGTATGGCGGTGGCGTCGAGTCGTGAGTTCTCTGTCGTGATTTTTCTTTGGTGGTGTGCTAACGCGGGTAGTGCAACGCCTGAGTGATCAGCGTCAAGAATGGGAGGAGAAGGAGGAGCAAGCGAGTGATGCTCTCCTGGAGCTTCATGAGAAGCTGGCGCGTGTTCAGGCCGAAGTGGCTGAAGCGGCTGGTCGTTTGGCGAGAATTCGTACCATTCGCAAGAAAGTTAAGGAGCGTCATGTCGAGACATTTTCTCGGGGTTTGCGGGAGCTGGAAGATGATGACTTGCTTTCCGCTTTTGGATGCTCATGAGCAAGGTGTCGTGAGTGACCTTCAGTTTATTGGGGTTCCTAACGAGGTCGATTGGCCGTCCTTCGGGATTGGCGAGGAGTTTGCGGACTTGGGTTCTCTGGTCCCGGGGCAGCCTGAGAGTCGGAGTACTCCTGTAGGAGCTTCTGGGAGTTCCGGAGGTTCTTGACTGGTTCCCATGAGTTATCTTCGTGTCCGTAGCCTTTCCACTTGATGAGGTATTGTTTTTGTCCGTCCTCTGTACGGTGATCGATGATTCGTTCGACTTCGTATTCTGGTTCGTTGGGTTCGACGATGATGCAGTCTTCGGTGTGTGATCCGCGTGGTGCTGGTTCGAGAAGTGCGACGTGAAAGACTGGGTGGATCTTCATCGTGTCGGGTAGCTTAAGTTTGTAGTTGACTGTTGAAACCTTTTGGATGACTTCGAAAGGTCCGAGTTTTTTGTAGTCCAACTTGTCGCTTGGTCGCTTGGTCTTGATGTTTCGCCGTATGAGATAGGCGCTATCTCCCTCTTCTAAGGATGGTCCTCCAATCCTTGAAGTGTTGGCGTATTTCTTCATTCTGTTCCTGACGAATTCCAAATCTTTGGAAACGTTGTCTTGGATTTCACGCATTTTGTTGATGTCCGCCACGGCTTTCAGGGCCCGTGGTCCTTCGCGTGGTTCTCCGTGTGCTGTAGGTTCGAATCCGTAGTTCAGGTAGAATGGGGAGTGGAGAGTGCTTTCTCCGACTGCGCTGTTGTAGGCGAACTGGGCTGTAGGTAACAGTGGTACCCAGTTATCTTGGTCGTAGTTGACATAGCATCGTAGATACTGTTCCAGTATCTGGTTGATTCGTTCGGTTTGACCATCGGTCTGTGGGTGGAAAGAGGTCGACAGTTTGTGGTCTGCACCAAGTTGCGAAATCAGTGATTTCCAAAACTTCGAAGTGAACAGCTTGTCTCTGTCTGACACAATTTCGTTGGGTAGTCCGTGGTTGCTGACGATGTATTTCAAAAATGTGTACGCAAGGTCTTCTGCTGTACTTGCTTCCAGGTATGGGATGAAGTAAGCGTATTTGGTAAGTCGGTCGACTATGACCAATACACTGTCGTAATAGACCTTCGTAAGTGGTTCTCTTGACTTTGGTAGTTTGACGATAAAGTCCAAAGAGATTGAGTGCCATGCTGCTGGAGGTGCTGGCAGTGGCTGAATTAGTCCGTAGGGCTTGTGCGGGCTGTTCTTGCTTTTCTTGCAGAGGTCGCAATCCCGGATTGCGTCTGCTACGTCTTGTCGCGTTACTCGCTGGTCGTGGTGTTGTCGAATTCGTTTCCAGGTCTTGGTAACTCCTTGGTGTCCGTGTGCTCGAGCACTGTGAATCTCTTTGATCATCTCATGCGTCATTTTGTTGGTCGTGCCAACCATGACTCGTCTGGCGATCATGAGGAGTTTCTGTGCTGGAACAAGGTCTCCATTTTTGTCTGTCTTGAGGATGACTTGTGTTTCCTCTGGGACGGGAACTTCGTGATCCGTCCTTCTGCTGAGGGCGTCGGCTCTGCCGTTGTCGGTTCCTTTCCTGTAGATGATTCGGAAGTTGTATTCCGAAAGGAATTCTGACCATCTGATTTGTCGTTTGTTCAGGTTCTTGGATGTTGTGAAGTGTGCGAGGTTCTTGTGATCCGTGTACACGAGGACTTCGTGTTTCGTGCCAGATAATTGTGGTCTCCATTCATGGAATGCTTCGATGATTGCCATGAGTTCTTTGTCGTGGATCTGGTAGTTCAGTTCTGGTCCGTGGAATGCTTTGGAGAAGAAGGCACAAGGGTGTAATCTTCCTTCTTCGTCGCGTTGACCAAGTTGTCCGCCCATGGCGAAGTCGGAGGCGTCGACTTCGATTTCGAAAGAGTTGTCTGGGTCGGGGATTCGAGTGACAGGTTCTGAGCTAACATGTTGCTTGACTTTCTCGAATGCGTCGTTGCATTCTTTGGTCCATTCGAACGGGGTGTCTTTTCGTGTGAGGTTTTGGATGCACTGCACGCTTCCTGCGTAACTTTTGAGGAATCGCCGGTAGAAGTTGACGAATCCTAGGAACGACTGGACGTCCTTGACGTTCTGAGGTGTAGGCCAGTCCCTGACTGCCTGTACTTTCTTCGCTTCCATCTCGATTTGTCCTGGGGTGATGGTGTACCCTAGGAAATCGACTCTTTGGGTGTGGAATTCGCATTTTTCGGCTTCTACCAATAGCTTGGCTTCTTGGAGTTTCTGAAGGACTTGGTGTACGTGTTCCTTGTGTAGCTCCAGGGTAGGTGAGAAGATGAGGATGTTGTCGAGGTAGACGACAACGAATATGTCGATAAATTCGCTGAGGACGTGGTTGATCATTGTCTGAAAGGTGGCGGGTGCGTTGGTGAGTCCGAAAGGCATGACGAGGTACTCAAAAAGTCCTTTGCGTGTTCGGAACGCTGTTTTCCATTCTTCGCCTTCCTTCATTCTAATCAAGTTGTAGGCTCCTTTGAGGTCGAGGGCCGTGAACCAGTTTGCTCCATGCAACAAATCTCGAAGTTCTGAGATGAGTGGTAGTGGGTAACAATTCTTCTTCGTGATGCTGTTGAGCTGTCGGTAGTCAACGCATAGTCGTAGTTTGCCATTCTTCTTTGGCACAAACAGGATAGGATATCCTGCGGATGACTCAGAGGGTCTGATGTATCCCTTCTTGAGGTTCTCGTCGAGGTACTTGTCGAGTGCCTCACGTTCTGTTTCGTTGAGTCCATATATCGGATGGAACTTCGGGTGGGAGCCTTCGATGAGGGGGATCTCGTGATCGTAAGGTCCGTGTTCTGGCAAACCTGTTTCTAACTCCGGGGCAAACAGTTTTTTGTACTTCCGGTACTCCTCTGGAATAGCTAGGAGTGGATCTGATCCTTGATCTGATGCTGCCGGGGCCACCGTCTTGGAAGGCCGTATCTCCCGGAGATAGGCTACGTATCGGATTCGTTGTATAGTGTCGTCAAGAGGTGCTCTAGAGGATTCGTTTGAGGCCTGGCTCTTGCAGTGCTGCTCAGTGACTGAATCTGACCATTGGAGTTGGCCGGTTCTCCAATCTATTCGTGGGTTGTGCTTTCGTAACCATGTGATTCCTAGGATGACATCGATGTCTCCCATTTCTGTGATGTCGAATTGGAGTTCTTCTTTCTGGTCATGAACTTGCAAAGGGAGGTGCACTGTCTCCAAAACAATGAGTCCGCCACCGTACTCGACTTGTTCTCCTTCGACCGTCCGTAACGCGTACGGGCGTTCTTTCTTTTGCCATGGTATTTTTCGTTCGTTCACCAGTCTGGGTGATATGAAGTTTCCTTGGGCGCCGCTGTCAATGATTGCGCGCGTTCGTTGTCCTTGGATCTCGATGTCCAGTTCGAAATGTGCTGCGTCGTAGGTTGCACATAGGGTCTTATGGGTTGTCGCCGTACGTTGCCCTTCTGTCGTAGGCGTCATTAGTTTTTTTTTGCCGGTTGGGCTTCTCCCTTCTGCGCCTTCCGCCAGGCTCTTGCCTTGGCTTTGGAGTGGATGAGGCATTCGAGTTGCTCGTTGATTTTGCGTGTGAGCTTCTGACTGGGGCCCCTCCGCATCATCGCGAGGGTCTTTGGTTGTTCTTGGGGTTCTTTTTTCCTTTCGAGGTTGTCGTCCTTCTTGGTTTCTTTTCTGGCCTCGGGGATCCTTTGGTAAGCTGCAATCCCGCAGGCTTGCCGAAGGATGTCGACACATTGTCGTTGGTGTTCTTCAGGGGTTTTGCATATCCCTGTCTTTTCGTAGCCTGACCGGGTCATAGCTAGAGTTCTGGGGGCTTTCGGATACCATCCGGATTGTTCCTTGCCGTCTTGATGGGTCAAGCAGTTGTCGTCGTAGCAGGCGGTCCATGAGAGTGAAGCGTGAGGGGTGTCTTTGCTGGCAATGTTGATTTGTCGACCTTTCTCGGGTACTGGTTGGAATCGCTGCTTTTTGGGTTGTCGGCATTCTCTAGCCATGTGTCCTGGCTTGTCGCAGTTGTAGCACTTGAAGTCCCGTGTCTTGTTGTCTTTCTGGGCCACGCTGAGGTCCATAGGGCCACTGTGGTGTCCATAGGCGGTGCTGTTGCGATTCTGGTTGTTCTGCCAGTAGTTTCCTTTAGGGCGCTCGGCTTGTCCGTTGCGCTGAGGGTGATTTTGCTGAAATCGTTGTTGGGGTTGCCATTGGTACTTCTTGGCTGAGTTGGCCGGGGCTCGCTTTTCGCCTTTCTCTTTGCGTCGTTCGTAGAGGCGGTTGTCAATCTTGATAGCGAGTTCGGCGTACTGGAGGAAGTCTTCCGGGCGATCGAGCTTGACAATCTCGTCCTTGACTTCATCCTTCAAGTTGCTGTAGAACATGAAGATCTTGGTGTCTTCAGTGAGCTTGAGCTGGGCGCAGAGTCTTCTGAATTCTGCGGCGTAGGCAGTGGCAGACTTGGTCTGGCGTAAGTGAGCCAAGTCTCTTTCTGCTTGTCGTGATCCGTCGGGATCCTGGAATAGGGATTTCAGGGCGTCTTCGAATCCCTGGAAGTTGGCGAATATGTCCCTAACTTCGCTGGAACAATGGTCGAGGGTCTCATTGTTGAGGTATTCTTCAAGGAAGGGCTCGAACCACTGAAGGGCTCGTCCTCGCAGGAAGGTTGCGGCGTGAATGACTTTCTCAGTTCCGTTGCGAAAGTTTCCTTGATGGAAATTCTGATAGTTCTTGACTTGGATGAGGAATCCCTTGAGTAGTCCTGGGGTTCCGTCATAAGTGATGGGAGAGTTGAGCTTGAGTTTCTCTCGTCCGTCCATGGGGGTTTGGATGATGCTGGCGGCCGCTCGGAGGGTGTGAACCTCTTGTTGGAGCTTGTTGGCGAGCTGGTTCTTGTTTTCGAGCTCTGTCACGGCGTCGTTGAACATGGCCTGCATCTGCGCGATGTCGTTGTTGTTCTTGTCGATGCGTTTCTGGAGGTTTCCGTAGACTTTCTTGGTGAAGTCGAGTTCTTCGTCGGAATCCTCGGCCTCCTTCATTTCCTCGTCCAGGGATCGAGTAGGTTGCTTGCCTGAGGAGGCGCTGGATCCTGGGGTAGGAGTCTTGGGAGCATTGGGTCGTGCGGCCATGGTGTTGTTACTGTTCGTTAGCTTCGTAGGGTCAACTTACTGAACAGGAGCAATCAAAGTGTTACGGTCGGCTTTCCGTGGTAGTGTCTATTAGCAGAAGCTGAGGCAACGAAGCTGGGGAACAGTGCTGTAAGTCGTGCTGAAAGGATCAGGTCTTCAGAGGATACGGTGATCAGTCGTATACTCAACAAGGGGTTGTAACGTTGGTCACTAGTGAAGGGTGCCGAGAGTATCCGAGGGGATAATCACAAAGTTGATTGCTGAAGAGCTATGGAAGTCTGTCCTTGAGTCCGTTCCAGTCCATCCTATATACAAGTCTGGTTTCCCTGTTCCTCAGGGCGTCCGTATGTATGTCGTACGGGTGCCGTATCCTTGGCATACGGGTGCCGTATCCTTGGCATACGGGATCCGTATCTCAAATGTACGGATCTAATCTTATCATATCTTCACGTGACTTGTACCATAGTTCTTCCATTCCGGGGGAGTCATCCGTCCGTCCCTGTTTCTTGTCCTTACAAAGGCTGTGCCGCCCGCGTCCTGTTGGTCGGGTGGGGCTCTCACTGCCTGTAGCTTGTCGGGTCGTAACATCTAATAATTAAGGAGCTAATAGCTAAAAAACAAGCTGCCTCTAACTAGCAGTATAAGATTAACCTTAGGATATATAAGGAAAGCAAAAGGGCTTAAGATAATGTTTATCTCCCTTACCTTACTACTAAAGGATTAACTTCTCTACCTAACTAAGCTGTATATCCTTTTATAGAGCTATTAAAACCTTTAATCTTATAATTAGATGTCCTAGAGGACTAGAATGTTACTGTTAAAGCTTATAGCATAATAGCTCTGCTATACACCTACTAAGTTAAAAGTCTATATGTAGTACTTAACTAGATAATAAAGACTGTAAGCGTAATGCTTCTTATAACTGCATACCTAAAGGTAAGCACTAATAGCAAAGCTATAGTTTAATAAACTCTTTATTATCTAAAAGCAAACCTTACTGTTACGGTCAGATATCCGACAGTGGTGTTTCTGCTAACAGGTAGCTGAGGTCAGTACTCAATGAACAGTGCTGGGGTCTTGCTGGCTTGTTGGTAATCTTGTTGGTGAGGATGCGGTGATCAGTCGTATACTCGAAGCGTAGATAACTTTGTCTTTCACAACAGAAGGATAACCTAAGAGTCACTTATGGTAGAGTGAATCACGAAGTTGATTGCTGAAGAGCTATGGAAGGTAATCTATTCTATGTGGAATGAATGTCCTTATATCCTATTGTCCTGTTGTTGGATCACTTCTCGCTGTTGGTGATCCTTGGTGTTGGATCAGTTCAGTGGCTCACTGATCCTTGGTTGGTTGGTTGGTTGGTAAATTTAACGTCTCGAGCGACAAGAGACGTGCCGGGCGCAATGCCGACATGGTCTATGCTAATCTAAACTATGTTACAGGGCTACGTCTTCACCTAACGCTCCTGTTCAAACCGCTCCAAGTTGAAGCGGATCTTCTCACCTGACCAGAATTCTCTTATCCGTCATCCTTTTCCCGGGTCGCTTCATCCACAAGGAAAGTAGTTCGGATAGTGCTAGGAAAAACCACAAGGGGGAAAAACCTAGCACGGCCGGTCGTAATGTGGTTCCACGCCTTTCTCCTCTCCACTTTGATTGGAGCGAAGCAAAGAAGGCATACAGCAAGTCGGCTCCCAGCCGATGGCGATACAGGAGCCCGCAACAATCGCTCTCCGTTACTGCCTGAACTAGTCAGGCTCTGGCAGGAGCGAAAGTGTTCAAGACCTTCCAGACAGAAGGTCTGGCACGGAGACAGAAAATGTCCTGACTTTTGTGCCGGGGCTTTGGTGTGTGGACAAGGGCAATTCGAGCCCTTGTTGGAGTGGTGGCCCGCACGCGGCGGGCACAGCGCGCCGCAGGCTAGCGGACGCGCGGATCGGCGAGGGCGAGAGTGACCTTCAAAGCTTCTGAACTCTCGCCCTACTTCACTTTCGGGGGAGGTCTCGTCGTGTTTGGTGTTGTGAGAGGATTGAAGGGGAGGGGTGCTGTGGTGGTGTTGAGAGACGAGTCCGAAAGTGAAGACGGGGATGATAAGACCCGTTAGGGGTACGGGCCGAAGCCCTCGCTCACTGATCCTTGGTGCAGGATCATGTTGGATCACCAGTGATCCAAACTGATCCATCACGTGACCTTCCCTAGTTCTTCCGTTCCGTCGTTCGGCCTGCGCCGTGCGCCTGCATACATGAGTGTCCCTCTGCCCTGCTGTTCGCGCCAGGGGTCGTTCCAGGCTGCATCAGTCACCAACCGAATTCGGGTCGTAACACTTACACCTAATAACCTTAGCACTCTATCTACTATCTGCAAAGAATATTAATAGGTCCTTAAATATGCAAAGGGAGGAGTTAACCCTACACGCTAGTATAAGGACTAGCAAGCAGCCTACCTTTAGGTTTATACTTATAACGTCCCTAAAGTGTAGGGAGAGCTTGCAGTAAAAGACTTCCTTAATGTAGTTTAAGTTAAGTTAAACCTAACCTAAGGTAAACGTATATATAAAACGCTTATTAAAAACCTTAAGCTAGGGTGCTTAATACTCTTAGTTTTAAAGCTAGGATAGATCTTTAATATTATAACTTATAATAATATAGCTAAGAAGAGCTCTTTTAAAGCTAGCATATACTTAATACTTACTAGCTAATCTAATAAACAAATAGACGCCTATAAGATTTAAAAGGTTATATACCCTTATAGTTATACTTACAGCTAGACTATTTACTAATATATTTACTTATAATATACCCTTATAGGGAAGGTTAATAACAACTAAAAGACCTCTAAACTTATAAAGGAGTAATAAAAGTAAATCTAAAATAAAGTTATAACTAGCAAATAGAAATCTACCTACTAGAAGCTAATCTTAAATAAGTAGCTAAAGCCTAACAGAAGACTCTTCTTAATAATGCCTAACTTAAACTACTTAGGAAATGCAAATAACTTAGGGTATCCTAGCAGCGTTATAGTAGTTACTATTAAACCTCTTTTAATCTCTAAGACCTCTTACGTAATCTTTAGCATAGCTCTTAGCAGCATTTATCTACTCTTTAAAAGTATAGTTATAGATGTTACGAGCAGGTCAGGGCAACCAACTGTGGCACAAAGCAAAAGCTTCGGTAATGATGCACCTGCATCATTATCCCCTGTTCTGCACTATATAGTTACGCCGGCCAGCACCCAACTGGTTAGGCCGTAACACCATGTCTCCCCTCCAAGAGGCATGTCCCTATGCCGAGGACCAATCGGACATATCACGGGTATAAGCAGGGAAACTCCAGGTATTGGTGCGGGGGACCAACCCACACGTGCCTGCCCACGGTCAGACGTCACACAACAGTGGAGGCAGTACTGTTCTTCTCGACGTGCGGGAATTGAACCCACAACCCTCAACGCGGGGTAGGTGCATCATTGTGTTACGAGCAGGTCAGGGCAACCAACTGTGGCACAAAGCAAAAGCTTCGGTAATGATGCACCTGCATCATTATCCCCTGTTCTGCACTATATAGTTACGCCGGCCAGCACCCAACTGGTTAGGCCGTAACAATAGACAGCTGTAGCGCTATATACCTTATTAATAACAAAAGCCTCCTAAAACTAAAATCCTATGAGCTATTAACCTCTAATAACTATATTAAGGTAGGTACCTTATTGCTTTCTATAAGCAGAAGAGGAACTTATATTATTAAGGGTGTTATTAATAGCCTATAAGGGGTAGTAATAGAAGATCTTATGCTTACAAATGTTGCTATTATTAAAGGCTTTTACGTTAATATTGCCTTAAAGACCCTCCTTCTTAAGAGTAGACTATAGTACTATAGGTAGGATTACACTATATGCTATAAGATAATTAATAATAGTAATATAGTTATTAACCTATAACGTGGCTGATAAGCGAGTCGATCAGACAAGCGAGTCGATCACCCAACCACGACTACATTACAAACCCAAGAAGACATCAATATCAACACCACTAAATCAATTAACGCTACTAAGAATTCTCTTCCTCAGTCGTTTCTACATCAAACTGACACGTTCGCGCATTGTGTCCTGTGTTTCCGCACACGCCACACCGTCGTTGACCCGATTCAGTCCTTGGCTTACGACCACTCCTCCGACGCGTTTCCTCATAAACCTGTGCTGTTGCGTCCCTCTGCGACTGTATATCCTCTGCATCAGCTACAGTAAGACTTCCTCCTTGCTGGAGACGCGTTTTCTTAGCTCTCCGACGTCGGCTTAGTGTGCTGTTTTCCTCTCGAAGAGTTTTGTTCTCCGCCCTCAGGAATGCATTCTCATGCATTATTCCTAGTGTTCCTTTAAGAATATAGTCAACGTCGTTATTGATAGGTGTTGGGGAGCTATTTTGATGACGGGCAATTCGATCCTTGATCAGTGTTGACTGAGAAGTTGCTTCTGTTGGGTTGTTTGGTGTCCTGGAAACCCAAGGGAGCGGTGTTGTTGGAAGTGATCCTGGAGGCGTTGGAGTGTGTAACTTGACGTCCAGCTTTGATAATACACTTTCTGCACTCAGAGGGACAAGCCCGGAGCCTCTGAAACCTCCCTGGATATTCTTTCCCGTAAGTGCTTGTGTAAAGGCCTCACGAAACGCTGGAAAGAAGTCTTCCTTCGTAATATGGGTTACACCTCGCCGCATCTTTTCCTCAATTTGTCGACCGTACGCCGTTTTGAGAGGCCCAAAGCATCCTACATCTAAGGGCTGAAGTAGATGAGATGAATGAGCTGGCATACAGAGTGGGACGATGTTGTTTTCCTGACAATATAGCTCGAAACCTGCAGAGTGGTGGCTTTCATGCCCATCAACGATAAGGAGGCGATGAGGACCTCTTGCACGTGGCTTTGAATGACGATCGAAGTGTTTGACCCAATTTAGGCCTATCTCGTTTGTTGTCCATCCGTTTTCAGATGTTGCGATAACCCAGTCGTGTGGGAGATCTGTTTCAGTGTACCAGGTTGAGAGGTGATAATGGCCTGCAACGATGATGTATGGCGGGACGCTGTAGCCTGACGAACTTATGGCTTGGATAACTGTAACCTATTCCTGATTACCAGGCTGCACCATTTTCGTGTTTGATCGCCTTTCAGCACTCGTTACAACCATGCCAGCTGCGATCTGGCCCATCATGAAACCAGTCTCATCAAAGTTGTAGATATTAGACTCTTGGATACCGTACTTTACGATTGTGTTCTTCACAAGGGCAAACCAGCTGCAAATAGCCTGTGGATCTTTGCATTGGGCTCTCTTGTAGTCATACTTGCGAAAAAAACGCGTCCGAAGCTGTGGTTGTCGTTTGATGAAGTTCGACGCCCAGCGCTTCCCAACCGGTCGCGCGCCACGGTCGGCAAGCAGGTGATTGGCCATTTCTTCAACACCACTGATCCGGGGAGGAAACGATCGGGCATCTAGGTCAAGAATGTACTTAACTAGCTTCTCTTCTTCAAGCAGCGTCAAATTCCGTGATTTCGGCATGATGTCGCGTCGCGAAGGTTTTCCATTAAGTCGGTCGCGTAATGTTGTGAAGGGTACTGAATAGATCCGTGCTGCAGCTCGAATACTAAGATTTGGAGTGTTTTTAATCGCTTGAACCGCTAGGATCAATTGCGCTTCTTTGTTTGATGACGACATTCTTTATGGTCGATGGACGTGTGTTGAAAGCGGGAAGATGGTATGATCGCGGTTGGGTGATCGACTCGCTTGTCTGATCGACTCGCTTATCAGCCACGTTATAGGAAGTATAACTTAGTCTTTATTTAATATAAGCTAACTTCTAACTACCTACACGCTTATAAGAACCTTATTCTAATAAGCTTAGTAGGCATCCTATTATTTACAGGCTAAGGGTTATAGAGGAGAATATATTAAAATATATATAAGAAAGCTAATACTGCGCTTCTTTAGCATCTTAGATTAGGTTACCTTAGTCTAGAGGGACTTTGCAACCTAGTCTAGAGGGTAAGAGGTATATAGATTAAAGGCCTAAATTAGCTTAAATGCAAAGACTGCAGCATTGCGTACGTAGAGACTATTATCTTAAGAGGACTATCTAAATTAAGGGTAATACACCTATAGTATAAGGTTTACTAGGATCTCTTTAACTTCTTAAAGTTACTATTAGGGATAAGATAGATCCTTATAGCTTATAATAAGTACTTAGGTTTTATTATAGCCTACCTACTTATATGTAAGACTAAGTCTCTTATGCTTAGCGCTCTTTAGATAATTAAGTGTTACGGTCGGCTTTCCGTGGTAGTGTCTATTAGCAGAAGCTGAGGCAACGAAGCTGGGGAACAGTGCTGTAAGTCGTGCTGAAAGGTTCAGGTCTTCAGAGGATACGGTGATCAGTCGTATACTCAACAAGGGGTTGTAACGTTGGTCACTAGTGAAGGGTGCCGAGAGTATCCGAGGGGATAATCACAAAGTTGATTGCTGAAGAGCTATGGAAGTCTGTCCTTGAGTCCGTTCCAGTCCATCCTATATACAAGTCTGGTTTCCCTGTTCCTCAGGGCGTCCGTATGTATGTCGTACGGGTGCCGTATCCTTGGCATACGGGATCCGTATCTCAAATGTACGGATCTAATCTTATCATATCTTCACGTGACTTGTACCATAGTTCTTCCATTCCGGGGGAGTCATCCGTCGTGACTGCCCCTTTAAATGCCCGTCGTGTAACGGACCCCACGCCGCCTTTGATGCGATGTGCCCTATCAAACCCAAAGTGGTGAAGGGCGTAGTCCAGAGGAGGAACAAGGCACAGCTACGGGCCATCCGAGCCGAGGGAGAAAGATCGTGGAGAACTGCAACCCAGCAGTCGCACCGACACTCCCGCGATGAACGACAAGCGATGGACTGTACCCCAGCAAATGAGACACAGGAGGAGAACGCGGCCATCTAAAACCCTGCAAATCATGCAAGCGAACGTGGGCAGGCGGCCTCGCCATCTCCGCCAACGCATGGCGAAAGCAAGCATAGATGTTCTGCTAGGCTCTACGCAGGGAGCTTCTCTTCTGTGCGAATGGATGGAGGCAACCAATTTCTTTTCCGAAATCTGCCCGACTTTCGAACAGGAACGTTAGGTGAAGACGGTGGCCTGTAACATAGCTTAGATTAGCATAGACCATGTCGGCACTGCGCCCGGCACGTCCATCGATACTCCGGACGTTAAATATCATCATCATCATCATCATCATCACCTGTTTCTTGTCCGCGAACCTTCTCTTTACAAGGTACCCACTGTTAGTAGCTGTTAAGATCATAGAGGGCTCCGGCCCACCACACTATCGTTTCCCATCTTCAGCCCACGCGAGCTGAAATTCACCATCATGGCCGTCTCTCTAGACGCAGGGCCATCGATCACGGTTCACGGGGACGCCAGTACATCTCGACGGTCTGGACGTGTCCGAAAACCGACCGCAAAGGTCAGAGTGGTTGAGCAAGTCAGCTACCAAGACAATGCGGAGCTTAAAGACGAGATCAACAAGCTCTCAAACCTCGTCCAGGATCTCCTACGACGGGACGCCGAAAGGGAACAGTTCCTGAAAGACTGTTTGATGAAGATCGAATCCTTGGAGAAAGAGCTTCAGGAAGAGAAGCAGCGTTCAGACCGGCACCAACGTGGTCTAGCAAGGTCCATGCATGCTGTTAGCACCGGACCCAGCGAGTCCGCCCTGAGTTTCCAAGGGCATCCCTTACACACAGCCCAGAACCAGCCGCCCCAAGTTCGGTCCTACGCGATGGTGGCGAGCCAGCCGCTTACCAGACAACTGCATGAAACAACGCCAGCAAAACAAGCCGCAAACCGGGCGGCTTCAAAAGACCTTCGCATCTTCGCACGTCTGCCACCTGAAAGCCCGCTCCGCAACGAGAGAGCCTACGACATATACATCTTCGTTCGAGAAAAGCTAAGTCCCCAAGCTCGAGAAGCCCTCAAGGGGATCGACCATGTCAAGACAGGATTAGCACTCCTACCATCGTCAGCAGACGGGGCAAAAGTCCTGCTAGAGAACAGAGAACAGATTGGTGCCCTTCTCCAGGCACAGGCGGTCGAGCAGCGCGACACCTGGATCCGGGCCTATATCGCAAACGTCCCTTACACCAGACACTGCCTGCTCACCAATACTGAGCTGGAAATCACGACCGAGGAGCTCCTTGAAGAGATCCAGGCCACGACGAAACTCAAGCCCGAAAAAGCATACTTTTCCAGAAAAGACGAAGCCGAAAGGCTAGGCACGGTGACAGCCTGGTTCAAGGCGGAAGCCGTAAGGCAACTACCAAGACGCCTCCGTTTGATGGGGGCCAGCGTGTTTGTGAACCTGCAGTTCCCGAAGGAGAAGAGGTCTCCCCAATGCCACCGCTGCGGCGGCTTTCACAACGAACGAACGTGTACCAGAAGGAAGAGATGCCTCAAGTGCAGCTCTCCTTCCCACACGACCGACCAACATCGGGCACCTTGCGGCGGCACTGAGGGTCACGATGGCTGTGACTGCCCCTTTAAATGCCCGTCGTGTAACGGACCCCACGCCGCCTTTGATGCGATGTGCCCTATCAAACCCAAAGTGGTGAAGGGCGTAGTCCAGAGGAGGAACAAGGCACAGCTACGGGCCATCCGAGCCGAGGGAGAAAGATCGTGGAGAACTGCAACCCAGCAGTCGCACCGACACTCCCGCGATGAACGACAAGCGATGGACTGTACCCCAGCAAATGAGACACAGGAGGAGAACGCGGCCATCTAAAACCCTGCAAATCATGCAAGCGAACGTGGGCAGGCGGCCTCGCCATCTCCGCCAACGCATGGCGAAAGCAAGCATAGATGTTCTGCTAGGCTCTACGCAGGGAGCTTCTCTTCTGTGCGAATGGATGGAGGCAACCAATTTCTTTTCCGAAATCTGCCCGACTTTCGAACAGGAACGTTAGGTGAAGACGGTGGCCTGTAACATAGCTTAGATTAGCATAGACCATGTCGGCACTGCGCCCGGCACGTCCATCGATACTCCGGACGTTAAATATCATCATCATCATCATCATCATCACCTGTTTCTTGTCCGCGAACCTTCTCTTTACAAGGTACCCACTGTTAGTAGCTGTTAAGATCATAGAGGGCTCCGGCCCACCACACTATCGTTTCCCATCTTCAGCCCACGCGAGCTGAAATTCACCATCATGGCCGTCTCTCTAGACGCAGGGCCATCGATCACGGTTCACGGGGACGCCAGTACATCTCGACGGTCTGGACGTGTCCGAAAACCGACCGCAAAGGTCAGAGTGGTTGAGCAAGTCAGCTACCAAGACAATGCGGAGCTTAAAGACGAGATCAACAAGCTCTCAAACCTCGTCCAGGATCTCCTACGACGGGACGCCGAAAGGGAACAGTTCCTGAAAGACTGTTTGATGAAGATCGAATCCTTGGAGAAAGAGCTTCAGGAAGAGAAGCAGCGTTCAGACCGGCACCAACGTGGTCTAGCAAGGTCCATGCATGCTGTTAGCACCGGACCCAGCGAGTCCGCCCTGAGTTTCCAAGGGCATCCCTTACACACAGCCCAGAACCAGCCGCCCCAAGTTCGGTCCTACGCGATGGTGGCGAGCCAGCCGCTTACCAGACAACTGCATGAAACAACGCCAGCAAAACAAGCCGCAAACCGGGCGGCTTCAAAAGACCTTCGCATCTTCGCACGTCTGCCACCTGAAAGCCCGCTCCGCAACGAGAGAGCCTACGACATATACATCTTCGTTCGAGAAAAGCTAAGTCCCCAAGCTCGAGAAGCCCTCAAGGGGATCGACCATGTCAAGACAGGATTAGCACTCCTACCATCGTCAGCAGACGGGGCAAAAGTCCTGCTAGAGAACAGAGAACAGATTGGTGCCCTTCTCCAGGCACAGGCGGTCGAGCAGCGCGACACCTGGATCCGGGCCTATATCGCAAACGTCCCTTACACCAGACACTGCCTGCTCACCAATACTGAGCTGGAAATCACGACCGAGGAGCTCCTTGAAGAGATCCAGGCCACGACGAAACTCAAGCCCGAAAAAGCATACTTTTCCAGAAAAGACGAAGCCGAAAGGCTAGGCACGGTGACAGCCTGGTTCAAGGCGGAAGCCGTAAGGCAACTACCAAGACGCCTCCGTTTGATGGGGGCCAGCGTGTTTGTGAACCTGCAGTTCCCGAAGGAGAAGAGGTCTCCCCAATGCCACCGCTGCGGCGGCTTTCACAACGAACGAACGTGTACCAGAAGGAAGAGATGCCTCAAGTGCAGCTCTCCTTCCCACACGACCGACCAACATCGGGCACCTTGCGGCGGCACTGAGGGTCACGATGGCTGTGACTGCCCCTTTAAATGCCCGTCGTGTAACGGACCCCACGCCGCCTTTGATGCGATGTGCCCTATCAAACCCAAAGTGGTGAAGGGCGTAGTCCAGAGGAGGAACAAGGCACAGCTACGGGCCATCCGAGCCGAGGGAGAAAGATCGTGGAGAACTGCAACCCAGCAGTCGCACCGACACTCCCGCGATGAACGACAAGCGATGGACTGTACCCCAGCAAATGAGACACAGGAGGAGAACGCGGCCATCTAAAACCCTGCAAATCATGCAAGCGAACGTGGGCAGGCGGCCATCTGCCCACGAAACAGCACTGAACCTGGCGTACGCAGCCCAGATTGATATACTCCTACTACAAGAGCCCTCTATCCGCTCGGAGGAGAGGAGGCTCACAAGATTCCACCCAGCTTTTGAGACTTTCACCCCGGTGGATAACTGGACCGAAGACCGGCCCAGGGTGCTTACTTATCTCCGCAGAGGAGTTGGGCTACGAGGCGTACAAATACGGCCTCTACCCGTTCCATCCACAGACCTGCTTTTCCTACGACTCCTCTCAGGAACGCAGGAAGTCCTCACAGTCATCAACGTGTACAACGCCCCTTGTGGCTCATTGCGACACGGCCAGGCTGTCATGGACATCATAGCGGCCTGGCAACCCAAACCCGAGGATCGAGTACTGATCGCGGGGGACTTTAACTTACACCATTGGACATGGCAGCCCGAGGCAACAAGCTCCTTTGACGCGGACAACCTGGTAGAATGGGCAGAAGACGCCAGACTTGTCCTGCTGTCGCCGATAGGTGAGCCTACGCACATAGACGGCAACACGCTAGACTTATGCTGGGGGTCCAGCAACCTCCATGGGGCATCCACCAGCATAGAAACGTCCCTACACACGACATCAGACCACGAATCCCTGCTTACCCGGGTCCCCTTGGCCCCAACCGATTTACCCAGTCCAACCGCGGGAAAGTTCCGGCTCGACACGATGGATGAGAAGCTTTTCCTCGACATGCTGAAGCGAAACCTACAACCTATACGACATATTGCAAGCGACACAAGGGGCCCACAGGCACTAGACCTCCTAGCACAGCGGCTCACGGACTCCCTCGTAGAAGCGCTCACGGCTTCTACAAAGCGCACATTGGGCAGAGGGCCTGGGAGGCCATACTGGAACGAGAGCTGTGCGCGCAAACACCAAGCCTACACGACGAAGAGAGCAACTGTAAAGAGACTTCGCGCCTTGGGGATAGACTGTCGATGGGAGCTAGATGAGGAGGATGCTCTCAGACTGGACTTTCTCCATGAGCTACGCCGCTCGAAGGACACTTACTGGAGAGGGAAGATCGCCTCAGCCTCCACAGGCAAAGACGTATTCGAAATGGTCGGGTGGCATAAGGCCACAGGGTCCTTCCAGATCCCACCCCTCCGAGACGAAAATAACCCAGCCACGCTCGTCTCACAAACGAAAGAGAAGCGCGATCTGTTTGCCCGCGTTCTCCTCAGAAGATCTGCTATCTCCGCAGACATATCAGCAGAGACCCCAGCACCTCAGCTGCAGGCCAAACTCCCTTTCCCACAGGTTACGAAAGATGAGGTACAAACTGCAGTTCTCTCTGCGGGAAACACTACCCCTGGGTCTGATGGAATCACTACGGCCGCTCTCAAGACAGCGTGGCCCGTTATTAAGGACACCGTTTTCTCGCTCTATAGTGGATGCATACGCGAGGGCTGGCATCCCACCTGTTTCAAAGAAGCCATCCTAGTCATCCTGCCTAAGCCGGGCAAGAGAGATAGGGCGCTCCCACGCTCTTATAGACCAATCGCGCTCTTGTCTGTACTTGGAAAAGGCTTGGAGAGGCTTGTCGCAAGAAGGCTTGCCTGGATCACAGTGAAACACCGAGTACTGCACGACCAACAGTTCGGCGCCCTCCCCCTTCGCTCGTGTAGCGACCTCACCGCCGCCGCCATTCACGATATCGAGTGCGCCTGGCAAAGAGGTCTTGTCACCTCTATGCTCACACTCGACGTGAAAGGGGCCTTCGACGCTGTGCTGCCAGGGAGGCTGATCCGACGCCTCCGATGCCAAGGATGGCCGGAGAACCTCGTGCAGTGGGTCTCGAGCTTTGTCCTTGGGAGAAGAGCAAGAATAAGGCTAGACGGGGAGATGGGAGACGTCTTCGACCTCGAGTGTGGGTTACCACAGGGCTCGCCTGTGTCCCCCATCCTCTTCATGCTCCACATCGAACCCCTATTTAAGCTGGGCACTTCCCGTCCAGGAAGGAAGCGGTCCCGATTTGGCTATGCCGACGACATTGCTATCCTGGCGAGCTCAACTTCACTGGAGGACAACTGTGTCCTGCTAGCCAAAGAATGGGAAGAAGCTCAAGCATGGGGAGCGTCAGAGGGAGTCACTTTCGACACCGACAAGTCCGAGCTCATCCACTGCACCAGGAGGCACAAAGACGGAAACCCGCCAATCACAGTCACCTTGTTGGATGGAAGACAACATACAGTCCATGCCGCTAACCAAGGGGCCTCCCTACGATGGCTTGGCGTCCACTTCGACCGAAGGCTCACATTCAAGAACCATGTGAGAGACCTCTGCGCCAAAGCCCGCCGAGTGGTTAATGGACTACGGGGACTAGGAACCACTGTCTGGGGTGCGCCGGCACACCTGCTTTGCCACGCTACGATCTCTTGCGTATTGCCCATCCAGTACTATGCTTCCGAGGCATGGTGGCCCGGCAGGAACCGGATCAAGAATGGACACGTCACCTCGAACGGAGTCAACGATCTACTCCGCCAACTTGACACCACGCAAGCCAAAGCTATTAGAGCTGCACTTCCTGTGTACAAGACGACGCCTGCACCGATCCTGCAGCGCGAAGCTGCCCTGCCCCCAGCAGAGGTGATGCTAGATGCAAAGCTTCACAAAGCCTCCGCAAGGATCCATCGCCTTGACGAGCGACACCCCCTCCGAAAGAGACTCAGAGGAAAGCCAGGACCAGACTCAAGGCTCCGACGAATGGCAAATCTCGTAGATAACAACGCTGAATACATCGACCCGCTTGAACTACCACCTTGGGAGCGCTTAACGGACTGGCAAACGGCCCTCAGCATGGTCGGTCACAAGCCTAGGAAGACCAAGGAAGAACTGGCACTTGAGTTCACAGACAGACTGGGAACGTTTTCAAAGCGGGACATTGTAGTCTATACCGACGGTTCCCAAACGACGGACGGTAGCAGAACCTCCGCCGGAGCAGGCTGGGTAGGGTACCAGGCCACACGGCAGATCTTCCGAGGATCCGAACCGCTCGGTCACCAGACGGAGGTCTCTGACGCAGAAGCGCAAGCCGCTTTTCGGGGCCTACTGGAAGCCATGAGGTCTCCCACGGCGCGGATGGCAGACAATGTTCACATCTGCCTCGACAACCTCGCAGTCGCAGCCGGACTCTATTCCCAGAGCGCTGGAAGCAGCCAGGCCAGGTTTAGGGCCTTTAGTGGGCTCTGCGCCTCTTGGGCACAGAGAGAACGGGCAAGCTGGACGATCTCTGGCAGGGTGTACATTTGGTGGTGCCCCGGGCACACGGGTATACCGGGAAACGAGGAAGCAGACGCTCTAGCCAAGGAGGCCTGCAAACAGATGCCAGAATCACAGCCTCAGCCTACACTCGCGCACTTGAAACGGCAGTCTAAAGCAGTCGCTTTCCAAGCTTTCGCTAGGAGATGGCCGTCAATCTGCCCTCGGCAGTATGCCGACCTTGGGATAGTTCCTCATCCCAAGCCCCCCGAACTTCACCTTCCTCGGCATCTGCTGGGAAGGCTATATGCAGCAAGGTCCCATCACGGAGACTTTGCAGCGTACCACGAGAGATTTGACCACCAAAACGCACTGCTCAACTGCAGTTGCGGACGGCGCAAAAGCCCAGTACACTTTTACTTCTGTAAGCGCGGCCGGAAGGCCACGCCTCGCCATCTCCGCCAACGCATGGCGAAAGCAAGCATAGATGTCCTGCTAGGCTGTACGCAGGGAGCTTCTCTTCTGTGCGAATGGATGGAGGCAACCAATTTCTTTTCCGAAATCTGCCCGACTTTCGAACAGGAACGTTAGGTGAAGACGGTGGCCTGTAACATAGCTTAGATTAGCATAGACCATGTCGGCACTGCGCCCGGCACGTCCATCGATACTCCGGACGTTAAATATCATCATCATCATCATCATCATTGTTTCTTGTCCATACAAATGCTGTGCCGCCTGCGCCCTGCCTTGTCTGGTGGGGCTGTGTCACCTGTAACTTGTCGGGTCGTAACATCAGGTCTCCTCTCTAAAGGTCTTGTCCTCAAGACCACATAAGTAGGTGGCATCTCCCAGGTTGGGGAGTCGTCAAACTTGCTTCCTGATTTTTCCATGATGCTGACACCATGTCAGGTCGCGTTGAAAAATCGAAATCAAAATCGAAGTCCCAAAAAACAGAGATAAAGGATCGTGAGCGTCTCGCGCTTCTTGAGTTTTTCGACGCTCGTTCTACTATTGCCAACATGCCTTGCACTTGCTGTTTTCATGCAAAGGTAGCTTGTCGTTTTAGCAAGGGTTCTTCTTGTTGTCGTACTTGTGTTAAGGCAAAGAAGCCTTGTGATGGTGTTTTGGTGGCGTCAACTTGTGAGTGTTTTTGTTTTGGGGTGTTTTCCCTTGTGGGCTAACTTGTTCATAGTTCAGAGGCTGAATGCTCAGCAACGGGAGTGGGATGAGAAAGAGGAGAAAGCTGGTGAGGAGCTATTGAAGCTTCACGAGGAGCTTGCTCGTTTGCAGGCGCTGATGGCGACTGCGGCTGGTCGATTGTCTAGGATTCGGAAGACTCGGAAGTTGGTTCGCGATCGTCAGGCCGAAACCTTTCGTCGGGGCATGCAGGAAATCGACGAGTCTGATGCTCTGGATTCCGCGCTGGATGCCCATGAGAGGGGTGTGGTCGAGGAGCTGCAATTTATGCAAGTTCCTAACGACGTGGACTGGTCCTTGTTTGGGATTGGCGATGATTTCTTGGGTCTGGGGCCGCTGGTGGAGGATTCGTCTGAGAGTTGTGGTACTCCTGGAGTAGCTGCGGGGAGTGCTGGAGATTCTTGACTGGTTCCCATGAGTTGTCTTCGTGTCCGTAGCCTTTCCATTTTATGAGATACTCGTCATGACTATTTTCGCTCCTGTGGTTGATGATTTGTTTGACTTCGTATTCCGGCTTGTGGGTTTCTACGATGATGCAGTCTTCTGTGTGTGATCTGCGTGGTGCTGGTTTGAGTAGAGCAATGTGGAAGACTGGGTGGATTCTCATCGTGTCGGGGAGCTTCAGTTTGAAGTTGACGTCTGAGATTTTTTGGATGATTTCGAAAGGTCTAAGTTTTTTGTGGTCAAGCTTGTCGCTTGGTCGTTTCGTCTTGATGTTTCGGCGTATGAGGTACGCGCTATCTCCCTCTTCAAAGGATGGTCCCGTCATCCTTGATGGGTCTGAATATTTCTTCATTCGTGCCTTAACGAATTCCAAGTTGTTGGCGATGTTTTCTTGGAGTTCTTGTAGTTTGTTGTAGTCTGCCACAGCTCTTAGGGCTTGTGGTCCTTGTCGTGGTTCTCCGTATGCTGTGGGTTGAAATCCGTAGTTGAGGTAGAAGGGCGAGTGAAGGGTGCTTTCTCTGATAGCACTGTTGTAGGCGAATTAGGCCATTAGTAGCAGTAGTACCCAATTATCTTGGTCGTAGTTGACATAACATCGTAGGTATTGTTCAAGGATCTGGTTGATCCGTTCGGTCTGTCCGTCGGTTTGCAGGTGGAAAGCGGTTGACAGCTTGTGATCAGCTCCTAGTTGCAAAATCAGGGATTTCCAAAACTTGGATGTAAACAACTTGTCTCTGTCAGACACGATTTCTTTCGGCAATCTGTGGTTGCTGATGATGTATTTCAAAAACGTGTACGCAAGGTCTTCTGCCGTGCTTGATTCCAAGTACAGGATGAAGTAGGCGTACTTTGTGAGTCGGTCGACGATAACCAGTATACTGTCATACCAGGTTTTTGTGAGTGGTTCTCTTGACTTTGGGAGTTTGACGATAAAGTCCAAAGAGATTAAGTGCCATGCTTCTGGTGGGATTGGCAGTGGTTGTAGTTGTCTGTAGGGTTTGTGCAGACTGTTCTTGCTTTTCTTGCACATTTTGCAATCCTTGATTGCAGAAGCCACTTCTACTCATGTGACTTTCTTGTTGTAGTGCTGTTAAATTCGCTTGAATGTTTTTGTAACTCCTTGGTGTCCGTGTGCGCGAGCGCTGTGAATTTCTCTGATCTGTTCAGGTGTCATCCTGCCAGTCGTGCTGGTATTGACACGGGTGCCGATCATAATGAGTTTCTGTGCTGGCACTAGGTCGCCTTTGTCGTCTTGCTTCAAGATGACAAGAGTTTCGTCTGGTACCGGGGTCTTGTGGTCCGGTCTTCGGCTTAAGGCATCAGCTCTGCCGTTTTCTGTTCCTTTGACGTAGATGATTCGAAAGTTGAATTCCGAGAGGAATTCGGACCATCTGATCTGTCGCTTGTTGAGGGCTTTTGACGTCGTGAAGTGGGCTAGGTTCTTGTGATCGGTGTAGACCTTGACTTCATGCTTGGTGCCAGAGAGTTGGGGCTTCCATTCTCTGAAGGCTTCGATAATTGCCATGAGTTCTTTGTCGTGGATCTGGTAGTTGAGCTCGGGTCCGCTGAGTTTCTTGGAAAAGAAACCGCAGGGGTGCAGTCTTCCTTCCTCGTTGCGTTGTCCGAGTTGTCCACCGATGGCGTAGTCCGAGGCGTCGGTCTCAAGTTTGAAGGGTTTCCTAGGGTCTGGGATCATCAGGACAGGTTCGGATAGAACTTGCTGCTTGATGTCTTCGAAGGCTTTGTCTTGTTCGTCAGTCCATTCGAAAGTGGTGTCTTTGCGTGTGAGCTTGATGAGGGGGTTGATTTTGCCGGAGTATCCTTTGAGGAATCGTCGATAGAAATTGACGAATCCGAGGAATGATTGGATGTCCTTGACATTCTGGGGTCGAGGCCAGTTTTTGACTGCCGCGATCTTCTTGTCGTCCATGCGGATTTCGCCAGGGGTAATGGTGAATCCGAGGTAGTCGACTTGTTGACTGTGAAATACACTTTTCTTGGGTTCTACTAGGAGCTTGGCTTCTTGCAGCTTCTGTAGTACCTTGTGAACGTGTTCCTTGTGAATTTCGAGTGTGGGCGAGAAGATGAGGATGTCGTCGAGGTAAACGACAACGAATACATCCAGGTATTCTTGTAGGACATGGTTGATCATAGTTTGAAAGGAGGCGGGGGCGTTGGTGAGTCCGAAGGGCATGACGAGGTACTCGTAATTGCCTCTTCGTGTGCGGAAGCAGGTCTTCCATTCTTCCCCTTCCTTGATTCTGATCAGGTTGTAGGCTCCTTTGAGGTCGAGGGCCGTAAACCATTTGGCTCCGTAAAGTAGGTCTCGAAGTTCTGTGATGAGAGGTAACGGGTAGCTGTTCTTGATTGTGATGTCGTTGAGTTGTCGATAGTCAACACAGAGTCGTAGTTTGCCATTCTTCTTGGGCACAAACAGGATAGGGTATCCTGCTGGGGATGTCGATGGTCGAATGTAACCTTTTCTGAGGTTTTTGTTGATGTACTTGTCGAGTTCTTCCTGCTGGTTTTCATTAAGTCTGTAGAGCTTATGAAATTTCGGGTGTTCTCCTTCCTTGATGGGAATCTCATGGTCCCAAGGACCATGTTCTGGTAAGCCTGTTTCCAGTTCTTTGGCAAACAGCTTCTTATAACTGCGGTATTCTGCGGGGATTGGGGAGAGTCGTTCTTCTTCCTGCTGATCGTTGATAAAAGATTCGAATTGCTTATCTTTCGTAGGTTCGATCCGTTTGACGTAGGCGACGTATCTCGGTCGTCTGTGTTCACTCGGGGGTTGCGGCATGCAACGCGCTTCCGTGGCTGAATCTCTCCATCGAAGTTGGTTGGCCTTCCAACTGATGTCTGGGTCGTGTTTTCGTAGCCATGGGACTCCTAGGATAACGTCTAGTTGTCCTATCTTTGTGATGTCGAAGACCAGTTGTTCTTGACGACCATGGATAACCATAGAGAGTTGCGCGGTCTCTTTGCTGATGGTGCCTCCGTCGTACTCAACCGTTTCTCCTTCCACGTTCTGAAGGGCGTATGGCTCATCTTTGAGTCTCCATGCGATTTTTCGTTGATTAATCAATCGTGGTGACATGAAATTTGCTTGGGCTCCACTGTCGATCATGACCTGTGTGGGCTGCCCATCAATGATGGCTTCCAGGAAGAGATGTCTGTTGTCTTCCCTGGTTGCTGCACATAGGGACTTCTTGTGTTGTGTTGCCGTCTGCGGTCCCTTTGCAGTTGGCGTCCCTAGTTTTTTGACTTCTTGCTGGAGTTCTTTTCCTTGATCTGGGTTCTCTAGGCTTGTGCTTTTCCTTCGTAATGGTACTTGCATTTGTCGAACATGCAGTCTGACCAGTGCTTGGTGATATGATTGACACAAGGCATGGGATGCTTTGGGCTTGGCTGGAAGCAGAGCCACTTGGTGAGGTATTCCTTGACTTCCCATGTGTTGAGTTCTGAGTCTTGGTAGGCCTTTGGGATAGGCTCTCGTCCTTGTCGTCGGGGGTAGAAGGCGTATTCTTTTTTCGAGCGGAGGTGAGTCTTGCATTCGTCGTATATGCAGTCTGCCCAGAAGATTCTGTAGTGTCGTTTGTGTGTTAACTCAAGTAGTTCGTCATCTCCAAACAGGGGTTTCTCCTGAATCTGAACTTCAGGTCTGTTGTTGGCGTCAACGTCCTCTGTGCCATAGAAGCGTATTTCTTGGTTGTTGTGTGTTTTGTCGACGTTGGGTCGTTGGTTGATTTGGGTACGGCTGGTGTTCAGGTACGTCTGCGAGGCTAAGGGTTCGTCCGAGTCGATGTCGTTGCCTTCGTCGATTTCGTATTCCTGTAGCTTCATCCTATCGTAGGGGTCGAGGTTTCTGAGTCTTTGCCTCATCTCTTGCTTGATTTTGAGATTGGGACTCTTGGATCGAGTCGAGCTTCTGGTTCGTCTGAGCTCGAGGAGCTGCTCGGCTGCTCGTCGTTCCATCTTGCTTGGTGGGAGGAATTCGTCCAGCGATTCTTCCGAGTCGGAGGTGTATTCGGAGCTCGTTCGTTCTCCGAGGACCTCGATGGTCTCTTGGGGGGTTCTTTCTCTGATGTTGAGCTGTGGTCGGGGGAATGGGGTTTTCGCTTGTTTTCTCCCCACAGCCACTATCTTGGTGAGTCGGCTGGTTAGGCCTACTTCTTCTTGTACCGAGCTGGCTAGGTCTTCTTCGAGCGCGAGTTGTTGCTGGTAGTCGCCTTGGGCTTGGATCCTTTGCTGTAGCCGGGTCTTGATGGCTTGGAGGGTTTCCGGCATGTTGGGATTACCTAGTTGTCCTTGTGCGGCGTCTTGTGCTTGAATGAGTTTTGTGATGAGCTGTTGGTTCCGTTTTTCTATGACTTGGATGTCCCCGTTCTTGGATTTCCTGGAGACGGCCACGGTTTTATTCTTGGGCTCCTTTGGGTACCAGCCGGCCTGTTCCTTGCCGTCCTGGTGCGTGGGGCATTTGTTGCTGTAGCAGGCGGTCCATGAAAGTTGTTCGTGTGGTACTTCCTTCTTTGCAACGTTGGCTTTCTTGATACCCTTGGGTAGTGGTCGGTTCTGGAGTCGTTTGGGTTGTCTGCAATCTCTAGCGATATGACCTGGTTTCTCGCAGTTGAAGCAAACGCCACTCTTGGGGTCGCGTCGCGTGGTTGGCTTGTTTTTGTGAGCCACGCTGACGTCCATAGGTCCTGCGTGATGTCTGTAGGCAGTGCTTGGTCTGCTGTTGCGTTGCTGGTTGCTTCTCCAGTTACTGTTGTAATTGTTTGGTTGTTGAGGCCCCTGGGGGACGTATCGTTTTCCTATATTGGCTTGGGGACGTTGGCTCTCGTTCTTTTCTTTGCGTTGTTTGTACAAGCGGGTGTTGATTTGGATGGCTAGTGCTACGTATTGTAGGAAGTTGGTGGGAGCGTCAAGCTTGACTATCTTGTCCTTGACTTCTTCTTTTAGTCCTTGGTAGAACATGAAGATTCTTGACTTGTTGGTGATATTGAGTTGAGCTGCGAGTCTTCGGAACTCGGCTGCGTAGTGGGAGGCTGACTTATTCTGTCTGAGGTTGGCCAAGTCTCTTTCGGCCTGCCTCTTTTCATCAGGGTCCTGGAACAGGGTTTGGAGGGTGTGTTTGAATCCCGTCATGCTTGAAAAGATGTCTCTGGTCTCTGTCGAGCATGCGTTGGTGTCTCCGTTGTTCTGCAGGAATTCTTCCATGAAGGGTTTGAACTAGGCGAGTGCTTTTCCTTTGAGGAAGGTGGCTGCATGAATTACTTGCTCGGTTTCGCTCCTAAAGTTGGCTGCGTGGAAGGTTTGGTAGGTGCGGATTTGGATGAGAAATCCCTTGAGTTGTCTGCTGGTGCTATCGTAGGCGGATGGTGAGTTGAGCTTGAGTTTCTCGCGTCCATCCACGGGTGTCGAGATAATGCTGGCTGCGGCCCGAAGGGTGCGGACCTCCTGGCCTAGCTTGTCGGCTTCCTCGTTCTTGG
Source organism: Colletotrichum lini (assembly GCA_034638275.1). Lineage (NCBI taxonomy): Eukaryota > Fungi > Ascomycota > Sordariomycetes > Glomerellales > Glomerellaceae > Colletotrichum > Colletotrichum lini. The sequence goes on from JAWQJV010000012.1 coordinate 97,093, forward strand.
CTTCCAGCTTGGCGATAGTCTCATTGACCATGGCTTGCATCTGAGCAACGTCGGAATCGTTCTTTCGGATGCGTCGCTGCAAGGTGTCGTAGACTTTTTTGGTGAAGTTGAGCTCTTCGTCGGAGTTCTCGGCGTCCTTCATCTCTTCGTCGAGGTTCTTGGGGGTGGCTGGGGTCTTGCCCTTAGAACCGACAGAGGATGATGTTGGGGTGGTGACAGGCGCCATGTTTTGACTGTTCGGTGAGTACGGAGGTCAACTTACTGAACAGGAGCAATCAAAGTGTTACGGTCAGATATCCGACAGTGGTGTTTCTGCTAACAGGTAGCTGAGGTCAGTACTTAATGAACAGTGCTGGGGTCTTGCTGGCTTGTTGGTAATCTTGTTGGTGAGGATGCGGTGATCAATCGTATACTCAAGGCGTGGATAACTTGTCTTTCACAACAGAAGGATAATCTAAGAGTCACTTATAGTAGAGTGAATCACGAAGTTGATTGCTGAAGAGCTATGGAAGGTAATCTATCTATGTAGAATGAATGTCCTTATATCCTTAGGTCTTGTTGTTGGGACCGACATCTTGAAGTCGGTCCTCAACCCTGGACCGCGATCTGAAAGTCGTTGGTTGGTTGGTTGGTAAATTTAACGTCTCGAGCGACAAGAGACGTGCCGGGCGCAATGCCGACATGGTCTATGCTAATCTAAACTATGTTACAGGGCTACGTCTTCACCTAACGCTCCTGTTCAAACCGCTCCAAGTTGAAGCGGATCTTCTCACCTGACCAGAATTCTCTTATCCGTCATCCTTTTCCCGGGTCGCTTCATCCACAAGGAAAGTAGTTCGGATAGTGCTAGGAAAAACCACAAGGGGGAAAAACCTAGCACGGCCGGTCGTAATGTGGTTCCACGCCTTTCTCCTCTCCACTTTGATTGGAGCGAAGCAAAGAAGGCATACAGCAAGTCGGCTCCCAGCCGATGGCGATACAGGAGCCCGCAACAATCGCTCTCCGTTACTGCCTGAACTAGTCAGGCTCTGGCAGGAGCGAAAGTGTTCAAGACCTTCCAGACAGAAGGTCTGGCACGGAGACAGAAAATGTCCTGACTTTTGTGCCGGGGCTTTGGTGTGTGGACAAGGGCAATTCGAGCCCTTGTTGGAGTGGTGGCCCGCACGCGGCGGGCACAGCGCGCCGCAGGCTAGCGGACGCGCGGATCGGCGAGGGCGAGAGTGACCTTCAAAGCTTCTGAACTCTCGCCCTACTTCACTTTCGGGGGAGGTCTCGTCGTGTTTGGTGTTGTGAGAGGATTGAAGGGGAGGGGGTGCTGTGGTGGTGTTGAGAGACGAGTCCGAAAGTGAAGACGGGGATGATAAGACCCGTTAGGGGTACGGGCCGAAGCCCTGCAAAAACCTAAAAATTCTTAACACTGGGTGCCAAGAAAAAGTTTTTACAGGAGAAGGTGATCTGAAAGTCGGTCCCTAGCGTGGACCGCTTATCGTCTGTTGGTCCTCCTTATCTTCACGTGACCTTCCCTAGTTCTTCCGTTTCCGAGGAGTCATCCGTATGACCTTGTTTCTTGTCCATACAAATGCTGTGCCGCCCGCGCCCTGCCTTGTCTGGTGGGGCTGTGTCACCTGTAACTTGTCGGGTCGTAACATATAACTGCAGGGAAGCACTTTAAAATCCCTTCTCTATATGCCTTTCTTTTAGTCCCTCTATAATAGATATACCTTACATCTATATACATAAAGGCCTCTTTAGTGTAGTTATAGTAACTTATATTATAGCACTAAAGAGTCTGCTTACTACTAGCAGAAGTATTGCTAGTACTATTTAAATTCCTTTTTAATAGGAGACTTCTAGCTGTTTAATTCTTATAGGCTAATATTATAAATATAGACTGCTATAAAGACTGCCTTATTATACAGCCCCTTAGGAAGATTTGCTGCAGTATGCATCTTAATAGACTTAATAATAACTAGATAACCTACTCTTTTAGCAGCTCTAATAGGCTCCTTAGTATGTAGAGGTAGTATCTCTATTTTAATTCTAATTAAAGAAGTCTATATCTTATATACCTGTCGGAATCGAACCGGCGACCTCGGCATGGGATTAATCCGGCCGAGGGAAGGTACGGGCAATAAGTGGCCCGGGCGATTAAGTGGGGCGGCAGGCCCATATCCTTCGCCTGGGCAGGCGCCAAGCCCACCTTCCACTTTCACCTAGTTAAGCAAGCTGTTGAATTGGAGGGCACAGAGCACACGGAGGGCACCGGAGATAGGAGATATCGGCCCGGCTCGGCCGGCCCGCTCGGCGTCAGCGGAGGGACTGTCACGTGCTTAGACTCGGGCAGTGGGCTCCGTGGAGGCCTTAGGCACCCAGGAAAGGGATTCTTAAGGGCCAAGTCGGGTGGCTGGGAGCAGGGCAATTGGCACAATAGACAACAACACGAATAACACACATAACCACAATACACGCAATTGACCTACCATTACTGCACTGCTCAATTCAACAATTAAGAGTCTCATACGCCCTAAGGCCGACAATAACGAGTTAAGCCTTGGAGAATACTCTTCCCACTGTCCTTTCGCGATAATGGACACTGCGAAAACCACCCTCAACTCGACCACCGATTGGGTCCTTTGGTTCGATCAGCTGAAGACGAAGGCAAGGGTCTATAAGCTGTGGACCGCAATTGACCCATCGATTGCTACGCGCCCAACGCACGAGACGCTTGAGAAATACCTTGAAGAGCCTAAAAAGCCTTCTCCAAGCGACCACCCGCGGGTCGCAACGCGCCCGGCGGGACCAACGCGCTCGGCAACGGTCACCCCGACGGCTTCGGAGGCAGGCATTCTACTGCCGCCCACCGACAACGATACGCCGCGTGCGCACGGAATGGAGGATCTCTCACCCTCCGACCTTGCCCTATACCGTGCCCGACGAGCAGAGTATAACGAAGAGATGAGAGCGCAGGAAAAGCGCCTTCAACGATACGGTGACCTTCAAAAGACTGGATTCGCCAGACGGTATCCGACGACTTGAAGCTTCACTGCTGTACCTCAGACAAGGAGGTCGACCAATGGATAAAAGCCCTTGAGGAACGCGTTGGCATACGCCCTTTCGAACGCAGAAACAACGCGCAAGTCGCGTACGACGCCGCGTTGACGGCGCCTATGAGAAAACACCTCAACAACCGACGAGACGTCGAAGAATGGATTACGAAGTGGCAAAAGGCGCTCCACGAAGCCTCTGCGAGCGGCCTGCCGCAGGCCCAGACGTCAAGCTTGTGGTTCACGCCCTTCATAACAGCATTCGCAAGATCGTATATCTCAAGCTGGGTATACGTATACCATGAAACCCACGTCCGCGAAGCTGAAAAGGACATCATCACACCAGGGAGCGTTTTAGCCGACGTCAGACGCTTCCTTCAGACTGCAGACGACGCAGAGCCTATACGAAAGGCTTCGCGAGGTGCCTTTGGCCCAACCAACCTCAGCAACAATGCCTCCCAAGAAGAACGTGGCAACAACAACAAACGGGCCCGCGGAGGCCGAGGCCGTGGCCGCGGAGGCCGTTGGCAAAGCCAACCGCCGAGGGATTTCAGTGTGCCAACGGAAACCTCAACCTCGTCGTCGTCGCCTACGACCTCACGAGAGGCAAGCGTACACGCCAAGCGAGAAAGGTCCAGCACAAGCGCCACTGAGATACCCTTTGCGAAGCGCACCAACAGCTGCCAACTGTGCCTTGGCCCGTGGCACCAAATAGACGAGTGTTTCTACGCGCTCCCTCATCTGCGAAGGGACAACAAGCCACTCAACCGAGCAACTCAAGCCCTCATCGATGAGCGTGTCCGAATTGACCCGGAACTCGCAGAGCGCTTGAGACAGGTTAGACAAGCAGCTAACCTGCCGAATTGACTGTATGGTAGCTGCCGAGGGAAGCTATCTCCAGCGTCTTTTCACACTGCCCACAGTCAATATCACCTTGCAGGATCAGCCATACTAGACTCAGGCTCTACAGTACACGTTTTCAACAATCCTTTATGGTTCAAGACGCTGAGAGCCGCGCCCCATGGAGACTTCCTATGGGCGGGCGCACAACAACTACCCATCGAAGCATATGGGACCGCGGAAATCAACCTGAGGGCACGTGGCAACAGCGTTACGAAGCTCACTTTGTTTGAAGTCGCCCTTTGCCCTGGGTTGGCCGCAAACCTCGTATCCTTCAGGAAACTCAGGCAACGAGGACTTTGGTGGGATAACAGCCCAGGAAATAACTGCCTACGACGGGCGGATAAGTCCTTCGTTGCGTACGTCGACGAAATCCACAATCAACAAGTGCTTGACCATCGGCCTTTCGGCTCGGAGGCCGCACTCGCGGCAGCCGTGCCGTTGCCGGCCGTTCGGTTAGACGAAGCACCCCCTACGCGCAGAAGACACGCATACACAACGGCTACGCGCCGAAAGCCTATTCTAGGCGACCTCATCACTTGGCACAAACGCCTTGGGCACCCAGGCCCAGAAGCGCTCAAAAGGATCGTCAACGCAGCCCGTGGGGTACGCCTTCAAGGCGTTGAAGGTCAACAGATCACCACAGTGGACTGCGACGCCTGCGCTCAAGGAAAAGCCCATCGAATGGTCCGTCGAAGCCCACGAGAGTCAGCTGCTCAAGCGCAGCCTGGTGATCGTTTGGCTATCGATTTTCACGACCTCGAAATAGGCTACGCAGGATATCGATCCTGCATGCTATTTTCCGACCGAGGCAGTGGTCTCACATGGGACTTTTACCTTCGCCAAAGGACCACAGACGTACTGCTCACGACAATCAAAGATTTCCTTGCGCTCCTTCATACCCAATACGACTGCCGCGTAAAGGTCATCGAGACAGACAACGAGCTCCTTCGCCACCATGAAATCGTCGCGAACCTCGAAGCACGCGGTATACGCCTTGAGGCGAGCGCTCCAAATACCCAAGCGCAAAACGGAGCTGCAGAACGCATTGCTGCTGCTATAAAGCAAAGGGCACGCAGTATGGCGATTGACGCGAGCCTTCCAGACGTCCTTTGGCCCGAGGTGTACACTGCGGCAACTTACCTCTATAACCGCACACCGCAGGCGGCCCGCGGCTGGAAGACCCCATACCAACTGTGGCATGAGCACTTCTGGATTGAAGAAAAGGCTCCCTACGCAAGGCCTGACCTTTCACACCTTCGGGTATACGGCTGCAAAGCGTACGCGCTTACTGCAGACGCCCAGCTACACAAACAGCGCAGGCAAAGGCTTGCCCCGCGTGCTTGGATTGGTTACCTTGTTGGCTACAGCTCCAGCAACTCCTTTCGCATATGGAACCCCCTTCATGGTGAAGTATTTACAACGCGCGACGTCGTCTTCAATGAAGGCGCCGTTTTCAATGGCGATCTCAAAGGCCTTGCCGAAAGCGTGCGAGAGTTAGATCTCAACGAAATACAACAGACTATTGACCGCCTCGTGCGCGAAGGAGCGCGCGAGACAAGCTTTACGCACACGGCTGACGAAGAAGCAGACGAGATCATAGAACACGCCGAGCGAGCTGAGGGGGCGACCCAAGGCGGCCCTGACCTCAACGAAGGCCCACGAGAAGGCCGCCCCGATGGGCCCTCCGAGCCGGCACCGCACACTGAAGCAAGATTCCAACTCATAACTCCTCCGACTACGCCTCCGAGAGCGTCTTTCTTCACTGCGCTTACAACTGCGCTAGGCGTGAGGGGGCGAGAAGGAAGATCTCATCTGCCCACAGACGGCAACGATACCATTCCTACACACAAGACGTGGCCGAAGCCGTTACGCGAGTCCTTTAAGGCAGCGTTTCTGGCGGGACGCACGCACCAAAAACACAAGACGTGGCCGAAGCCGTTACGCGAGCCTCTCAAGGCTGCGTTTCTGGCGGGACGCACGCACAAGACCACGCAACGATTGATGGATGGCACTTGTACGCTGCTGAAGCGGGCTGGCCACCCGAACCCAGCGGCAAGTGTAGATCAACCCGTGATTGAATGCTCTAACAGCACGGCGGACGATCTAAAAGCGCATGAGACAGGGCTCCAACAGCCTGCAGTCGCGTGGCCTTCGGGTCGGAAGCAGTTAAAGGCAGACAGTAAGGGGCTTCCTACGTGCTCCGCTGAGCGTGCTCGCAGGCGTAGTAACGACGCAAGGACCGTCACTGAAGCAGCCACTCCGCGTGGCACCCACTGGAAAAACTTGCCCCCTCTTCCCACATCACACTTTCAGCTGGCAAGACACCCACTTGAAAGCGCTTTTCGAGATGCAGAAAGGAGTCACCTACAAGGTCACGAGCTCTCGCGCTCATGGCGAGAGGACTCCAAAGCGTCCGCGCGCGGCAATCAGATTCTTGGTTGCCGTTGGGTATACACATACAAACTTGACAAGCACGGCCGCCTCACGAAGGTGAAGGCAAGGCTCGTGATACGCGGTGACCAACAGGCGAAAGACGCGCGAGATACGTACGCCGCAACGCTTGCAGGTATGTCATTCCGAATACTGATGGCCTTGGCCGCCCGCTTCGACCTTGAGCTACTGCAATACGACGCTGTGAATGCGTTTGTGCACGCAGATATCGATGAGGAGGTATACATGGAGATGCCTCCAGGATACCGCAAACAAGGCACAGTCCTACGCTTACAGAAAGCCCTCTACGGTCTGCGCCGGTCACCTCTGCTGTGGCAAAGGCACCTGGAGAGTGGGCTTCTGGCGCAAGGCTTTCAACGCGTTGCTGGCGAAGACTGCTGCTGGCAGAAAGGCCAAGTTACATTCTTCTTCTACGTCGACGACTGCGTACTGGCGTTTCCAAAGGCCCATGAGCCCGCGGCAATGGCCGAGATACGTGCTCTTCAAGGCAAATACCACCTTGAAGGCGGCGAAAACCTTCAATGGTTTCTAGGCCTTGAGGTCCTTCGCGACCGCGCGCAACGGAGACTCTGGCTCTCACAGGTTGTCTACGCCGAGAAGTGTAAGAAACTGCTTCCCACGCGCGCTAACGTGTTAGAAGACGATTCTCATAAGCACACTCCTATGGCAAAAGAGGAGCTGCTGCCGCGTGAAGACAACGCGCAGCCCAGTGAGATCAATCGATACCAACGCAAAGTCGGCACGATCCTATACGCCGCCGTGATGACGCGGCCGGACGTCGCTTTCGCAGCCAGCAGGCTCGCGAGATTCAACCAAAATCCAAGCGAAGCCCACCAGAAGGCCGCTGACAGAGTCCTTCTATACCTATACAAAACACGATACCTTTGCCTCTGTTTCGGCGCTGACCCAGGCAGCGAAAATGACGCCCTCGAGGTAGCGTCTGACGCGAGCTTCGGCGACAATACGCTTTGCAGAAAGAGCTCACAGGCCTTCGCTATGAAGTTTTTCGGAGGCCTTGTCGCGTGGCGGGCCAACAAGCAAGATACCGTCACAACGTCAACAACCGAAGCAGAGCTCCTGGCACTCACGCAGGCTGCCAAGGAAGCCATTTTCGCGAGCCGTTTGATTTCGCGCCTTCAGGTTCAGCTTCCTGCTGAGCTCGGGGGGCGGGCAACATATGCCACACCATCAACGCCCACGAGAATCCGAATCCAGTGCGACAATCAGCAGACTGTCAACCTTGTGACGAGTGAGCTTTCGAAGCTTCGCACGAAGCTCCGTCACGTCGATATACACAACCACTGGTTACGACAAGAAGTTGCTGAAGGACGGGTTGCAGTCACCTATACCCCGTCAGCAGAGCTGATGGCAGACGGCCTCACGAAGGCCCTCGATATGACAAAACACGACGCCTTCCTCCTTCAGCTGAATATGACCAACGAAAAGGACGTCCTCGAGGCCAACCGCGCAAGAGATCTCGAGGTGGACGAAAGCCGCTTAGAAGCGCAAATGAGACTTGACGACGTATGGGCTGTGGAGGAGGCCCGTGATCTTCCGCAGCACCATGAGCCTCCGCGAGCTCTGTGAGAATACAGGAAAGTCCCTGCCAACGGCGCAGCAAAGGGCACCGCCTTCGCAAGCCTAAAAAGGCCGGTGGTAAGCCCTTCCCTGAGGGGGCGTGTTGAATTGGAGGGCACAGAGCACACGGAGGGCACCGGAGATAGGAGATATCGGCCCGGCTCGGCCGGCCCGCTCGGCGTCAGCGGAGGGACTGTCACGTGCTTAGACTCGGGCAGTGGGCTCCGTGGAGGCCTTAGGCACCCAGGAAAGGGATTCTTAAGGGCCAAGTCGGGTGGCTGGGAGCAGGGCAATTGGCACAATAGACAACAACACGAATAACACACATAACCACAATACACGCAATTGACCTACCATTACTGCACTGCTCAATTCAACACAAGCAACCACCCACCGAATCACCGAAGCAATCATCACGATATCTGTGAATAGCTTCATCGATTAATACCCTGCCCCTGTGATCCGAAAGTTATACCAACAATACCTTTATAACTTTAAGGCTAAGGAGTGCTACCTTATTATTATACTAGAACTTACATATATTAAGACCCTTTTTGCATTACACTTAGGCCTTAATGTTACGACCCGACAAGCTACAGGCAGTGAGAGCCCCACCCGACCAACAGGACGCGGGCGGCACAGCCTTTGTAAGGACAAGAAACAGGTGATGATGATGATGATGATATTTAACGTCCGGAGTATCGATGGACGTGCCGGGCGCAGTGCCGACATGGTCTATGCTAATCTAAGCTATGTTACAGGCCACCGTCTTCACCTAACGTTCCTGTTCGAAAGTCGGGCAGATTTCGGAAAAGAAATTGGTTGCCTCCATCCATTCGCACAGAAGAGAAGCTCCCTGCGTAGAGCCTAGCAGAACATCTATGCTTGCTTTCGCCATGCGTTGGCGGAGATGGCGAGGCGTGGCCTTCCGGCCGCGCTTACAGAAGTAAAAGTGTACTGGGCTTTTGCGCCGTCCGCAACTGCAGTTGAGCAGTGCGTTTTGGTGGTCAAATCTCTCGTGGTACGCTGCAAAGTCTCCGTGATGGGACCTTGCTGCATATAGCCTTCCCAGCAGATGCCGAGGAAGGTGAAGTTCGGGGGGCTTGGGATGAGGAACTATCCCAAGGTCGGCATACTGCCGAGGGCAGATTGACGGCCATCTCCTAGCGAAAGCTTGGAAAGCGACTGCTTTAGACTGCCGTTTCAAGTGCGCGAGTGTAGGCTGAGGCTGTGATTCTGGCATCTGTTTGCAGGCCTCCTTGGCTAGAGCGTCTGCTTCCTCGTTTCCCGGTATACCCGTGTGCCCGGGGCACCACCAAATGTACACCCTGCCAGAGATCGTCCAGCTTGCCCGTTCTCTCTGTGCCCAAGAGGCGCAGAGCCCACTAAAGGCCCTAAACCTGGCCTGGCTGCTTCCAGCGCTCTGGGAATAGAGTCCGGCTGCGACTGCGAGGTTGTCGAGGCAGATGTGAACATTGTCTGCCATCCGCGCCGTGGGAGACCTCATGGCTTCCAGTAGGCCCCGAAAAGCGGCTTGCGCTTCTGCGTCAGAGACCTCCGTCTGGTGACCGAGCGGTTCGGATCCTCGGAAGATCTGCCGTGTGGCCTGGTACCCTACCCAGCCTGCTCCGGCGGAGGTTCTGCTACCGTCCGTCGTTTGGGAACCGTCGGTATAGACTACAATGTCCCGCTTTGAAAACGTTCCCAGTCTGTCTGTGAACTCAAGTGCCAGTTCTTCCTTGGTCTTCCTAGGCTTGTGACCGACCATGCTGAGGGCCGTTTGCCAGTCCGTTAAGCGCTCCCAAGGTGGTAGTTCAAGCGGGTCGATGTATTCAGCGTTGTTATCTACGAGATTTGCCATTCGTCGGAGCCTTGAGTCTGGTCCTGGCTTTCCTCTGAGTCTCTTTCGGAGGGGGTGTCGCTCGTCAAGGCGATGGATCCTTGCGGAGGCTTTGTGAAGCTTTGCATCTAGCATCACCTCTGCTGGGGGCAGGGCAGCTTCGCGCTGCAGGATCGGTGCAGGCGTCGTCTTGTACACAGGAAGTGCAGCTCTAATTGTTGGATTCGAGCCTTCCCCTTTCGGAAGGGAGGGCGGTGAAAGGGACGGCCGGCAGAAAAGGGAGCCCGTCCCACTTTCGATAAGTGGGGCAACGGGCCCCTGCCAGGCCTCCTTCGCAAAGCCCCCTTCGCGAATAGCCTCACACATAGACATCACGACCACTTGCACCAATATTCTGATCGATCGAAAATACTGTGCTAACGAACGAAACTAAAGCCGAACCAACACTGATCAGTGGTTAGTTATAACCACAGATTCGTTAGGTAACGAAGAGGATTTCGGCGGCTTATTGAAAGTCCCTGAAATCGCTACAACAATCTCTCCCGTCATTCAGTTGACCGCTGAGATTGCCCTGAGGAGACTCGCCTTCCGTCGTTCAATCGGCCGTTGACGATACCCTCAAGTGCGTCATATCACGCTGCCAGTCAACCTTGCGAGAAATCACAGATCTCGCTTGACCGGTATTTCCATTCACCCTTTCCTTACTCTCGATACCCTTCTTTTCTCCTCTATCGACAAATCCTTCACAGCTCACCTGAAGATCCATTGCGCGGACCATTACGACCATCATCGTATGGGCCGGCGAACCATCACAAAACCTATATAACGCGCCCTTCGCGTCCTCCACTACCCCTTCGTTTCTCCTTTTACCAGACTCGCAGGGCTTGACGCCGACAACGAGACGCTCAAACGCAAGTACGAGGTCGAGCTGGAGGATCACGGTCTTCAAGACGCGAGAAAAACAACAACGAAAACGCGGCCTCGTTTCTCGCGAAGACCATCACATCTTTCACCCTATTCTTCATCCCTCCGTCACCCGTCTAACCTTTCATCACAATGGTCAACCCATCAGACCGTTCTAAACAACCGCTGGTTGCGACGGGATCGACAACCCCCAATCTCCTTCCCATCCCTTCAGCCTTCACACGCTTCATCGACCACGCGACGTGGGGCGACGTCGACGAGGTCTTCACAGGCCAGTCAGAGCCGAAGAAAATAGGCTCATACATCGCCTACGCCATCGCCCAATGGGATCATGACAAGTTGATCAGCCGAGATCTCTGGCGTCACTTCGTCAGAGACTTCAACGGATGGACCGTCGATGTGTTCAGCGCTGCCGGGAACGTCATGAGGGAGACCCTGAGAGATACCCTCCGCGAGCGAGGGGTATACGTGGCCAAGAACCGAGAGAGCATTGCCACCAACCTCTTCGAATGCCTCGAACACCAAGGTTACCACGAGTGGTCACGCGAGGAAGTAGAGGAGGTGGCCAAGGACGCCTCGAAGTTCAGGATCGCTATCCAAGATGACGACTTCTTCCGCGACATCACAGGAGCTGACGTTATCTTCGCAAAAGTGCCACAGTCACAAGAGGATCGCCGAGATACCATGGCCCGAATCCGAGACCACCGGCAGGAGGCCATTGACAACGCAAAGGCCATGGAAGAATTGCTTGGCGACACCGCCGATCGACTGCGACGTCCAACACCAGTGCCATCAGGGCGTGAGACATCTCCAACCCTATTCACGAAGCACCCCAACGTAGATACTCGACCTCGACAGTCAGCAAGATTCTCATTCATAAACCCCAATGATGACGAATACATCCTCAGCGGCGACGAAGATGACCGCGATGGTCCCTTCGGCCGAGGCACCCATCGACCTCGAAAAGACTCCCCGCGCCCCCCACCGCCTCCGCCGCCGGCTTTCACCAATACCCGCGGCCATGAAGAGGACCGTATACAGTCGAGACAGTTGGGGGATCTCGCACGCATCTTGAACACAGACAAGATGAAGTATGGTGGGGAGATGTACGATGTCTTTGACATGAAGGTTGCCGTCTTTCTTGATGCCTGCACGAAGGTTGATATCAAGCCGCAACACTACGCCCTCGCCTTCTCGTTAATGCTTCGCGACAAGGCTGCCGATTTCTATTATCGACGCATCTGCAAGCCCGGTGTCAAGGACTTCACTGTCATGACGGACATGGTCCGTAACCACTTCGAGACACCCCAGATGAAGCAGTCATACATCTCCGAATGGCGAGATACCACATTCAGCAACGTCAGCGAGGGGAACCCAGGCAAGTCGAAGACGGAGGTCTTGGAGATCCTCATCGAGCGACTCGAAGTCATCCAGAGGGCACTCCCCGACAGCATGCAGAATGAGGAGGCCATGAAGATGCAGCTCCTCAATGCCTGCGCTGGGATTGAGGAGTGCAATCTCTGTCTGTATAACCCAGCCCCTACACTCGAAGGAGTCTGCTCACAGCTTCGGTCATCGATCGCAACTGCAATGCGTGTTGTCCCCCATCGACAGTACACATCTGGAGGGAACAACCAATACGTCACGGATCGACAATACCGCGGCTCCGGCAGAGACAACCGCTTCGGAAGAAGAGCACCTTCGCAAGGCAACACGTCTTCAAGCAACAGTCGCGACAGAGGTCCTCCAACCGACAGGAAGTGCTACGTCTGCCAGAAATACGGCTGCTATTCGACAAAGCATACTGCAGAGGAACGACGCGAGGCGTATGCGAAGTTCAAAAACAACAAGTACGTGAAAAATACGTCAACCAACGCTTATGCTAGCTTCCTCCTGAGCTACGAAGGATGTGACGATTCCTTCAGCGACGAGGATATCCGAACTCACCTGGTCACCGACGATGAGTCAGACGTCGAGGAAAAGAGAAGTGACGATACCTTCACGGTCAGCACAACCTTCTTCGGCGAGAAAAGTTTCGACGGAGGAGCCCTTGTCACATACCTGGCCGACCAGTCAGTCCGCCACCAACTGACGAAGGTTGACGATCATCACAAAGAGCCGAAGAGCAACGCGACAACCTTTATGCTGGATCGATATTCGTCGGAGGTATTCCAGGGCATCCTTCCGGATACTGGCGCTGCCAACTTCTCCACAGCAGGCCAACACCAAGTGACTGCTCTTCGACGCACCCATCGCAACGTGACGATCGATACGTCACAAGTCGGGCAAGCGAAGGTCCGATTCGGCAGTGGTGACCCCGTCATGTCGATCGGGACCGTCACAGTCCCTACACCCTTCGGCCCAATTGACTTTCACGTCGTCCCTGCAGACACGCCGTTCTTACTCTGTCTTCACGATATGGACAGCCTTCACATCCAATTCGACAACTTGGCCAACGTCATGCGCCAAGGGAAGCTCTCTGTACCGATTGTTCGCAAATGGGGTCATCCATGGATGCTCTTGGGACCTCCTGAGCATACCATTGCGAATTGTCACCTGACAGAGACTGAACTTCGTCGAATCCACCGTCGCTTCGGTCATCCTTCAGTCCAGCGGCTTCATAAGGTCCTTCACGAGGCTGGGCACAAGGTGGAGATGACTGCAGTCGAACACCTCACGAAGGTCTGCCATCAGTGCCAAATGAATGGCAGTGCACCCCAGAGGTTCAAATTCACGCTTCACGATGCGTGCTCTTTCAATCACGAGATCTTTGTCGACGTGGTGTACCTTGACGGCAACGTCCCCGTCCTTCATATCGTCGATCTTGCCACTGCGTTTAATGCCGGGCGCTTCCTACCCGACATGACGGCAAAGTCTGCGTGGGAGGCCCTCCGCGCAGCATGGATTGACACATACCAAGGGCCACCGGATTGGATTGTCGCTGACGCAGGCCGCAACTTCGTGGCCAACGAGTTCCGCCAGGAAGCCGAGGCAATGGCCTGCAGCCTCAAGATCATCCCTGTCGAGTCACATCACAGCATTGGCAAGGTGGAGAGGTACCACGCGATGCTGCGAAGAGCCTACAACGTCATTCGACGCGACTGCCCAGAGATGACAAGGGAATCGGTCCTTCAAGCAGCCCTCAAGGCCATCAACGATACAGCAGGCCCGGATGGCATTGTCCCAACCCTTCTGGTCTTCGGCGCGTACCCGAGGCTCACTCATGACTCGCCTCCATCACCAGACATCATTCACCGTGCAGCTGCCGTCAAGAAGGCAAGCGAAGTGATCAAGAAGCTACATGCCACAAGAAAGGTCACTGAAGCCTTGGCAGCCCGCAATGGCCCAGATACCTCCGCCTTGAAGGTTGCAGAGATTGGATCCCTTGTTCGCGTGTGGCGCGAGAAAGGCGGATGGTCTGGCCCATACCGATTGCTTGCCGTCGATGGCGAGAACTGCACCGTCGATGCCAACGGCGCGAGAGTCTTCCGATCGACTGTCGTGAAGCCATACCACAGCGATCCAAAGGATGCCATCACGGTCCTTGACGGCCCGGGTGATGCCGTCAGCAATGAGCCCATCGTTGAAGATGACGAAGGCGTGCGCGATACCATTGTTGTGGCAAATCCCCCTGCTCCAACTGTCGCCCCGTCATCACCCAGACGTACGCGCAGCCGACCACGCAAGACGCCTTCCAACGGCGTCGCTCTTATCCAAGAGACTGACGTAGTCGAAATCTTCATGACCAGCAAAGAGAAGTCCGACTGGGAGCTCGCAATCAAGCTCCGCAGTGAAGGAGTGATTACTACACGCGGCGAGCCCTTCGATGAATCCACGAAGGCCGAGGTGAAAGCCCTCATTGAGAGAGGGGTCTTCGAATTCACGACCTTCGATCCAGTCCTCCACAAGGGGGTCAGGATCTTCAAGTCACGAATCGTGAACGAGATCAAGGATAAAACGACAGATCGTCCATACGAAAAGTCACGATTGGTGATCCAAGGTTATGCTGACGATGGCAAGACCTCTATACTCACCCAGTCACCCACGATTCAACGAGCAAGCCAGCGACTTATCCTGGCAATTGCACCATCACTGCTGCTTCGCGATGGCTTCAAGCTGTGGCTGAGAGACATCACTCAAGCCTACACCCAGTCACAGTCGAAGCTTAATCGTACGATCCTGGCACAGTTGCCGAAGCAAATTCGAGATGAATACCCCCATAGCACAATCATGGAGGTTGTCAAGCCTTTGTACGGCCTTGCGGAGGCGGGAACCCACTGGTGGGCGACTTATAATCGCCACCATAAAGAAAACCTCGAGATGATCTCATCAACCTATGATCCTTGTCTCCTCCTCCCTTCTGATGACAATGCTGACTTCGGCATGGTTGGCATGCAAACCGATGATACGATTGGCCTTTCCGACAGCTCTTTTGATGCCAGGGAGGGCGACGAACTCGCCAAGGCATCGTTCTCAGCAAAGCCCAAGACGTACCTGACTGCTGACGACAGCCTCATGTTCAATGGAGGAATCGTCGCGATGGCCTCACCTGACAACACAGTGATCACGCAGAAGCAGAAAGGTCAGGGGGCAAAGCTGCAATTGATCGACGCAAAATCGCCGACCGCCAAGCAAGATTACATCCAGCAGAGAGCCCGCGGAGCCTACATTGCTTCCATCTGTCAACCTGAAGCATGCTTCGACCTGTCGACGGCTGCCCAGCAGCAAGATCCAACAGAGGAAGACATCAAGAACCTCAATCGACGAATCGAATGGCAGATGAGATCCCTCGATCGTGGCCTCACTTTTGTGCCGCTGGATCTGTCATCCGCAAAGCTCTTCGTCTTCGTCGACGGATCATTCGCCAACAACCGAGACATGACCTCACAGCTGGGCTTCATCATCATTCTTGGCAATGAGAAATCTGCTGACGATGATCGCTTCACACTCACAGGCAACGTCATTCATTATAGCTCTACGAAGTCAAAAAGAGTCACCCGAAGTGTGCTTGCCTCTGAGATCTACGGCATGGTCGCCGGCGTCGATATGGCTTACGCCATCTCATCGACCATCGAAATCGTCACTCAACGCCTGAGATTGCCGAAGATACAGACCATCGCGTGCACCGACTCATACTCACTTTACGAGTGCCTTGTGAAGCTGGGATCGACGCAGGAGAAGAGATTGATGATCGACATCATGGCCCTGCGGCAGTCATACGAACGACGCGAACTCTACGAAGTCCGATGGATAAACGGCGAGGACAACCTGGCAGATGGGTTCACGAAGTCTTCATCAAACCAAGCCCTCGAACGATTCATTACGAACTCCTCAGCCACCATTCGAATGGAAGGATGGGTTACGCGAACCTGAAGATCACGACCTTCAGTCAAGCGCCCTGCGCAAGGACAAAGCAGGAAGAGCCCCCGAGGCTGCGAGAATCGAGATCCTCACCCGATCGTGAGAAGGGCCACCGAGGCTGCGCCCGCGAGGCGAAAAAGGGAGGATATACACGGAGGAACGCGGGGGATGCGGGTTACGCGGAAGAAAACCTGGGGAAAAACCTGGGGAAAAGGAATGCCTAACTTCGAATCAATTGAGTTAGGCATTAACTTTCGGCCAATCAGGAGCCGTATACGGAGGATTTAATTGGGAGCGCAAAAGGCGCAAATAAAGGGCTGAGTTGAGGGCCAATTGTACGTATAACTGCAGTGGGCTCGAATCCGGCGACTTTGGCGATAAAGAAAAAGTTGCCAGTGTTGGATTCGAGCCTTCCCCTTTCGGAAGGGAGGGCGGTGAAAGGGACGGCCGGCAGAAAAGGGAGCCCGTCCCACTTTCGATAAGTGGGGCAACGGGCCCCTGCCAGGCCTCCTTCGCAAAGCCCCCTTCGCGAATAGCCTCACACATAGACATCACGACCACTTGCACCAATATTCTGATCGATCGAAAATACTGTGCTAACGAACGAAACTAAAGCCGAACCAACACTAATAGCTTTGGCTTGCGTGGTGTCAAGTTGGCGGAGTAGATCGTTGACTCCGTTCGAGGTGACGTGTCCATTCTTGATCCGGTTCCTGCCGGGCCACCATGCCTCGGAAGCATAGTACTGGATGGGCAATACGCAAGAGATCGTAGCGTGGCAAAGCAGGTGTGCCGGCGCACCCCAGACAGTGGTTCCTAGTCCCCGTAGTCCATTAACCACTCGGCGGGCTTTGGCGCAGAGGTCTCTCACATGGTTCTTGAATGTGAGCCTTCGGTCGAAGTGGACGCCAAGCCATCGTAGGGAGGCCCCTTGGTTAGCGGCATGGACTGTATGTTGTCTTCCATCCAACAAGGTGACTGTGATTGGCGGGTTTCCGTCTTTGTGCCTCCTGGTGCAGTGGATGAGCTCGGACTTGTCGGTGTCGAAAGTGACTCCCTCTGACGCTCCCCATGCTTGAGCTTCTTCCCATTCTTTGGCTAGCAGGACACAGTTGTCCTCCAGTGAAGTTGAGCTCGCCAGGATAGCAATGTCGTCGGCATAGCCAAATCGGGACCGCTTCCTTCCTGGACGGGAAGTGCCCAGCTTAAATAGGGGTTCGATGTGGAGCATGAAGAGGATGGGGGACACAGGCGAGCCCTGTGGTAACCCACACTCGAGGTCGAAGACGTCTCCCATCTCCCCGTCTAGCCTTATTCTTGCTCTTCTCCCAAGGACAAAGCTCGAGACCCACTGCACGAGGTTCTCCGGCCATCCTTGGCATCGGAGGCGTCGGATCAGCCTCCCTGGCAGCACAGCGTCGAAGGCCCCTTTCACGTCGAGTGTGAGCATAGAGGTGACAAGACCTCTTTGCCAGGCGCACTCGATATCGTGAATGGCGGCGGCGGTGAGGTCGCTACACGAGCGAAGGGGGAGGGCGCCGAACTGTTGGTCGTGCAGTACTCGGTGTTTCACTGTGATCCAGGCAAGCCTTCTTGCGACAAGCCTCTCCAAGCCTTTTCCAAGTACAGACAAGAGCGCGATTGGTCTATAAGAGCGTGGGAGCGCCCTATCTCTCTTGCCCGGCTTAGGCAGGATGACTAGGATGGCTTCTTTGAAACAGGTGGGATGCCAGCCCTCGCGTATGCATCCACTATAGAGCGAGAAAACGGTGTCCTTAATAACGGGCCACGCTGTCTTGAGAGCGGCCGTAGTGATTCCATCAGACCCAGGGGTAGTGTTTCCCGCAGAGAGAACTGCAGTTTGTACCTCATCTTTCGTAACCTGTGGGAAAGGGAGTTTGGCCTGCAGCTGAGGTGCTGGGGTCTCTGCTGATATGTCTGCGGAGATAGCAGATCTTCTGAGGAGAACGCGGGCAAACAGATCGCGCTTCTCTTTCGTTTGTGAGACGAGCGTGGCTGGGTTATTTTCGTCTCGGAGGGGTGGGATCTGGAAGGACCCTGTGGCCTTATGCCACCCGACCATTTCGAATACGTCTTTGCCTGTGGAGGCTGAGGCGATCTTCCCTCTCCAGTAAGTGTCCTTCGAGCGGCGTAGCTCATGGAGAAAGTCCAGTCTGAGAGCATCCTCCTCATCTAGCTCCCATCGACAGTCTATCCCCAAGGCGCGAAGTCTCTTTACAGTTGCTCTCTTCGTCGTGTAGGCTTGGTGTTTGCGCGCACAGCTCTCGTTCCAGTATGGCCTCCCAGGCCCTCTGCCCAATGTGCGCTTTGTAGAAGCCGTGAGCGCTTCTACGAGGGAGTCCGTGAGCCGCTGTGCTAGGAGGTCTAGTGCCTGTGGGCCCCTTGTGTCGCTTGCAATATGTCGTATAGGTTGTAGGTTTCGCTTCAGCATGTCGAGGAAAAGCTTCTCATCCATCGTGTCGAGCCGGAACTTTCCCGCGGTTGGACTGGGTAAATCGGTTGGGGCCAAGGGGACCCGGGTAAGCAGGGATTCGTGGTCTGATGTCGTGTGTAGGGACGTTTCTATGCTGGTGGATGCCCCATGGAGGTTGCTGGACCCCCAGCATAAGTCTAGCGTGTTGCCGTCTATGTGCGTAGGCTCACCTATCGGCGACAGCAGGACAAGTCTGGCGTCTTCTGCCCATTCTACCAGGTTGTCCGCGTCAAAGGAGCTTGTTGCCTCGGGCTGCCATGTCCAATGGTGTAAGTTAAAGTCCCCCGCGATCAGTACTCGATCCTCGGGTTTGGGTTGCCAGGCCGCTATGATGTCCATGACAGCCTGGCCGTGTCGCAATGAGCCACAAGGGGCGTTGTACACGTTGATGACTGTGAGGACTTCCTGCGTTCCTGAGAGGAGTCGTAGGAAAAGCAGGTCTGTGGATGGAACGGGTAGAGGCCGTATTTGTACGCCTCGTAGCCCAACTCCTCTGCGGAGATAAGTAAGCACCCTGGGCCGGTCTTCGGTCCAGTTATCCACCGGGGTGAAAGTCTCAAAAGCTGGGTGGAATCTTGTGAGCCTCCTCTCCTCCGAGCGGATAGAGGGCTCTTGTAGTAGGAGTATATCAATCTGGGCTGCGTACGCCAGGTTCAGTGCTGTTTCGTGGGCAGATGGCCGCCTGCCCACGTTCGCTTGCATGATTTGCAGGGTTTTAGATGGCCGCGTTCTCCTCCTGTGTCTCATTTGCTGGGGTACAGTCCATCGCTTGTCGTTCATCGCGGGAGTGTCGGTGCGACTGCTGGGTTGCAGTTCTCCACGATCTTTCTCCCTCGGCTCGGATGGCCCGTAGCTGTGCCTTGTTCCTCCTCTGGACTACGCCCTTCACCACTTTGGGTTTGATAGGGCACATCGCATCAAAGGCGGCGTGGGGTCCGTTACACGACGGGCATTTAAAGGGGCAGTCACAGCCATCGTGACCCTCAGTGCCGCCGCAAGGTGCCCGATGTTGGTCGGTCGTGTGGGAAGGAGAGCTGCACTTGAGGCATCTCTTCCTTCTGGTACACGTTCGTTCGTTGTGAAAGCCGCCGCAGCGGTGGCATTGGGGAGACCTCTTCTCCTTCGGGAACTGCAGGTTCACAAACACGCTGGCCCCCATCAAACGGAGGCGTCTTGGTAGTTGCCTTACGGCTTCCGCCTTGAACCAGGCTGTCACCGTGCCTAGCCTTTCGGCTTCGTCTTTTCTGGAAAAGTATGCTTTTTCGGGCTTGAGTTTCGTCGTGGCCTGGATCTCTTCAAGGAGCTCCTCGGTCGTGATTTCCAGCTCAGTATTGGTGAGCAGGCAGTGTCTGGTGTAAGGGACGTTTGCGATATAGGCCCGGATCCAGGTGTCGCGCTGCTCGACCGCCTGTGCCTGGAGAAGGGCACCAATCTGTTCTCTGTTCTCTAGCAGGACTTTTGCCCCGTCTGCTGACGATGGTAGGAGTGCTAATCCTGTCTTGACATGGTCGATCCCCTTGAGGGCTTCTCGAGCTTGGGGACTTAGCTTTTCTCGAACGAAGATGTATATGTCGTAGGCTCTCTCGTTGCGGAGCGGGCTTTCAGGTGGCAGACGTGCGAAGATGCGAAGGTCTTTTGAAGCCGCCCGGTTTGCGGCTTGTTTTGCTGGCGTTGTTTCATGCAGTTGTCTGGTAAGCGGCTGGCTCGCCACCATCGCGTAGGACCGAACTTGGGGCGGCTGGTTCTGGGCTGTGTGTAAGGGATGCCCTTGGAAACTCAGGGCGGACTCGCTGGGTCCGGTGCTAACAGCATGCATGGACCTTGCTAGACCACGTTGGTGCCGGTCTGAACGCTGCTTCTCTTCCTGAAGCTCTTTCTCCAAGGATTCGATCTTCATCAAACAGTCTTTCAGGAACTGTTCCCTTTCGGCGTCCCGTCGTAGGAGATCCTGGACGAGGTTTGAGAGCTTGTTGATCTCGTCTTTAAGCTCCGCATTGTCTTGGTAGCTGACTTGCTCAACCACTCTGACCTTTGCGGTCGGTTTTCGGACACGTCCAGACCGTCGAGATGTACTGGCGTCCCCGTGAACCGTGATCGATGGCCCTGCGTCTAGAGAGACGGCCATGATGGTGAATTTCAGCTCGCGTGGGCTGAAGATGGGAAACGATAGTGTGGTGGGCCGGAGCCCTCTATGATCTTAACAGCTACTAACAGTGGGTACCTTGTAAAGAGAAGGTTCGCGGACAAGAAACAGGGACGGACGGATGACTCCCCCGGAATGGAAGAACTATGGTACAAGTCACGTGAAGATATGATAAGATTAGATCCGTACATTTGAGATACGGATCCCGTATGCCAAGGATACGGCACCCGTACGACATACATACGGACGCCCTGAGGAACAGGGAAACCAGACTTGTATATAGGATGGACTGGAACGGACTCAAGGACAGACTTCCATAGCTCTTCAGCAATCAACTTTGTGATTATCCCCTCGGATACTCTCGGCACCCTTCACTAGTGACCAACGTTACAACCCCTTGTTGAGTATACGACTGATCACCGTATCCTCTGAAGACCTGAACCTTTCAGCACGACTTACAGCACTGTTCCCCAGCTTCGTTGCCTCAGCTTCTGCTAATAGACACTACCACGGAAAGCCGACCGTAACACTTAATTATCTAAAGAGCGCTAAGCATAAGAGACTTAGTCTTACATATAAGTAGGTAGGCTATAATAAAACCTAAGTACTTATTATAAGCTATAAGGATCTATCTTATCCCTAATAGTAACTTTAAGAAGTTAAAGAGATCCTAGTAAACCTTATACTATAGGTGTATTACCCTTAATTTAGATAGTCCTCTTAAGATAATAGTCTCTACGTACGCAATGCTGCAGTCTTTGCATTTAAGCTAATTTAGGCCTTTAATCTATATACCTCTTACCCTCTAGACTAGGTTGCAAAGTCCCTCTAGACTAAGGTAACCTAATCTAAGATGCTAAAGAAGCGCAGTATTAGCTTTCTTATATATATTTTAATATATTCTCCTCTATAACCCTTAGCCTGTAAATAATAGGATGCCTACTAAGCTTATTAGAATAAGGTTCTTATAAGCGTGTAGGTAGTTAGAAGTTAGCTTATATTAAATAAAGACTAAGTTATACTTCCTATAACGTGGCTGATAAGCGAGTCGATCAGACAAGCGAGTCGATCACCCAACCGCGATCATACCATCTTCCCGCTTTCAACACACGTCCATCGACCATAAAGAATGTCGTCATCAAACAAAGAAGCGCAATTGATCCTAGCGGTTCAAGCGATTAAAAACACTCCAAATCTTAGTATTCGAGCTGCAGCACGGATCTATTCAGTACCCTTCACAACATTACGCGACCGACTTAATGGAAAACCTTCGCGACGCGACATCATGCCGAAATCACGGAATTTGACGCTGCTTGAAGAAGAGAAGCTAGTTAAGTACATTCTTGACCTAGATGCCCGATCGTTTCCTCCCCGGATCAGTGGTGTTGAAGAAATGGCCAATCACCTGCTTGCCGACCGTGGCGCGCGACCGGTTGGGAAGCGCTGGGCGTCGAACTTCATCAAACGACAACCACAGCTTCGGACGCGTTTTTTTCGCAAGTATGACTACAAGAGAGCCCAATGCAAAGATCCACAGGCTATTTGCAGCTGGTTTGCCCTTGTGAAGAACACAATCGTAAAGTACGGTATCCAAGAGTCTAATATCTACAACTTTGATGAGACTGGTTTCATGATGGGCCAGATCGCAGCTGGCATGGTTGTAACGAGTGCTGAAAGGCGATCAAACACGAAAATGGTGCAGCCTGGTAATCAGGAATAGGTTACAGTTATCCAAGCCATAAGTTCGTCAGGCTACAGCGTCCCGCCATACATCATCGTTGCAGGCCATTATCACCTCTCAACCTGGTACACTGAAACAGATCTCCCACACGACTGGGTTATCGCAACATCTGAAAACGGATGGACAACAAACGAGATAGGCCTAAATTGGGTCAAACACTTCGATCGTCATTCAAAGCCACGTGCAAGAGGTCCTCATCGCCTCCTTATCGTTGATGGGCATGAAAGCCACCACTCTGCAGGTTTCGAGCTATATTGTCAGGAAAACAACATCGTCCCACTCTGTATGCCAGCTCATTCATCTCATCTACTTCAGCCCTTAGATGTAGGATGCTTTGGGCCTCTCAAAACGGCGTACGGTCGACAAATTGAGGAAAAGATGCGGCGAGGTGTAACCCATATTACGAAGGAAGACTTCTTTCCAGCGTTTCGTGAGGCCTTTACACAAGCACTTACGGGAAAGAATATCCAGGGAGGTTTCAGAGGCTCCGGGCTTGTCCCTCTGAGTGCAGAAAGTGTATTATCAAAGCTGGACGTCAAGTTACACACTCCAACGCCTCCAGGATCACTTCCAACAACACCGCTCCCTTGGGTTTCCAGGACACCAAACAACCCAACAGAAGCAACTTCTCAGTCAACACTGATCAAGGATCGAATTGCCCGTCATCAAAATAGCTCCCCAACACCTATCAATAACGACGTTGACTATATTCTTAAAGGAACACTAGGAATAATGCATGAGAATGCATTCCTGAGGGCGGAGAACAAAACTCTTCGAGAGGAAAACAGCACACTAAGCTGACGTTGGAGAGCTAAGAAAACGCGTCTCCAGCAAGGAGGAAGTCTTACTGTAGCTGATGCAGAGGATATACAGTCGCAGAGGGACGCAACAGCACAGGTTTATGAGGAAACGCGTCGGAGGAGTGGTCGTAAGCTAAGGACTGAATCGGGTCAACGACGGTGTGGCGTGTGCGGAAACACAGGACACAATGCGCGAACGTGTCAGTTTGATGTAGAAACGACTGAGGAAGAGAATTCTTAGTAGCGTTAATTGATTTAGTGGTGTTGATATTGATGTCTTCTTGGGTTTGTAATGTAGTCGTGGTTGGGTGATCGACTCGCTTGTCTGATCGACTCGCTTATCAGCCACGTTATCTTATTTACCTATTTAGAGGCCTAATATAGTAGAAAGCAGCATATTAGAATATAGTTACTATATTAACTATAAAGGTAGAGCTACTTTACCTTAAGCATACTATAAAGGAGGTAATAGCTTTCTAGCGCCTTTTCTAAGACATTAACCTTATGCTAAAAGATAAGTAGAGAATATACTATAACAACCTCTAGACTATTTATCTAGTAGTTAATAAAGGTAAAAGGATTATAATGCAACTTTAGCATATTAATATCTAGAATATATAGTTACAACAAGAGCATACAAAAAGAAGCTTTATAGTAGTATATATGCTTATAAATAATATACTAGCTAATAGTCTAATAAAAAACCTTTTATAGTTAAAGTTTAAGGACTTCTGCTTACAGCTTAACCTTAGCAATATATATTATAGTTATAGTTAATAATAAATAGCAGCTAGGAAAAGTCTTATATTTAGGCTACACCTAAAAGAAAGTAAAATCCTACTCTATAAGGCATACATAAGAATACTAACCTTAATAGCTACTTTATATGCTTATTAAGGTATTAGCCTAAAGAAGCTATAAAGGCATCCCTAATAAGAGGCTTAACTGCCTTAAGGAGGTAAGCCTTATGCTTCTTATAAGGAGCACTAGCCCTAGAGGGTGTAGCAACTGTAACTAGCAAGACAGCAGCTACAGGCAGAATGTTAAATAGTACTACAGGCTGCTTTAGTACTATACACTTAGGAAGAGCATGCAGCGCGTCTATAGCTGCAGGCTTAGGGATAGGGGTAGGGGTAGGGGTAGTAAAGGTAGTAGGGTGTAAAGCTAAAACGTTAGCAGCAACCTTATTGCTATAGTTAATTAAACTATAGATAACTATCTATAGATAGCTAAGGCGCTATATATACTATTAGTAACTACTCTACTATAAAAATGTATAACGTGGCTGATAAGCGAGTCGATCAGACAAGCGAGTCGATCACCCAACCGCGATCATACCATCTTCCCGCTTTCAACACACGTCCATCGACCATAAAGAATGTCGTCATCAAACAAAGAAGCGCAATTGATCCTAGCGGTTCAAGCGATTAAAAACACTCCAAATCTTAGTATTCGAGCTGCAGCACGGATCTATTCAGTACCCTTCACAACATTACGCGACCGACTTAATGGAAAACCTTCGCGACGCGACATCATGCCGAAATCACGGAATTTGACGCTGCTTGAAGAAGAGAAGCTAGTTAAGTACATTCTTGACCTAGATGCCCGATCGTTTCCTCCCCGGATCAGTGGTGTTGAAGAAATGGCCAATCACCTGCTTGCCGACCGTGGCGCGCGACCGGTTGGGAAGCGCTGGGCGTCGAACTTCATCAAACGACAACCACAGCTTCGGACGCGTTTTTTTCGCAAGTATGACTACAAGAGAGCCCAATGCGAAGATCCACAGGCTATTTGCAGCTGGTTTGCCCTTGTGAAGAACACAATCGTAAAGTACGGTATCCAAGAGTCTGATATCTACAACTTTGATGAGACTGGTTTCATGATGGGCCAGATCGCAGCTGGCATGGTTGTAACGAGTGCTGAAAGGCGATCAAACACGAAAATGGTGCAGCCTGGTAATCGGGAATGGGTTACAGTTATCCAAGCCATAAGTTCGTCAGGCTACAGCGTCCCGCCATACATCATCGTTGCAGGCCATTATCACCTCTCAACCTGGTACACTGAAACAGATCTCCCACACGACTGGGTTATCGCAACATCTGAAAACGGATGGACAACAAACGAGATAGGCCTAAATTGGGTCAAACACTTCGATCGTCATTCAAAGCCACGTGCAAGAGGTCCTCATCGCCTCCTTATCGTTGATGGGCATGAAAGCCACCACTCTGCAGGTTTCGAGCTATATTGTCAGGAAAACAACATCGTCCCACTCTGTATGCCAGCTCATTCATCTCATCTACTTCAGCCCTTAGATGTAGGATGCTTTGGGCCTCTCAAAACGGCGTACGGTCGACAAATTGAGGAAAAGATGCGGCGAGGTGTAACCCATATTACGAAGGAAGACTTCTTTCCAGCGTTTCATGAGGCCTTTACACAAGCACTTACGGGAAAGAATATCCAGGGAGGTTTCAGAGGCTCCGGGCTTGTCCCTCTGAGTGCAGAAAGTGTATTATCAAAGCTGGACGTCAAGTTACACACTCCAACGCCTCCAGGATCACTTCCAACAACACCGCTCCCTTGGGTTTCCAGGACACCAAACAACCCAACAGAAGCAACTTCTCAGTCAACACTGATCAAGGATCGAATTGCCCGTCATCAAAATAGCTCCCCAACACCTATCAATAACGACGTTGACTATATTCTTAAAGGAACACTAGGAATAATGCATGAGAATGCATTCCTGAGGGCGGAGAACAAAACTCTTCGAGAGGAAAACAGCACACTAAGCCGACGTCGGAGAGCTAAGAAAACGCGTCTCCAGCAAGGAGGAAGTCTTACTGTAGCTGATGCAGAGGATATACAGTCGCAGAGGGACGCAACAGCACAGGTTTATGAGGAAACGCGTCGGAGGAGTGGTCGTAAGCCAAGGACTGAATCGGGTCAACGACGGTGTGGCGTGTGCGGAAACACAGGACACAATGCGCGAACGTGTCAGTTTGATGTAGAAACGACTGAGGAAGAGAATTCTTAGTAGCGTTAATTGATTTAGTGGTGTTGATATTGATGTCTTCTTGGGTTTGTAATGTAGTCGTGGTTGGGTGATCGACTCGCTTGTCTGATCGACTCGCTTATCAGCCACGTTATAAGACTTATAGTCTTATTATTAAGACCTTTAAGCTTCTTTTAGAGCTTAGCTGTAAAGGCCTATAATACTAGCATAATTAGGATGCAGTCCTTAGCAGACTAACTGCTAAAGCAGCACAGACAGCGCCTTCTGCTACCCTCTAGATAACAGCCTATACTATTACTATAGAGGGCAGCCTTTAAGCATAGGAGGTATAAGATCTTATGCTCCTTAGGCTTAGTAGCGCTCTTCTTCTTAGGAGCTGCATAACTATTAATATATTTCCTAACAGCTAAATATAATATCTACTACTTACTACACTTAAAAATACTCTTCTTACCCTTCTTAATAAGGTTAGAAAGATAATAACCTAAAAAGATAGTTAGCTAGAGAACTAAATTTAAGAAATATATATAACTAATGCTTAGGGGGGGGTGCTAGGGTCTCCTCCTTAGAGGTTTAACCCTCCTTCTTCTCCTTACCCTCCTTAAGGCTATTATTATCCTTATTCTCCTTAGCCTTATCCTCCTCTTCCTCCTCCTCCTCCTCCTTAAGGGTAGGTAGGGGAGTCCTTACTACAAGCTCCTTAGGAGACAAGCTCCTAGTAGGGGTAGCAGCAGTAGTAGAAGCAGCAGTAGTAGCAGTAGTAGCAGCAGCAGCAAAAGGCAGTAGAAAGGGTATATTAAACTAGTCTTTAGTCTCCTCCTCTTTAGTAATAGAGGTATAGTTAGCTATAAATAACATTAGCAACTACTAACACTTATCTTATGTATACATAAAGGTAAATATACTATTCTTCTTATTAGTTATTTTAAAATTTATCTATTAATGTACTTAGTATATTAAGTCTTATTAGCAAAAACGTATAGTAAAAGCATGCTAATGCAGCAAAAATAGCTTAAATTTTTACTTATATTAACTTAATAAAGGCATAAAGAAGGAAGAAAAGAAAAATAATAATAGGTAGGGTAGAATATTTATATATATACTACTTATACTACCTTTAGCTGCCTCTTTACCTATTTTAGAAAGGGTTACATAAGTAAAGTAAGGCTATTAATAAAGGTAACATAACGTGGCTGATAAGCGAGTCGATCAGACAAGCGAGTCGATCACCCAACCACGACTACATTACAAACCCAAGAAGACATCAATATCAACACCACTAAATCAATTAACGCTACTAAGAATTCTCTTCCTCAGTCGTTTCTACATCAAACTGACACGTTCGCGCATTGTGTCCTGTGTTTCCGCACACGCCACACCGTCGTTGACCCGATTCAGTCCTTGGCTTACGACCACTCCTCCGACGCGTTTCCTCATAAACCTGTGCTGTTGCGTCCCTCTGCGACTGTATATCCTCTGCATCAGCTACAGTAAGACTTCCTCCTTGCTGGAGACGCGTTTTCTTAGCTCTCCGACGTCGGCTTAGTGTGCTGTTTTCCTCTCGAAGAGTTTTGTTCTCCGCCCTCAGGAATGCATTCTCATGCATTATTCCTAGTGTTCCTTTAAGAATATAGTCAACGTCGTTATTGATAGGTGTTGGGGAGCTATTTTGATGACGGGCAATTCGATCCTTGATCAGTGTTGACTGAGAAGTTGCTTCTGTTGGGTTGTTTGGTGTCCTGGAAACCCAAGGGAGCGGTGTTGTTGGAAGTGATCCTGGAGGCGTTGGAGTGTGTAACTTGACGTCCAGCTTTGATAATACACTTTCTGCACTCAGAGGGACAAGCCCGGAGCCTCTGAAACCTCCCTGGATATTCTTTCCCGTAAGTGCTTGTGTAAAGGCCTCACGAAACGCTGGAAAGAAGTCTTCCTTCGTAATATGGGTTACACCTCGCCGCATCTTTTCCTCAATTTGTCGACCGTACGCCGTTTTGAGAGGCCCAAAGCATCCTACATCTAAGGGCTGAAGTAGATGAGATGAATGAGCTGGCATACAGAGTGGGACGATGTTGTTTTCCTGACAATATAGCTCGAAACCTGCAGAGTGGTGGCTTTCATGCCCATCAACGATAAGGAGGCGATGAGGACCTCTTGCACGTGGCTTTGAATGACGATCGAAGTGTTTGACCCAATTTAGGCCTATCTCGTTTGTTGTCCATCCGTTTTCAGATGTTGCGATAACCCAGTCGTGTGGGAGATCTGTTTCAGTGTACCAGGTTGAGAGGTGATAATGGCCTGCAACGATGATGTATGGCGGGACGCTGTAGCCTGACGAACTTATGGCTTGGATAACTGTAACCCATTCCCGATTACCAGGCTGCACCATTTTCGTGTTTGAACGCCTTTCGGCACTCGTTACAACCATTCCGGATGCAATCTGGCCCATCATAAAGCCAGTCTCGTCAAAGTTGTAGATATCAGACGCGTCGATGCCGTATTTCGCGATTGTGTTCTTCACAAGGTCGAACCAACCGCGAATAACCTCTGGATCTTCGCATTGGGCTCTCTTATAGTCATACTTGCGAAAAAAACGCGTCCGAAGCTGTGGTTGTCGTTTGATGAAGTTCGACGCCCAGCGCTTCCCAACCGGTCGCGCGCCACGGTCGGCAAGCAGGTGATTGGCCATTTCTTCAACACCACTGATCCGGGGAGGAAACGATCGGGCATCTAGGTCAAGAATGTACTTAACTAGCTTCTCTTCTTCAAGCAGCGTCAAATTCCGTGATTTCGGCATGATGTCGCGTCGCGAAGGTTTTCCATTAAGTCGGTCGCGTAATGTTGTGAAGGGTACTGAATAGATCCGTGCTGCAGCTCGAATACTAAGATTTGGAGTGTTTTTAATCGCTTGAACCGCTAGGATCAATTGCGCTTCTTTGTTTGATGACGACATTCTTTATGGTCGATGGACGTGTGTTGAAAGCGGGAAGATGGTATGATCGCGGTTGGGTGATCGACTCGCTTGTCTGATCGACTCGCTTATCAGCCACGTTAACATACTATAATATACTTATTCTTAATTTCTTTTATTTGTCTATTACATAAGCACCTAAGGGATTACTTTTAAAGGGCTATTATACATTAGCATAAGGGAAACAATTGCTTAATTGCTTAAACAATTAGGGGGTGTATTACAGGAATACCCTTGTATATTAGAGCTTACTAAATTAGTCTTCTTACGTGCTGTCTTATGTGGTTAGACTTATATAACTAGACTACATTTCACTCTCTTTACATTATATAGAATAAGCATCTTTCTCCCCTATTCTCCTATGCCTTACTGTGTGCTCTAACTCGTGACAATAGTTCCCCCCAGCTCGTACGTAGCATGTCGTCTTCACGCATTGTGCCGACTTCTATATGCAACGCCTGAGAACATCCCGGCTGATGGCCCTGATTCTCTCCCACGCGCGGCTGTCTAGGACGCTGGATCTCGAAGCAACTTCGTGGTGCTGTTCATCAAGAACCCTTCGGGCTACCTTTTGACGACATGTGGATGATGGCGCCTGCGGGAAGGATGGTGTTCATTGTTAACAGAACCAAGAGTTTCCGTGCATGGGAACAACCGCGTCCCTTTGGTCGAATTTTCCAGCTCGTCGTACATACAGTGATGCAAGTCGCCCTCGAAACGAAACGAGGATAGTTTGGCGCGCGAAGGTGGTGATGGATGACATGCCGCACCTTGGCGGTGTGGTCTTAAGCCAAATGTTCTCTGCGAGGGAAGTTCTGTTGGTGTCGTTGTTGAGGGAGTTGGAAAATGGCAGGGTTCGGGCCGTGATAGCTGAGTCAGCATACAAGTTTGCTTATGCGCTTCTCAAATAGGGGGAGAAAGATGCTTGACTTGATGCGGTATGGACACAGGATGTAGGGTCTGCGGCGTTGGTAATTGTAGTTGGAGGAGGTTGAAGCTGGTAGCTGTCGGTAGGCGACTTGATTATGGTGCAGAGGCGCTGGCAAGGGTTGAATTCAGTGCTGCCGGGTGGAGTGACTACCATCTAGGTAGTGGAGTCGCTGCCATCCGCCGATGCCATTACACTGAGTGCCGTTGCTTTAAGGTTGCTGCTGGGTGGAGTCGCTGCCGGGTCCGCCGTTGAGTTCCGGTGTGGGGCCGAGGTTTCACCGGGTTAGAGCGCTATGTTCGTAGGTATCCTTACGTAAGTATCAGTGAAATCACGATGTGTTGCAAATGCAACGCGCCTGAGGTGAACGAGTGACGGCATCGGTGCACCTGCAGGAGCGAGCGGCGGGGTGGGTAAGGTAACTTGTAGCTCAGGGAGTATCTCAGCACGTCAAATTGTTAACCTGACTCCACGTCCTGCAAGACAGACAACCACCACATATTCCCATGTGCAGCTGTCCATCGTCTTGCGCGCATGCCCAAATAATGTTCATGTCGTACCGTGCACTCCACTGCCGAGATGACATAGGTGGTACGTCTGCGCCCCTTCTCCATTTTCCCCATCGCCTAAGACAATCCATCCATTGGGCTGGAGACCGAAAGCGAACGTGCAGCAGGCCACCTACCTAGACACGAACAACCCCAAGATCCTACCCGCAAGAGCTAGTGATGACGCCTAGGAGGCCCAAATCTGAAATCACACCTGGGCCCAATCTAAAACGACCTTGCCGTTCGCCCCGAGACCACAGACAGCTCCAGGAGATACCCTCGCACGCATCCGCCAAGAACAACAGGAGGAGGAGGACTACCTCTCAGGTATAATCAGCTTATCCTCAACAGTGTACCCACCCTGCAGACCAATCAATTAGACAGTACAATCAGCATGCCTGGATCAAGCCAGACCTAACGCCCCTAGCGTTTTGCAACCGTTTTTTATGGCTATAGAAAAGAATGGGCTGCATGCTGGGACAGCTCCTCTGGTGGCTAGCCCCGTTGGCTCGCCCGGGATGGCTTGCATGGGAAAGACAGGCCGTCGAACTCGACTGCTGTGTGCTTCTTCGAGGTGCCCCAGACCCCAGCCTACATCCATCTCGTCAAGGGGTCGTTCCACGAAGTCAAACCTCGTCAATTAGAATCACGCTGTCCCCCGACGAAGTCCATCCGGCGGGGTCAATTCGGTCCTGGCAACGGCAATAGTACCAACACTCGCCAAGACAACAACAGCCCCCAATCCTTCCCAGGCACTGTTTCTACCTGACTTAGCGTCTTGTCTCCCGTCGATAATAACCACTGAGAATCATGTTGATATGAAGTGCAGCAACGATGACTATGAGTGTCTGCCGGGGGTAATTGAATGGGGTGAAGTCTAGTTGCTGCTCCCGAGATGGTCGTGTATCATATAGAAGAGTCTGCAAGAGCCGCAAAGATCCATAGACAGAAACCTGATCTCTCTTAATCCGTCTCTTTCCCACGTATTCGTTCCACTCTTTCCATCCGCCGCTCCCGGTACACGCTTCCGCAGTTGACCTTGTCATCGAGCGAGTCCTTGTATCATGCTCTACAAAAGAGGGAGACAAGCTTGTCTTAATTCACTAAGGTCTCGTTCCCAAGACCTGCAGACCCCAAGCATCGTCAACATCATCCGTCATCTACCGCCTTCAGCTGTACAGCAATACTGTCTGCCCTTACACAGCTAGGGCTATCAAGATAGGTATATCGTAAGTCCGATTACAAGTGAATACCATTCGTCTGTCTTTGATATTATTACATGTAGCAGTCATCAAATAGAGGGTCATTCTTCCTGTGCCTGGTTCGCTGCAACGGTGATTCCGGGAAGGAAATCCAAGAGGGCGTTCCGGCATTTGGCGGCATTTGACCAAGCTTTTCGAGGAGACGCCACAAAATTTCGCTTCTCCGACGCCATCACCGCCGCCGGCCTCCAATCCAGACTTAGGGCTTTTGGCTTTACAACAAGCTCCTGCCCATGCATCACATGCAGCTGCAACAATCATTTCCATTCACAATTTCTGTCTGCATCGTGGCCTCGTCTGTCCTCTTGGGCAAGAATCCCTGGCTCAGGAGTCGTTCGTCCATAATCCTCAAACCTATAGGCCTTTCGTTCACCACGGCCGTCTATATGCTTCATCTGAACTGCCAGCATCCGTCCAGAATACTTCTTCCTCTGCAGCGGCATCCCCCTTCCCCGACACTCACACGACGGATACTCTGTCGTACGACATGTCCTCTCAATCACCAACCTCGCCGCATGTTGTAGAGAACGGTCGTTCTGCAGCCCCCTCACCCGTAGTGGAGGAACAAAGCATTCACCACTTGGGGGCACACCTCGACGCTGATATTTTTGGCCACGAATCCTATCTGACAGATAAGACTGCAGATATACCCAACCGCGACCACAGCTCTGAACTCGACCTTGGCGAATATTTCGGCCAAGACCACAGGGATCAAGAGTCTAATGAAGAGATTTTCGGGCGTTGGGACAACTACGACATCAGCGGTGACTCCAACGGCAGAAAGACTCCCGCTGGCACCCAAGAAAGTGACGCCAAGAGCAGCTACGGAGACTTCGACTACGCTGGCAAGTACTTTCTTAACTTTGGCGCCGAGGAGTCGTCCCATAAACCAGAGTCGGTCCAAAATCAGACGATTGTGCCAGAAGAAGAATGAGACATGTGTGCCTCAGCCGGCCCAATTACAACATGCACTTCGCGCCAAACACCTCGAAAGGGGTGCTTTGCAAAACATTTGCCCCCAGGAAAAAGGCAACGGCATACAATAGACGTCGACGCGGCCGAGAAGATCATCAAAGGCAAGACGGTGCAGTCTTCGTAGACAGATACATGCCTTCAAGAAGTCTGTCTAGCCTCTGGACCGACGACATACTCGATCGACTCTCCGCTGCTTAAACCAGGCTTTCCACACAGATCTTGATCCCGTTCGCGTCGGGTGACAAGTAGGGACTGTTCTCCCTCGATCGAATTGGGAGGGCTTTCCGAAGTCCCGATCTTTACATGATCAGTCTTTCGCCCACCTCCAAAGTCCTCGACGATAATGAGGTGCTTTCCAAAGTCCAGAAACTCTACCTACCCGAGTTACATACCCGTCATGAAGGCAGAGGGGCCCTGATGTGTGCTACGCCCCCAGTTGGATAACCCTGAAGATTCCGACATTTGCTTGTTTGCTTGCGCCATGCACGTTCTCGCCTAGAGACTGCTGCTGCACAGAATACCAATCGATTTCTAGCGCAATATTATAGCCTTGCTTCTTAGTGCGGCGGAGGACAAATCGACATGGGAGTCATTGCTTCCCAGCGAACTCGCAGGAAAGCCCCCGCCTGATCTTGACAAGCCAGCAGAGGACAGCAAGCAGACGTTTGAGAATCTTGTGGAGAGCAATCGGCGTCAGGAGCAGAGATTTGCCAAGCATGAGGCCGACTATCTGCATGCAAGCAAATTGCTATTGCAGAGTTTTTGCAGCGACCTTGATTCCGCGGTTTGAATTCTTACTACGAGCGCTACCAACGCAACGCGCTTAACGAGACGACAAGTGCGATGTTTGATCGCAACGAAGAGATGGTCTCGAGGGTCAAAGATATCCATACGAGTCGCGATAAAGGGGAGCGCGTCCACGCAAGTCTTCTGCGATTGGTAGATAAAGTGATGGAAAGTTTGGATGGGATTAGCTGACGGGTCTAAATCCTGTCTGGCACATTGAAATAAGGATATAGTATTAATGCTTTTTAAGTGCTTGCAGAAGGTAGAGGGGTGGACTGCTGCTTTGTTTGTATGCATACTACGATTTAAACAGATATATGGCTGGTAGGGAGTTATTTGTAGTTGCAGGTTGCTTGTTTGTTTTCTTAAGTTTAGCATAAGGGTAGATTTTTTGCATGCTGTTTGATAATGCGCATAGTTCTGGCATAATGCTTGTTGTGATTGCTTGCTTGATGAGGAAAAGAGTGCGCGCTGGCGATGGGACTTATAAGTAAGATAGGCGACGGGGTGATGCACGCACTCTTTCAACTCACCAAGGGAGATGACTACATCGGAAGTTGAGCAAGCCCGAGAAGGCATTCACAAGCCGAGCTGCAGTCGATCGTGTCCCGGTAATTGCAAGCAAGCGATCAAAACTCGCCTGGGATCTCTAATGTCGTTGCCGCAATGGGCTTGAGACGAGTGCTGCTGCCGCCAGCCAGCCAGGCCACCTACTACACCACACTACACCACACCACACCACACCGTCCGCAGCCAATAAGCCGGCCGTTTCACTCGCCGAGCCCTTTGCTGCAACCAGACATATGAGTTCAACTAGGAAGCAATAGACAACGGCTCAGTAGCTCGCATCTAACGATGGCATAGCAGCAGACGGAGAAGCTAGTGGGAGCTTTGTAGACATGTTTGACCACAGCATCGAACCCCCCTCGATCCCACCCGCATCATCTTCAGTGCAAGCAGAATACCATGAAGATAGCTCCGCTTGGAAACCTGGATATCTAGTACAGGAGAAAGTCCCAAAACCCTAGGAGGGGTACATCACCAGGGACACCGCCGCGTCCTGAGCTGGGAAGCGTGGCTGGAGAATAGACGTTGACGTCCTCTCTCCATCACCTCCACAAGATCCTTCTTTTCTGCAGGACCTCCGTCCACCATCCATCCATCCCTACATACCACAGACAAGCATCATCTATGTCTGTTTGTCTCAACGTCAACTTCATCACCTTCACAACATCCTTTTCCGCACAACCTCAATCCATCTCAACATCGCTCTCTTTATACCTACTGCAGATAAGCATTATCTGTCAACCTACATTACGCTCCGTTAATCACCGTTGTACATGCGTGTATGGATTGTCTTGCCGCACCATCAGGTCCACCTATCCGCCCCGTGCAGCCCACAGCGAACTACGCGAATCACGTATCACACCTCTTGTCTACATTCTCAACATCTGCAACCAGCCCTCTAGGGCAAGTTAAGATACTTCAAGAACTCAGTTGTCGAAAGCCTTGCCCACTCCGAACCGGTCGCAATCAGAACTGCATTGCCGTACCTCTGTGCCCTCCGTCTTGTTCAGATGCTACCGCAAGACCTTTTCGCTGTTGACAAGATATCTTCACCCGAGTTTCAAAAGACTGCAGGCTCATAGGGCGTCCATTCCGCCGCCATTCTCTTTCAAATCGGCTACAATTACGCCTCGCACAGCAACAAGTTCTTTGCAACCCTTTTGACGCTCTCCAGTCATCAACATAACTAAGACCACTGCGTCCGTCTTCTCGAAGCTCGCTCGAGCACAAGACACACAGGGGCAAGCAAGTCCAAGAAGGATCTTGCTCTAGCCAGGTTCAAAGGCATCAGCTTGAATAACATGACGAGTTTGCTTAAGAACATACAACAAGACGAACCCAAGGCGCCCAGGTCTGCGCACAGCACAATTCAAGAGTCAGAGCAGCACATATCAGCCACGTCTCCTTTTTTGTCCTCTTCTTCTTTAAATCCCTAAGCTACGTCCCATCTGCTTACCCCGGATGCAAATCTGAAGCTCGGAACACCTACTTTCGACGGGAATATTGACGGTGAACAGGCGCTCCGGCCTATCAGTCGGAGAGCCATTACTCAAGACTCAGATTTCTTCAAAGTACACAACGGTCAGTTACAACCAGAGCCTGAAACTTAGTGCAGTCCGTCACTACATCAGTTATCAATCGGTGTAACAGACAACACAACCACTGTGGACGCTGAAGCATCCCCTGGGCCTACGCCGCACCAGATTTCATTCTAGGGGTCTCTCCCTGCACAATATCGGTGGCAACTTCAACTAGCAATACAACGAAAGACATGGCAGTCGTCCCGGTGACGCCGTCCGATCCCCTCCACAGGCGCCCAAGTCATTGCATCTAGCCCATTGCCCTCACTCCCTGTGTCCAGCTACGAACCCACGATCCTCCCGCCCATCATGATTCCCGACCCAGATTCCAAGAGGCTGAGGCTGGATGCCATTCCTCCAGGAGAAGGCGCTTTCAAAGAAATTCTTCAATCAAGAACATGGACCAAGGATGATTGGGTCAACGCCGCATTTGCGAGGGTCACCGATTTATCGTCAGAGACATACCTTGTTGACTCTTGGGTTTCGAAATCCGTTATGCAAGACGACCACAGGCCATTTCGAGACAAAGACGGCCGACTTTACCAAGCCAGACGAGTTCTCATGGTATTCAACGTGGACCTTGACTATTGGGTTCTAGAAATCATCCATCATGATGGCCTGGCTGCTAGTCACAATGAACTCTTTGACTCCCTCCCAAGCAAGAGGAATATGGACCATGTGCAGACCATAGTATATGGATTCGTTCGGCACTACCTGCAGGAAACCTCGGCCAGGGCTAGCCGCATCACGACCCGCCTGTGCCATCGCCAAGGCAATGACACATACTGTGGGGTGTTCGTGTTCGCCTTCGAACTGTTCGCCACAGCCAACCAGCCTCTCCCAAGCTGCATCCACTGCCCTTTCTGGAGGAGGGTGTTAGTAGTGGTTCTAATTAGTGACGTGTCAGGGTAGGGAATTCCTCTGCCATCAACCCACACAAATACAACTGAAAATACTCAAGGCCAACAAAACGGAGCTTCCAGGGTTGGAGAAGAGAATGTTCACGTCAATCATTTTATGCAGTACAGAAGAAGCATTAGTTCGTTAAGAAAACAAAGCTACCAAGCTTTTCCAAAAGCTTGAGAAGGATCTGGAAATCTGCGACCACTTCAACGAGGTCATGAGTCCGACCTTACAAGTCGTGTACAAGTTAAGGGTCCAAACCTCCGACCGAGCTGCGGTGCTCCTAAAACTGATCGACACAGCACGACGGCTAGCTGGGATAAGGGAAAGCAATGCCGTCGGGCAGACAAGGGAGTATGCAGGGATCGCGGTGGGAGAGCAAACAACAGTGCAGTCACACCTTCTCTCCACGATCGAATACTCGACGTAGCAAAGGCCATCGAGACCATCAAGAACGAGTTGTGCCGCTACAACAACATCATCATCATCACTCCCACCTGCAAAGCCTACTCTAGACGTAGGGATCTAATCAATTAAGGATAAGGGTAATTAGCGGATAGTAAAGTATAGGCAGAGGAAGGAGTTTTTTTTTTCTTTTATTCCAGTTGCTACTTAGCAAAGACATTTCAGGCGCTATTTGCCCATTGCAAGAAGGTTATAGGTTGTAGTTTATGATTTTCTCTTCATCGCCTTTCCTAAAGGCTCCAGATCAACCCGCGTAATAGACTAGCCCTATATCCAGGCTTCAAGTTATTCCTTCTGTTGGTTTGTTTCTGTACGTATCCTTAACGGCATTCACTTCCATGCACTTACAGTTTTCCCGCAGCCTTCATCTCAGCTGACTTGCAATGCGTCCTTTACAAATATTGTCGTGCGTGGAGAGGACGGCTAATTAATTGCGTACGACTTTACAGCTAGTTTATTGCCGGTTTGAGACATGGTTTGGTAGCAAGACGTTATCAATCCTAGAAGATTTCCTAAGAGCCCTGCGGGTTCTAGATTGCGAAGAGTAGGCCAACCTTTAATTGATTGTTATGTCTGGCGAAGGAGGCCAGGAGATGTTGAGGTCATCAGCTCAAGTTTCCTCGATCTGCTTCGATGGTCGCTTGTTTCGAGCTTGCCCTAAGGAATACCTGCTTCTTGTCAGCCCTTGTAATAGGCAGGCAGATTCTGCAGTTAAAGATCTCTGAATTAATATGCTTTCCTTTGAATATAAGGACCTAGTAGATTAAAGACGCCTAAGTACAGTTGACATTGTTTGTTATGCAAGCGCCAGATGAGGCGAAGTAAACTAATTTTATAGCCTAAACCGAATGAAAAGAATTGCGCTGTGTCTTTCCTAGCGGCAGCACGTTCGACACTGAAGTCCTGGTACCTGTCTGCCTAGTTATTGCCTTGCAGAAGTCGTCTTCTCTGGATGATTGTATTAGTGATCACACGACTTACTTACGTATTCCTGGTACTCTTGCAAAGCGCCTATTCTATGACATCTGCTTTTCCTGGCTATTTAACTGTTAGTCTGAGCAGCTAAATCTTTTAGTATTCCTTAGCTATAGTAGAGGATTACCAGCTATGATGCCAACGGGACTCACGTGAATAATTTATCTTTCTGCAACGCAGTTTTAAAAATCCTGGACGCAGAAGCTGATTTAAGTGGTGATTATGTGTATTAAACCTAGAAAGGCCGCACGCGAAAAGGCTTATGCATATTGCATACACAGTCCAGCCAAACGACGACGTTCTCCGTCGTTTCTTCCCTTCTTGGAACGGTCTGTTGATTTTGTATTAGCTTACAGGTCTGTTTCTTCTCTTTAGTCTTCTTTAGTAATGCTCCTCTGTTTTACTTTGCTTGTAAGTCCTAAGATTGGTAATCTGCAAGCTAGGCTAGCTTTCCATCCAGCCTACAACCGCTAGGTCTTCCTCTGGGAAGTTTCCCCTACTAAAGCCCTTGTTGCTCTACTTCTACGGATAGAGTTCTTCTGTCCTGCGACCACGAAATTTTGCAAGCGCTCAATTCGCTCACTTCAGAGAGGAACACTGCCCAACCGCATAATTTATGGATCATCCAGCCTCGCTTCTGCCTGTCTTGTTGATTGTTAGACTATTGTATGCCAAGCTTGTCTCGCGAAACTTCACTTTCAATCCACGAGGAGGAACAAAACCCTTTTCAATCCTTTCTAGACCATTTTCCAAGTCTTTGCAGGCTTGTGCATGATATACTGCGGGTATGAATAGGTTCCACACGGTGGGCTTGAATATTGTGGATGGCGCTGAGGTTCCACAACTTCATGAAGAGCAATGACAGGCTATAAGGCTGACGTCAGCGGAACACAAAGATTGCAGACGCGACTTGTTATCTAATAAATCTTTACTTTCTTATCGGTATTTCAGCATGGAAAGAATGTCATTCTTAACTGCGAAACGTAACTTAAACACGGCAACAAGTTGCTCAAGTCAGCGTTCCGTCGCCTGTCAATCAGTCTAGCATCTGATGCGACTGGACTTGTTTGGTAGACCAAAGTGGTGTCTACTGGCAAGGTTAGACTCTTTATGTTCTGTCAATCTAGCTTCAGGATCCCTTAATTGTTTCCATTTAAACCGATGGCACCGTTTTCAGCTTCATCAATAGGGGTTGCTTAACTCTATAGGTGCGAATCTTTAGTGCCTTTCAACATCGCCATTTTTTATAGCTAGGTCAAATTTTGTCTTTAAGACATTAAAGATTTGCCCTGCGCGCAGCGAATAATACAATTTCTTTTCTTTCTATTTTCCATTTTCTTTTCTTTTGCTAAATAAAAAGAATACTAAGATATGTAGTAGCTATTGTCGTTGCATACTATTTTCCTAAGCTGCGGATGAGCGGTCCAAAGACTTCCGACAAGCCCCCACCACATATCAGCCAGCATTCGGATCCGTCTGTCTATCCATCGTGGCATAATAAAACTGCGAATCCAGCCTCACTATCCACTCTCACCCATCCTTGATAACACTAAAGTCATGGGATTATTGGAGTATCACTCGAGCTTTCGTAATTGCCTAAACAATTTTCCGATTTCCGGGTGAAATCCGGAAACAAATCCTCGACCAGAATGTGGTTGGAGACCAGCACGACCAGTCTGTTGGAGATATTGGAAATATTGAGGCTGCAGGGCTGAGCGCCCATCCAGCAGGCGTTTTCTTCCCGTATATCGAACTCCTGACGTCGTCTGCCTGATCGGTGACTTTCAGGTACTGACATAGGGGTTCCCTATCAACACTATACCTTGGCACATCTCTAGGATGTTGTGCATCCTAAAAGGCGCCTTCCCCTTGGGAGACTCTCGGAAGTTGTCAGGAAGCATATTTGTACAGCAGCAGCAGTAGGACCTAGATGTCATTATGATGGCACAGCGCTCGTCCAGATGTCTGCACTGATCTCTGGATCTGGGTTACTTGGGAAAACCGCGTTGAGTCAATTGTGTTCTTCACTCCTGATGCCATCTAAACCATCTTGGTTATCAACTCTAAGAAATAGCTAACTGAGCATGTGGTAAATACATGGTACTCTGCAAATAAGTTCGAGATCTGCATTGCTACCAACATTAAATCAGAGTTTGATTCCAATAGGTAAAGACGGAATTTATTAACAGAATACTTTACTAAAATCTACTTAATTGTTGACAACACCTGCGCTGCTCGGCTTCACGTTAGTAGAAAACAATAAAGAGAGAAGGTCGTTGCTGCCGACTTCAAATTGTAACCTATATCAGCAAGATTTCTAAAGGCTTAGCTCAGTACACTACTTTAGAGGGAGGCAAAAGAAATAAGCAGATCAATTCCTATTACTGTGTAGGTTTTAAGTGCGAAATTCGGGACGCTAAAGTTTCCCAAATCAATTCAAGTAGTCCAAGAGGCCTAGAGTTAAGAGCCTCAAGATACAAAGGTGGCTATCGGCAAGCCATCGCCGACCCGGGTGGCGGCGGGGTCTGCGACGGAGCCGCGGCCCGGGCCCCCAACGGCAATGCCCAAAACTCACGACAGAACAATAAACAAACATCAGCACGTTTCTAACAGCTATCAGCTCGAGATTTCACACATGGTGGGATCAGTCTGCATTAATTAAATGATCTCAAAGCCGCTCAATACTAGCAGACGCCAGAGAACTCGCCGTGGGCTGAGTTTCTGGAAGTTCAACAAAAGCCAGGGAGCCGTTGCCAGGCCCGCGTCCCAAGCTCATTGTTCATCGACAAAGTGAGCATGATCACATGCCAACGATTACTAGAAGAACGGATGATCATGAACTCTGTAGTTAACAGCCGACGGTATGCAGCTGGGCAAGGAGGCTTTTCAGGACGAGGTTGTTGCTTTTAGGTGACTAACTTGCATTGAAACGACCATCCAATACAGTAGATGAAATGCCCTACAAAACCTTCTTATTCCTCGAGCAAACCAGAAGGGCTCTTGTCGATGTCCATTGACACTTTGCATTGCCTTTACCACGCAGTAACGATCAAGATGCAGAGGTCAGCTATTGGACACTTTTCTTGCGATGTCAGTAGGAAACAATCAACACCAATTGCGTCTACTGCCATGAATAAGTCAATTATGAAGGGGCGATCTAGCTCCGGGATCTTCGCCGCCCAGCATCTTAGATCTTCCTGTCTGCACTCTGCAGCAGCAATCGACCTCACTTCACAGATATATTGGCTGCAACTAAGCCATCAGTCAGTGTCATCTTTTAGGCAACTCGCTCTTAGTTAGCACTTTCTGTTCCCATAGTCACAGTCACTATGTCTGTACCTACAGGCAGCCATTATCTGCATTGGCTTTAAACGCTCCTGCGACTTCAGCTAGATACTTTATAAGATAGAGTTCATCCTCTGCCATAAGATCCTTACATACACTACTAGCAAAAATCATAACCTGACCCTATCTTAGTAACAAGAAGGATTCTAAAATAACTAGTAAGACGTAGACTTCTAGAAGAATTCCTTGCTATCTCTTGTTAACTTTCATACACCGTTCGCAGGCTTACAGATATTTGCCGCAAAAGGACCACTTAGCTAATGTAGGCTATAGCAGTTACAATGAATGTTCGATGGATTGCTTACTAGACTAGTAGTCAACCCCTTACCAGTAAACCATTTAGCCCCTTTTTGCAACAAATGAAGTTCAAGATACAACCAATGCAATAGAGGTTCTTCGCCTAGTTCTCAAATTCAGATTTATCTACTCAACAATATTAAATAGAACTTCTTCTCATCTTTAGCCCTGAAAAAGCGTCTGGGCACGTCTCTGCTACTCATCATTGGCTGGAATGAGATACGGGCGCGTTATTCTCAGTCAACGCGCCCTCATCATGCAATCGCGCGCAAAGTGTGATAAGCGTCCCTTTTCCCCCTTCTCGTATGTTTTCATTTTTGCTTTCAATTAGAATTTTACCGCCTGGAAGCATACTTCGTTTAACTACTATATTACTCTAACTAAGGGAGACATTTACAAGGGCCAGGATAGATCACAGAGAGACCTCAATAGCCAGCCTATAGGATATATGAAGAAGACGTAAGGATCAACTCTGCGCGTTCCTTGTAGTTTGACAAGCGTAAAAGCACTGCAAATTAAAATTCAGAGACATTCCGCACAAGTTGCGTCGTAGGTCTAGTATTATTTAGCTGCTCAAACATTATTATAGGACGTATCCTCAATAGCGGCCCGGCCAACGTGTCTCTTCCCCAAGTTTGCCCTAGAGACAAGGAAATCAAAGGATCCTCTACTAAAGACACCAAGATGCATGCACGGGGGCGTCTAGAGAACATTGAATGAGAATCCAGGCCCTAATAGTCGACGTAAAGAGAAATCAGACGCAGAAATGACTGCATACATTAGAAGCACGCATCTTCCAGGTTTAGAGGAAAATAAACAGTAACCTCTCAGCCCATTTGTTAATGCTATTAACTCACCTTATATCTGCACTTAGATGCCATCTATTGTAACCCTCATTTCACCCCTCGGGAGATCCAAACCTACGACAAGTGTCAAATGGGGCCGAGATGATCCAAAGGTGGACAGGTTCAAACGTTTAGATATTCAGATTTCTCCTCCTCGACCTTCCGGTCAGACAACCCGCCTCCAACCCCCAATAACAGGCTCAATGGCACACAGTTGTCGCATTCCACATCAGCTTTGAGCAGCAGCCGTGTTTGCAACCGACCATCTTAGTACTGTACTCTGGGATCTCCGGGTGCAATAGGCATGTTGCTATCTAGGTCTGCAACGAGACTGCGAGCACGAGCCAACGGAATACCACGAGTGACGATGCCGCCTGTGATCGAAAAGTTCAACCTGGTATCAAATTATCCTCTACCCAAGCTTCTCGACCTCTTAGTTGCAGATTGACCTTAGGGTAGCATCAGTCATTAGCATTGAAGTAGTCGCTTCACGACCAACGGGGCCACTATGCACAATCGCCCTCGACTGAGTCAGTACCTACTTCGGCGGGGGCCTACTTCTCGGCAGACCATTAGATTTTTGCTTTTCAACACCAAGCCTTGCGACACAGACGTCACAGATGGTAACCCAGAGGCCCCTCCATCTACTGCACAGCAAGGGAGGGCAACGCGCGGCGGCAGAGCTCATCTAGCGTCTGTTCTAACTAGTAACTCGATTTCCAAGGCCCGCCATGTCTCGTAGCTCCCGTTCAGCCTGCTCTATCTGCTCTGCAATGAGCTGCACTAACCCTTCGAGACTCTGCCGCGTCGCGCTGAGCCCACGCTGGGTGGTTTCCGCGAGACGTGCGTCATGAGACCGCGGATGCAATACAACATTCCCATTCTCTTAGTCCTTAAGCCTCTCTGCATGAACAGCCCCCACGTCTAAACCCCCAGATACAACGCGGAAAGCGGCGTTCGTCTCTGCCCGCGCAAGCTCCAGCCTGCGTACTTCACTTCTTGTGAAAGCCGCCAGCGAGTCCCTCGTCTTTCTCTTCCAGTCTTCAAAGGCTGCAGTCGCCTCAACAACAGAATCTGCAGTCGCTGATGTTCTTGAAACGGAAAACGGGACTAACTTTGGTCGGTTCTGGTGTTTGGGACTGATTGTGTTCCAGTCGGTGACGGAGACGCCCAAGAGGGTGGCCATCACGCGTCGCCACAGCGCTGCATCAAGTCGTTTGCGGAGAGGCTTTCTGGCGAGGATTTGCATCGCAAACGCAAAGATAAAGACACCGCAATCATCGCCGTTGTCTTGTTCCGGGCAAAGGACGGCCTCAGCAGTGCAGAGGTGCTTTGGGGTGTTTGGAAGGTAGTGTTTGATGAAGCGGGCGGCGATATTTGCCATCTGGTTACTATGGTCCTGGTTCAGGAGCGAGTCCAACGCGTCGACTCGGCCTGATTGGTTTGCGTGGTCGTCGCGTCGGGATGCGGAGTGGCACCGGAATTGGCTTTCTTCACTTGCATGCGAGCCTTCTTGGTCGCTAGGGGGCTGCTTTCTCTATCTTCTTCGTCGAGCTCATGCTGCAGTGGCTGTGACATACTGCGCTTGGCGATAGGAGGGGGTTTCTGGTTCAACACGTTC
Source organism: Colletotrichum lini (assembly GCA_034638275.1). NCBI lineage: Eukaryota > Fungi > Ascomycota > Sordariomycetes > Glomerellales > Glomerellaceae > Colletotrichum > Colletotrichum lini. Next base: position 141,447 of record JAWQJV010000012.1, read on the forward strand.
ATCTTGTGGCCAAATACCCGTCTGCCGATCGACATATTCGCGGATAGACCTTGGACGCTGTCGTCACTCTCGTCTGTGTTGTATCTTTCCACCTCTGGGATGTCCTCTTCTTGCTCTGCACCTGGTTTGCTGTCCACGCCTGAGCCTGCGGTTTCAAAGGAGTCAGCCGAGACCTCAGCGGACAGGTCCAGGGCCTTGGTTGAGTATGCATTCATAATAAGAGATGGATACGGATCGACGACAGGAGGGTTGCGGTGATCGTTGTCGTTGTTGGCATCGTTGATGTCGCTGTCAAACGTGTCGTTGTCGCTGTCAAGAGGGACTGACGTCTTGGCGTCACCAAAAATGCCCCGCGGCAACTTCGGGTCAGGCAAGAGGTCGGAAGTGCGGCTTCGCGGGCTGGAGGCCAGTGGCAACTGCAGAATAGGAAGTGCTGGTTGCGATGAAGACAACTCTGGGGGTGATGGCTGGGAGTCTGCTCAAGTAGCAGCCGAGGCCGCTGTGATGTCGGCCGACGTAGGCGACAGCGTAGAGTACCTCGAGTGGGCGTACGTTCCGCGCCTCGGCGACTTTTCTGACCTTGGGCTTGACCCGAGCCGACAGGACCAAGGGGGGCTCAGGCGGGAGTGAGGTGATGATCCTCTGGGTGGTTTGGTAGGGAAAGCCTGAGCGGACGGACCTGGCAAGGGTCGAGGTTGTCGTTGCCTTGGACGAACGAGGTGACGTTCGAATTGGAAGAGCAGGTTGTAAACGCTGTCTTGCGGGGGGGTCTGGCGGTGTTGACAGCAACACAGAGCGCTTGGAGATCGAGACTTTCGTTATTCGCCATGTAGGCAGACGGAAGAGGCCGATTCAGCGCATAAGGTAGGATGATTTTTGATAATAGCTGTCGAAAGGTCGCAGCGTGGACATCTGACACAAGCAGGATATGCGGATGAACCCAGCACAAGATGTATTTCTACAGTCAGTCGCACTCTACGCGGTACTTTTCGGTTCAATCGCTGCCTCGAACCAACTGGCAAAGTCTTCCCTAGACCATCTTCCAAGCCTCCGAAGACAAGCAATAATCTGGTAGCATCCATGCACGGTATCTGACGACCCCATGGAAAACCCATCCCAGACAATCTACTACTTTGTCAGCGGAAACGTCATGCAAATCAGAATGACCGAGGCTCACCAAGTTATCCGGCGTGTACTGAGCAAAATCAACCGTCCACACGGACCCGTGCACCAAGACGAGCGGCAGGAGAGGTAGCACTCCAGCAGAGGGCAGTCGCTCCAGGTGACGGAAGTGTGCCCGTGCCCATGTGGCGAGCTGCACCCGGCCTGACAACGGTTTCTCATTGGCGCTCTTAGTTTCAATCGAGACGGTGACTGGTGTTGCGGCTCTGTCCGGCAGGTTCACGTGGACAATGGGGTGGTTTCGTGGGCCCGGCTGTCTGTAGGCTTGGATGCTGTTCGCGAGTGTCGTGGTGGCGTCTGGGTTGAGGACTATGGCGTAGTCTACTTTGGCGTTGCGGACGAATTCGTCCCTTTCGCGTAAGTCATCTAGAACACTGCAGCATGTACTGTTTGCAGTTAGAACACGCAGTCGCAGCTGCGGCTTACATGGACCACTCACATGTTGCGGAACGAGACGCCGCTTTCGTCGGCGAGCGCGAGCTCCAGCAGCTGTGAATGCACCATGTCATTCCAGCCCGCCTCATGTTCCATCGTTTGCTTGCACAATGTTGTGTTTTTCTCGATTCTTCGTACTCTCATGTATGTGTAGGTATCCATCTCGATCGTTTCGTCGTTATCGGTGGTGCCCGTCGTTTGTGGGTAGAACCATGCGTCTTGGGGCCGGTTCATCCAGTTGGAGTCACGGCTCATGCGATCCTTTGAAAGCAAATGGTCAGCCAGATGCCCCCAAAAGTGTGAAGAAGGAGATTCGTATTCGAACCTTGACGCTTTGAGGGATTACAGGGCCAGCCGTTATGGCCAACAGATCGCGCATCAAGGGTGTGGGGGACCGGTCTCTGAGGTTGTATCGTTGAAGGGGATGGTCTGAGGTATCCCGCAGCTCGCCCTCCCGCTTCTTCGGGCTGGAGGCCCTAGAGGGCGCGTCTGATGTGTCGGAGACGGATGAGACATCTGATGTTGTCGGGGTTGTTGCGGAGGAGTCGTCGAGGGAGCGAGTTGCCAGGAGACAGTTTGTGAAAAGAGTTGTCCCAGGAGGACGTGGTGTCGCGTCGAGATCGGTTGCGACGTCGGCAGAGTTGGGCTTGCGCCTCTTTTGGGGGCTGGGTGTCTTCGACATGAAGTTGAAGCCTTCAAAGCTTTCGTCGAATGGCTTGTCGAATACGTCGTGCGCGTCGGCAGCCTCACTGATGTGCGAAATCCAAGCCTCAATAAAGGCTTTAGTAGATGAATCGGAAGGGGTGATATCGACGCAAGCCATACTTGGATGACGAACTGGCAGACCGGGTATGACGAAGGATGGGTTTGGGGCCACGGCGTTACCCTTTTTTTTTTTTTGAGGGGGTTTGTTTTGGTTTCGCTAAGATGCATCATCGTTGTCACAGCAACGTCCGTGCGCTAACGGGGGATCCTTCGCCGTGGTCCGTCACCGCTCCGTTTTGATTGGTGGGGCTGCGGCACGGGCCGATCGCCGATCGATCCTATCTCATCGGGCACAATTCATAATCGTTTTTCCGGCTTTGTGCTTCAGTGAAGCCTGTGCAGGCCTGCAATGCATCCCACCTGTAACACCTAAGAAGATGCAGTACCTGGTCATACCTTGGTGCGCGAAGAAGAATCAAATGTGATGGTTTTCAGTGGAGAATCGTTACATTTGTTTTCCTCCCGCCCTGGAATCTTGCTCCCGCCACTTAGACGGATCACATTTGCATCAGAACTTATCAGCCTTCGTTGACGCCTCCAGTCATGGGCAAATCCACATTTTCAAGGAACAACCCCTCCAACATAACACACTCTATTCAGTCATGGGCGCAGGGTTGCATACCCTCAGTGTATATTAGCATCATTCACCGCACGCAAGGCTTAAGAGGAACTTGGACGAAGGGAGGACAGGCAATAGCATAAGAAATATCTCTGGCGTGACGAACCCAGTTGTCAGTTGGTTCAGCGTCGATAAGCACCGACAAATGAGCCAGCAGTCATGAGACCTTCTGCAAAGGGCCTACCACCAGCCTATCATTAAGACGAGGAACTAAGAACAAGACGCAGATCCCCCCGTGCAAGATCGCGACGAGCGTAGGGCCGTTCTCATGGATCTTGAGCTGAGCCTGGATACCATTGAGCCTTGTAGCGTCGGAGGGATCCGTGGCAGTACTCCAGAAATACGACATCCAAGACCTTGGGGCAAGGATTGATCGAAATCCTTATACTCAGCATTGCTGATCCTGAAAATTTTTAAAGCTTACCACCTGCGATTGCACGAGACAAGCGATCTCAATCCCAGTCGCCGCCATCTTCCGTTTTATCTGACACGGACAATTTCGAGAGCCAACATGGTAGATATAGCATATGCCATACTTATGTCCACACTGCAGTCTCGTCATTGTTCCCTAGGTTTTTTGTCCCATCCTTGGCTGCATGTCCTTTCACGTTCTAAGTCACAATACTAATGGAAAACTTTGACACACTAATGGGAGATGATGCAGTGCCCGTGCGTGATTTGTGCCACTCCGCTTTCAGCCTACTTATCGAAATGCAGAGTCCTAGATGCGACCTGGTACAGCATGCAGATTGAAATTGCAAGACACCCATTGTATTTCAGGCAGGTCAGTTAGGCATGCTGAATATGGCGTTCGGCCGAGGCGATCTCTTAGGCGACGGAATCATCTACGCAGCCAAAATCGCACCAGGCCTTAATAGCGCTTCCAGTGTAATGGATTCAATGTTATGTTGCCTACGTAGTCTCCCCTCTAACGCCGCACACTTTGCAGTTTTGGTCTAATATTGCAATCTTATCTAATGTTCTAATCTCGTCTGATTGCTGTAATGTAATTAAGCAAAGTCTTTCAGCCAATCATGTAACATGGCCGAACGAGAGTTCTCTTTGCGCGGCCAGGTTTGCCCCTGGCTCGAGGTGATGATGAGGATCAAGCTTGACCACCAAGTGGCACAGAAACAAAGATAGGGGATCCCGCCCAGGACCGTAGTTGTTAATAAACGGGAGTGACTCGATACGTTTTCCGCGGGTGCATGGATCGTCAACACGGCGTCAGACGCACAGTGAAGAGCGGCAAGGTACTTGTGGCCGAGACAAGAGGATGTTGATTGGGACCAAGTCATGGCGTGCCGTGCAATGCCTACGAGTATATTTCCAAGTTCCTTTCCGACCCCGTTGTCCCCAAAACGAACACGTCTGTGTCGTAGAGTTAACCAGACAGGGCAGAATCCCCTACACTCATGCTCGTTCTGTTTTCAATCTATTTACATCCTTTTGATCCATCTCGGCGGAAGATGATTTCGAGGTTGCGGACCATGGCCGCCTGTGAATCTGGACCGCCTTGATCTCTGGCTAAGCCTCAGTGACGAATGATCCACCGCCAGTTCATGTGGTGTTGCAATTCGGGAAGTATTGCACGTCGCGATGCGCATATTGAAGATTTGGCGGGTCTATTTCGTTCGAGGTTTGCACCTGGGTCACAGACTCTGGCGTGGTCAACTATGCGTTGACAATGTATACGAATGACAAACGTAACCTACCAAGACCCATTTAGGACATCGTCTTGTCAAAGTCGGGAATTCCCAGCTCCGAATGCTCCAAGGTTGGGCAATGATTTCCTTATCCTAAACTGCCTGTGTTGAGGTCAGCATTCTGAGGCATCTAAAGCAAGTACAAGGAAGAGAGATCCCGGCAGTAAATACCAGATGGAGGCCAATCGATCATCCTTCAGGTTAACTGAATGACCAATGCCAGTTTTGGAGCAGCTCCCGAAATGCCAAGGATCGTCGCGGAGGACACCCCGCTATGGCTGAGCAGGGTGCCCTGCCTATTCACCCGACGAGGAGATGTGTTTTCTTGACAAAACTGCAGATTGAATGTCAAGTTTCGGACGGTTCATCATTTTGAGTCCGCCACTGACCGCCACTGACCGCCACTGACCACCACTGACCACCACTGACCACCACCGGAGATACTGCTAGATTAGCTGAATGATGGCTGGGGTTTTTGCTAGTATCTAGATGGTGTTCCTGTGTAAGCTTGTTCTGCTAACATCTAGGATAGTTGACGGTAAGGCCTAGGTTACTGACGATCCCTGGGAGCCATGACGAAGCCTGGTGGTCCGCGTCTCCATGGTTCAGGCAGAAAATGTCCTTCTGCATCGCGACTCGAAGACGTATGGAAAGAATGGTGCGAATCCATGAACAATGTTTCCGCGAGTAGTTTGAATAGTGCTTGGAGATTTTTTTAAGTTTCTTAGGGTGGGGAGTTCGTGAAGAAGTGATTTCAAAGTCACAGGGCTGCTTTGGTTCGGATCAGACGAAGAGACCAATAGAGCAGTAATTGAATTTGATGGGAAAGCGCATAAAATTTATTGGCGATTGCAGGTACTGCAGAAAACTCCAATGGTAGTGCAGGTGAGAGCGTCCAGCCTACTTTCAGATGCAGCTCCCTTCGTCACTGGCCAAGGATGATGCCACTTCTGCTGCTTGTCCCTGGCCTGCTCTTCGGCTGTTCGTAGGACAACCTCTCTATTCGATAATTCGTTGTGGTCTCTTGTCCGTTGTTCATCGTTTGAGATCTTTTTCCATATGAGGAGCTTCCCTTTGCCTTCGTGCAGCTCTCTATCTCTCTTGGTTGTGCCTAATATTCACGTCAAGCGCGGCGCCTCTACTCCAGCATCATGTCTTGCAGTGAAAGTCCCATGATTCCTGTTATTGTAAACATCCGCCGGAACAATAAGGTATACCAGTCTATCCGCAAATTTAAAGAGACATGATAAGCCCAGGCTCCTAAGGCTGACCTTATCTAAGTATAGAATAAGCTCTCTTAAGACTAGTAGACTGCTGACCTTGCTGCCTATACATCTAGCTAATACAGCAGCGCCTGACATCATGTTCTAGATTACCCTACCTTTACTTATAAGCACCTTGTTGCTGGCGACCTTATTGTCTACCTTAGATGTGTTATTTGTATCGCCTACAACACCACTAAGCATAAGCCTAAGTCAGCCAGCTGCCTAAAGAACGCTATGCTTGCCCTTAGCCTTAATAACAACAACAAGCTACACCTTGAGCTTGACTAGGAGGTATATATAAGCATGGGAACCCTTAAGGCCCTCTCCTCTCTCCACCGCTCCACCAGATATAAAACCATTGACCCCAAGGACATCTGCACTAATATCTACAATTGCTTGCTTGCCCGCGTGTTTGGCTCCCCTGGTCCTGAGATCGTCATGCCAATGCTACCCTCTGCAACGTCAACCAGGATATCACTGCCCTCCGCGCCAGAGCTGCTCCGCATGCCCCCAAATCCAAGTCTAAGAAGCGCAAAGCCGCAGATGACGACGACGACAGGATTGAAGGTTCTCGGCGGTCCAGCAAGCCAAGTAGTCACTGAACACCTGTTTCCTTCCGAAACTGACATTGTTTTCTTTCCAAGTTGAGTATCCGGTTCATGTTCTGACCTTAAGACAAGATGACTAGGTGGGAATAAGAGTACTACCGTCATTCCAAGCTTCGCCACTAGCTTTAAATACAAAAGCTGAATTAAATCTTAGGCTTGATGAGAGTCTTGGGAAGTACAGGCGAATACTAAATTTAGCCTACTGAGGCGATAAAGACGCTCTACTGCACGTGTTGGAATCTTCGCCAGACGAGTTTTCTACACTAAATCGAGTTCGTCCCCGAGATGCGAGCGTCGATGACAACGACAGTCGTAGCGACATTGACGATGTTGAATGGACCGGTCGAAGATTTGGTAATCCTGAATACTTTTCTTACGAACTCGGATCGTCTAGCTCGTCAGATCGATCGAGGTCCTCCACTCTCTGCACAGAGATGCGTATCTCTTGAGAATCTTGGGCATACGACAACCCTGTTAACAACTCTGATCCAATGAAAGGGGAGGATGTCATCAACTTCAATGGTTCGACAAAACCCCTGGAGGTTGATAAAACGGAGAGCACCAGTTCCAGCAGCGAGTCCAATAGCTAAGGCATGGGTCAGGTTGGCACTGTTAAGTATTCGAGATTCCAATCAAGGATCTGACAAACCCATTGAGGATATGTATAAAGACAGTTCGGAAATCAGCTACCACAATCACAGAAGATGCCGCTCTTAGGAATCAACGACCTCGGAATCTAATGGCGACTTTGAAGATTCCTACGACAAGGCTATCAATTTCATCGAAACTAAGAACTGCGTCAGTGGTGGGGAGATAGGCCAAGGTCAAGATATTGATAGTATCGAGATCTCCTTTCTTAGGACAGTTTGCTTCCTGGCTTTTGAGCGTGGCCATCGTAATGTTTTAGAGTTGTTCTTCAAAAGGGGTATGTCGCCGAACCTCGGGAACTTTCAAGGACAACCACTACTTCACTAGGCCACAGCAAGGAACAATTACAAATCAGTTAAACTTCTCCTTAACTGAGAGGCAAATTTTAATTAAAGGGACCACAACAGCAGGTCTCCTTTTACTAGCAAATGCTAATATGGAAAAAGAACAAGGTAAGATCTCCACATCCAAAGAATTACTTGAATGTTACTGGCAAGTGGACTGATTGTATTTGCCAGTACTCAAGTTTCTCATTAAGCGTGGTGCCGAAATCAAGCTTGAGCATAGATAAGGCTGCTATGAACTGTACGAGGCAGTTGTCTATGGTGCGACAGAGGTTATGAAATTCTTCCAGATGAAAGGCTTCCCTGCATCTATTACAAACAACTTTGAATCTGATGGAGCTGCTGCCAACGGACTCGAAGCTTGTGTGCGTCTGCTCATCGGTAATATCCATGACGTGGCTAAACGTTCCCCTAATTCAGACACCAGCAAAACTCCCCTTAATTTTATTCATGTAGGGTTGACTTAGGACGACCATTTACTCAGTAGTGCGGAGCATTAGAGATCTCACGTTATTCAGCAGAAAGAGTTAACCAAGGAGGATCAGCAACGACTTAAATACAAAATTAGATATTTTATTGAGGAGAATGGAGCATTAACAAGTGATCAACTCTACGGGAGGGATATCATTAGGGATATTGGGGCTAGATCCCAGGGATTGTGAGTTCAAGTCTAACAGCAGCAGAGCAAGGCTATAAGGGGGAGACTCTTTGACATTTGATCCTCCAACCACTACCACGTATGTTTGATCAGTAGCCATCCTATTCAACATGGCGTTGAAGGAAATTTGAGCACTCTGCGATGCCGACTTGATTAATCTCCCGTCCCTACCTCTCCCAGTCCTGCCCACAAGCTATTTGCCGGCCTGATCGGCCGTTCGCTAAGGCGTCGGTCGCCTCCTTCGACGGCCTCATGCCTCGTACCCCAGTTAAGAAAGTCCGGTCTAGCATACGACGTCCTTAGACCTAATTAAGACAACCACTAGCCTGATGCCCTCCATCAAGGGCCGCAACCAACATGGCATCGATGTTCGAGCCACAGTAATGAGAACTCACCAAACATAACACTAGATGGCTCATTTAGGCATCGACGCCGTCCAGTGCGAACTTTCCGAGCTCTGTACCGCCGCCCGGGCGCTAGCCTACGTCGACTTCTGTCGTGCCACCGCATCGTGGATCACCTCAACAAAGCGAATGTGTACCTCTCGTAACTGCTCGTTAGCCTCCGCACATCAGGTGGGCCTGGGACTCCCGTCTCTGCGCTGCGGGACACCCTCGTCCTCGTGGCGTGGGGCGTCGATCGGCGGTATGACTTTGAGGGCTTTGACGTGCTGCTGTCGAGGTTGGCGGACGCGGGCTGTACCCGGCCATTCGGGAGATCCGTAGGCGGATGGGTGGCGGAGGTGGGGCAGGCGGCGGCGGACCAGCGTTGCGCGTCGTAGCCGCAGGAATCAAACATACGGAGAGCGTCGCCGAGGGTTGCGCCATCCGCGGGGGCTCGGCCGGGTGGTCGACGGTCCATTGGTTCAAGGCCAAGTCGTCTTCGAGACTTGCCCACATGATGTTGCCCGCCACGCAGAGCGTCTCGACGACGACGGCAGGGCCCAGTGTGCTGAACGGCCAGGTCCAGGCGAAAGTGCTGCCGAGGGTGTGAGCTCTCGAGGTTGGTCAACGTCATAGTCGCCATACGGTCGAAGAAGAAGAAAGGGGGCAGGTACACAATCTTGGGGTTGGACAACACCGTCTCGGGGGCTTGACACTAAGTTACTAGCCTTTCTGTGGCTTGGGCAAATTTGCTACCTTGTGAAGACTGAACAATATTACCTCTAGAAACCAAACGGTAAACCCCTGCTTCGAATCGGCCAGCAGCGTCGGAAAGTGGTCGGCAGAGTGGCTTACACAAACAATAATGCCTTGCTTCATTTCGCATCCATACAGAGAAAACTCTCTTGTATAGGTCCTACCTTACCTTGCTAGATTCCTTACGTCTGCTGCAGTCAGACGCATGGGGTAGGGACATCCTCGCCTGGCACGCCAACCGAGGCTGCACAGCCGGGCGTGGTCGTGGACAAGGGCGGTGTTGGCCGGCCGGTTGGTTGACTTGGGATTGTTTAGTCGATACCCGCGCGTGCCGTGGGAACAGATGGTGTGGGCCAAGTAGACAACGGCTACTTTATCCCAGTGGAAGAAGAGTTTAGGCTGACGGCCGATGGCACGCGGGATTGCAGCCCATGGCGCTTTATGAACCTTTCTCGGACGTTAGCCTATCCGTCTACGGAATATTCATTAGTAATGCGCAGCTACTCACTCAGTAGAGCTTGAGCTATAGGGGACACGGCTGGGAGCAACGTGGATGGTAGACGTCTCATCTGCTTGCTCAGTCGAGGCCGAGTTGTTGTAGTAGATGATGGCATGCGTGCGAACGAGTGGTGCACATGGTGAATGAACCCTTCTCGGCCGTTAGCCCGTTTGTTTACAAGAACGCGACCAGAGATGCGCGCATCTACCTACTCGCCTTTATCAGTGACATCACGCTGATGGCTGTGGAGGTTGCTGATGTTGGCTGGCAGACCACGCAGCGTTGAGTCCGCGACGAAGAAAAGTTGGACGAGACATTGCATTTGGAGGGGCAGACAACAGCGACAGACAGACAGACAGACAGATGCACAAAGAGGAAGAAGAAGAGGGTTTTTTTCAAACTATTCAGCAGGGTGTAGGTAGTATTACTTGGGATTGGATTCCGTCTTGCTGCCAGCGAAACGCCTTCTCTCACTCACTCCTTCACTCACCTCTTCGTGTCTCATCCTCGCGCCCAGAATCAGAATCACCGCACGCAGCGGAACACAAGATAGATGTGACTTGCCAGACGAAGCATGGTTCGCGTGATGCAGGGCAGGGCAGAACAGAGCAGGACAAAACGGTTCATGCATGCCGGAGGGGACAGGTGGGTTTGCACCCAAAGAAACGAACCGGCCCCTGTTCTAGTATCAACCAAACGAGGGTGGAGGTGGATGAGGCTCACGAACACGTCGACCGTTGATGATGGTCGATGGCCGCGAAGAATGTCGCTGCACCTGCCGGCTTCTCACAGGCCGCTCATGCAGGGAGAAAGGGGCCCGCCCTGGCAGGGCATTCAAGCTTTGTGGCCGCCACGCAGCCAGACGTGAAACCAGTTCGCAGGCAGTTCGCAGCATTAGCGGTAGCGATGCTGAAGTCCGGCACGTGGCCAAGGCGGACTTGGAGCTGTAGGTACGTACAGCCCAGATGGTTACTGAGGTACCTACCTAGGTACCTACCTAGGTACAGTACTGATCGGCAGGTGCTGCCCCTACCTAAGGTACCTAAGGTAGGAGGTACTGATGGATGGTTGTTGGTGTGGGCCTTGTGCATGAACTGCCGCTTCGTTTCGTCAGGAGCTACCCTTCCTCCGCCACGAACTATCATCCTGCATGCACCTCACCGTCTTTCCCGTCTTCTTCCTTTGAACACTTGAACGTAGATCGAACGAACCTCTACGGAATGCCACATCCTGAGACTCTGACGATGACGACGACGTCGAAGAAGACAGTCGCGCCATGCATCGCCATCTGGCCAAGCACAAGGCCACCAAGGCCACCTGCGAAAAGGCAAGTCTGTGTTCGCCAGCCCTGTCGTCGTCTGTCCCGTCGTACGTCGTCTTTTCATGGCTGACCAAGGAACATGTCGATAGGTCGCCCAACCTAAACTGTTGAAGTCCATCAACTGCTTCTTCCCTGAAAGCGAGTTTCACTCAGTTGTTTTGCCACGCGTCGAACGCCGCATGCTAGTTGTCTTTAAGTCTCTGGTCGACGAGGGCCTTATCACCTCGTCTCGCGACACCGACAGCGTTTGGCGCAGCACTTGGCCTGCCTACACTTCCTCCTGGCTGCTCGGCACCTGGGACGGTCACACGCACGAACCGCAGCCTGTTGTGTCGGACGTCGACGGTGTCGACGCCGGCAACAAGACCTACCTCCCATCTATCGCCAACTCTGTCAAGGCCGAGTCCCTCCGGCCCCACGACCGCCACGAATTCGCCGCGTCCGAAGCCGTCCACAGCATCAACAAAACCTACCTCCCATCCATTGCCAGCTCTGTCTTGGACGAGTCGGTTTTCCTTAATCGTCGCCGTGGCCTCTTTGATTACGCAAACTCGGCTCGATTCCCACTCCCGATCCACGGTGCATCTACCACATCCCTCTTTAACCCAGCGTTCGTCCGACCACCAACGGCCATGTCCTCGTCCCCTACCTCATCTTTTGCGCCCGGTCCTATGTCAATTACCTCTTCCAACCCAACACTGGTGCAATCGTCGATGTGCATGTCCTCCTCTCAAGCGGCTGCCTCTCGTCTCAGCGCGTGCAGCACGCCGACTTCGTACAATCCGACCTTCGTGGAGGTGTCAGAATGCATGCGTTCTTCCTCTGCTGCGTCCACTGTTGCGCGTAACCCCAATTCCACCACGACCTCATTCAATCAGGCTATGCTCTTTGCCCCCCCTAGGGGCTTTAAGGCATCCTACCTCCCTTCGCTTGCCTCTCTAGCCATCCAAGACGATGACGGGACGAACGACACCATCCACCCTGACGGGTCGGCGAATCTGAGCGGCCGCCCCTTGCGCGATCGGGGTCGGAGACCCAAGCCGCGCCGCCAACCGGCAGCGTTTCGCTTGATCTCCCCACCGCTCAGGCTAGCCAGGCAACGATATGTAGAAAAGCACGGCGATGGACTGAGCGTGGTTTCCCGGAAACCGCTCGACAGCGGCAACGTCGATGTCACACGACAAGAGTTGCACGCTCAGGCACAGCCTCAAAAGGACAGGTTGATGCAGGACATCAAGCGGTTGGCCTACATTAAGAAGCTTGCTGAGAACAGCTTCTACGAGAAGCGCCTGGCTCAGCTGCAGGAGGCGCGTAACACCCGGAATGGCGACTTGCGCGCCATCTTACAAATCGCCCTCGCGCTTCCCCCGCTGTCGCCATACCAGGCCATGGCAACGATGCAGTCACAAATGATTACAGAGGCGCTGAGCCAGTTGCGTGGGCGTAGATAAGTCTGTCGGTTTGAGAGAGATATGGTGGGCCAAGTTGGTAGGATGTTGACGACAAAGATACCTCCATTACGCGCGCGCGCACACACACACACACACACTCTCTCTCTCTCTCTCTCTCTCTCAATACATGTCCTGGCCATCATGGTTTCCTCTGTTTTTCTTATACACTATAAGCAAACGGTCAATTTCGCCCCCCAACCTGTCGAACTCCGCTTTCAGCTTAGCTAACTGCTCGCCGGAAGCACCATCTTTCCCGTTCTGGGCAATAATGTCCCGTTGCCGGCCCACGTACACATTGACGCGCTTAAAGGCGGTGGATTTGTTCATCTATTGAAGGAAGGCTGGGTGGACAAGACGGCTGGCAGCGGTACGCTGGATCTGGTTACTAACGAAAGCGCGTCGATCGGTCGGCATGTCGTCCAGCCCTGTCTTGAGCGTGGTCTATTCCGACTAGTAGTCCTCCTTTATGCTGTCCTCCTCCTTGTCTTCCTTCTGCTTCCCCTTTCCCTTGGCGTCCGCCTTCATTCCGCCTAGAACGGCGGCAGCAGAGGAAGACTGCTTCTGGTTCCGTTCCCCCCTTATTCTAGCCTTGAGCTACAGGTATGCAAGTATGGGGTCTGAGTCCTATGGGGACTGCGTCTTGCCTGAGACGGAAGCTATGTTGAATTTGAGGCTCGCACGCGCCAGTTCGAGGACCATCTGAAGCCAGGTAGGGAAGATACGTCGCAGGCCTCGGCCGGACAGGCGCGCCAGAGCCGCAAAAGGGTGGCGAAAAGCTGGGCGGAGGAGTCCTTGGGCAACGACGACGGCCGGTTAGACACCACGACGGTCGCCATGTCGGTCTCGGTCAGGGTTTGGAGAATGCGACCCTTGGTCTTGCGGTAGAAGATGACCTTGACAGGAGGTTGGTCTGCGTGTAGGTAGGTGTCGATGGATATGCCACAGAGCATCTGCGGGCGAGAAGGTTAGAGAGCCAACCAGGAAGTGAAGAGGGGGGGGGGGTGCATGCTCTAACGAGATGATGGGTGGATACGTACCGTGGAGGAGTTGGTGATGCACATGGTTGCAGAGAGAATGGATGGGTACTGAAACCTACTGCCCGGCTGGCTGGATAGATGAGAAGAAGAAAGAGAGGTCTGGCCGTAAGCGAGGAAACGCGTGTATATGTGAGAGAGGGAGAGAGAGGAGGAAGGGCTGGTTGAAGGATTGGGCTGTAGGTTATGATAGCGTATCCATATCTCTTGATTCCTTCAAGGCTTCCGCGAGTTTCTTTGGCATTAGTTGTTCTCACTTGCGAATGAGAAAACAAACAGCTTCCGTGGCAATTCGGAGATGACCGCAGGACTAACGCGTCTCATGGTCGAAAAGCGGTCTGCGTCTGAGCGGCATCAAACGGTCAAACGGGAGAGGGGCGGCCGTCAGCGAAGCAGCAACAGTTAATAGATAGATGATGGCTTCTTGTTAACAGACAGACAAGTCTCATCCGTCGATGAATCCACACGTCGGTCCAGTGAGGCATCTTTTTTAATACTTAACCAAACCGCCCATTATTTACTTGTCACAATCCTCTCGTCCTTCTTCCTTTCTTATTCGCCCTTTGCGCCAAAAGCCCATCATCATGGCCGCTATGTCTTGGCTGTTGTTCCTTTGCCCGCCACGCTTGACCCGGCACACATATCTGACACGGTGAGCGAGAGTGTCTCTTTCCCTCCCATATCCTCATGTGCGCACCTCCAGAAGAAGAGCGAGCCTGACACACGATGCTCCTCGCAGCACTTCTGCGGTGTAGCCCTGACCGAGTACCGCGGCAAGGGTGGCAAGACAAACCTGTTTGTCTGGCACGCCTGCAAGGGCATCGTCGTCCGGTGCCTTGTCGCGATGCTGCCAGAGACCGCCGTCGACATGACCCCCGCCCTGACTCGTCTGCAAAGGGGCGTTTTGGACGACGAAAACAACAACAACAAGGATGAAGCCGACCACATGTGGGAGGCGTGCGGCCTCGCCGTGTTCCCGGCTCTGCAGCAGTACAAGAAGACGTGGGTCAAGCTGGTGTGGCACATTGCCAAGGAGACGGAGCTGAACCTCGGGAGCGTCGACGGAGGGACCGAGGCCGTTTTAGACTTCAAAACGCAGGCCGCCACGGCGTAGAAAACGACCCGGAAGAGGCGTACCGGTAGTGGAAGGCGATCAACGAGGCCAGGGCTGTGGCCAGGAAGACGGCGGCTGCTGCTGCTGCCGCTGCTTCTTCAGCTGTTACACGCAGCGACAAGGAGAACAAGGGGGACGAGGAGAAGTCGCAGCGGGCTGTCGTGGCGATGGCTCTCATACAAACAAGCTGCTGGACGAGCTGATGCGATCGGAGGACGGGTTCCATAACGCCATCTTGGCCGGCGTCAACCTCGACCAGGAGGCCAAGGAAGCCGAGGTGGAGTACCTGGAGGCCGTCCGCCTCGGCCTCAAGACCATGCGTGTTGACACGAACAGTAAAGAAGTAGGCGTAGGCGGCCATGTCGAGGCGGAGTGCGTCATCCTCGCGCGCAAGGCTGCAGTGGACAAGGCGAGGGAGAACCTCTCCGCCGCCGAGAGACAAGCCAACCTGCTGCGGGAGCGGGTCGACAAGGTCCGCGAGGAGTTGCAGGGCTTCGCTGAAACAACACTAGCGATGAGAGATGAGAAAGATGTGAGAGGGATGGCGGCGGAGGGGAAAAGGATCGGTCCCTTTGTGTGATTTTGTCGTTTCTCGGCCTGTGGGAGAGTCCTGTAGAACGGCCGTGACAGACAGAGTCAGTTGCCTGTTGAGCTTTCTATTAATAGTTACAGGTTTTATATGTCATCAACAGGTTGGAATTGAAAGTACAGCCTCCCCCCCTGCCGGGCTTCTTTTGGACGAAACGCACAATCGCGATGCGTCCCCCAGTGAGAAGATGCCCTCTTCCTTCCAATTCGTACCATGTGACATTTTACAAGGCCCGCAGCCAGCTCCGAGATCAGGCATTTCTCATTTGTTTCCAGTGCTGTCATCTATCATCATCATCTTTTCTGCAGGCAGAAGCATCCATCATGTAGGACCAGACTAGCAAACGACAACCAACCTTGGAACCCCGCCCATGGAATCACTAGTAGGGTGGTGGTGGTGGTGGTGGTGGTAGAGGCTATATGGTTCCGGTCGATGTTCTGTCATGTTGAAAGGGGGATAAATGCAAGGCAGACAGACTCTCCTATGCCAGACACCTTGCGTTCTTCTCTTGACTTGCATCAACTCTCCACCCCCCCCCCCCCATTTCTTTCCGACCACACAACAGCGTCCCGTCCTGTCCTACACCGGCCCAACAGCAGCAATGTTACACCTAACAACGTACGCCGCCGCGGCAATGAATATTCCTTTTCGCTTGATTGCTACTGTCCTGGCTGGCTGGAGGTTCCCAACAGCATACGCCATGGCAAAAAAGCGCCCCAAGACGCCGCCTTCATGTGTGAGTACTGCGGCCCCCTGCTTCCTCTCTCTTCCTCTCTTTCTCATTCCCCCTTTCGGTTTCCCCCAACCGTCCCTCCACCACAGTCACTGACGTCCTGCAGCATCCATCTGCTCGCTCCAGTGGGAACTGTACCGTAACAAGGGGCGCCATCACACACTCTACGACCTGTTCGATGTCCCCGTCGAGGCCTCCCAGAACGCCATCAGCACCGCGTACCTCGGCAGGCTGCAAACACTCTTACCCGGCATTGCCCACTGCTTGGATGCCATCCTCGACCAGGGCGTTCAAGACTACATCAGGCTCGAACGGCAGGAGACCCCCTTCCCTGTGCCGCCAGTCTGCACAAGCAGCGACCACGTCAACCTTAAGCGGCGTCTGCTGCATATCTACACTGCGGTGCGCATCCTCATCAACCCGGCCGAGCGTGCCTGGTACGACTTGGAGGTGCTTGGCGTCATGGTGCGCATGTCTGAGGCGGGGCGCAAGGCCGAGGAGAAGAAGATGGCGGGGGATCTCGCAGGTTGGGGGCGGCAGAGTGAGCGGGCCAAGAGGATGCAGGCCGAGTTTGGGAAGGAGTGAGATAAGGAAGAGTGGTGAGAGGTGGTGGGTTTGCAAAGTGTGTTGGTTGACTTCACGGCGATCCCAGAGACACCCACGATTCCAGAGTCTTTCGGCTGGGCGAAAGGGCATCGGCACCCTGTTCCCTGTAACTGCTGTTGCTGTGAATGAAGGATTCGCCAGCAAAGAGTAATTGTTTCTAAAGGTTTGCTGGGCTTTGAATAGTGGCACAAAATCGATCGATTAATCGTACTAGTATTCTGGTGAAGGGCCTCTCTCTGTAGGAAGCTGGCCGATCTTCTATGTCTCTCGGTCGACATGGTCTCGAAACCGGGCGGGGATGGCCATGTGGGCAGACTTCTCAGCATCCGTCCAGTGCTTTCGATCTCTTGTATCCTTCCTCTGTAAAAAGAATCCCATATCCCCCATCCCTGGCGAACTTTTCTCTTCAGGGTGGGTATCTCGGCTGGGTATTCGAGAGGGGGAGGTGTTGGCGGCTCGGGGCCCTTCTCGCCTGGCGAGGAATTCTAGTGGCCTTAGGGGCCCTTTCCTGCGGAGCTTGTGCGGAGATCTTGAAGGTCGGTGAAAAAGGTGATGAAAGGATTGAAATACAGGAGGAAGGAAGGAAGCTGAGCGATAACTATGGGGGACGCAGTCAAATAACGTCACTATCACAGGCGTTTCCCTTCACCTGTAGTGTCAGGGCCGAACGGCCGGCGCTGGCATAGGGGACACATGACATAGGTAGGTTGATGAAGGAAGGGAAACATCTAATTGATGAAGGAGGGGAAAAGTCTGACTGATAAAGGGTCAAAAGGTGAGGGTTAGCAGAGCCGGATCAATTCCGTGCCCCTGAGGTTGCCGATTCTACTCCGACAGTAAGTAATTGTATACTGCAAGGATTCACAGAAAGGCCTTGGACGGTCTTTGCCATCTCTTGCCTCGCGAGGGGGGCTCCTGGTGACATTAAGCTCGCATTTTTGTAGGCATGTCGAATAGAGGGTGAGCAGCCTAGTGCAACTAAATAGGCGTAGGTAGTCCATCATTTGCAGAACACATGATGACACAGGAACATGGGAAACATGGGAACACAGATGAAAGGAAGAAGGAAGTCAATGCTGTGCGTATTGTGTGTTTACTTGCACATGTCTACAAGTCTTTCGTCAGTAGGCAGGCAGGTGAACCTCTATGCCACCCATTCCAGTTCATCATCATCTGCTTGGGCATCATCACACCACGCCCAGCGCTCGCTCATACATCTCTTCCATATTCACTCATCTGCGACGTAAAGTCGGGGACTAGACTAGGAACCAACGTAACACCAAAAAACAGTTAGCAGCGAACCTTGCCAACAAGTCCAAATACACACACCATATGCACACCTACAAGCCACCGCTCTATTGCCTAGGCCATACTATTCAATCAACTTCCATCCAACACCAACCACATGCAATGCTCACACGAAATCCCTCTTCCTCCCCAACCTAACATGGACCTGTCACCTCTCCCCGGCGTCTCTGATCACTGGCTCCCTTATACAAACACCTCACGATCCCCCTTGCCTTTCTCATCGTCGAAGCTTGACAAGTCTGTCAACTTCATTAAGCACCAGCAACGTACAAGGCCTGCATGAAGACCTCCTCGTCCAATATGCCCTTCTTGGCCTCGTTCAACTGCTGGACACAGGTGACGAGCTGGTCACGCAGGCTGCCCAAGTCGGATACCTGCCTTTCAGCGCGCTGACAATATGAATCCAGCTGTTCCCCAAGTCGCTCAATAACGCAGGAGGAGACAGCATATGCGGCATCAACACTTCCAAGCTTCATCCTCACCATCTCATGCCGGGCCCGACCACTGTAGGAGGATGCGGCCTTACGTTGAAGCAGCAACACCGCCTCCCAGGCTTTCACCACCTGCCCATTCACTATATCCAGGTCCTTCTTTGTGTTGCTGAAGCACGTGCCGTGATTCTGCAGCTCCGTTTCGTGCCGCACGAGGTGGTTGGAGAGCTTTTCGGTATGTGCCACCAGGGCCTGCAGACGGTCCAGCTGGTCCTTGCGGCCTCCGCCACTGAACGGCATCCAGCTTGTCATCTTCAGCCAGACTACCGACGCCCAGTCATGGTCGTCGACGACGCCGAGGGCGGCCACCTCGGATTCCCACGCATCATGCTGCGCGTGGAGCGCAGTCCTAAGGCCGGTCAGTTGAAAGACGAAGCTGCGCACGTCGTTGCCCCGCTCCTCGTGGCACACGTCGTGACGCGACATGGTGTCGAGAAAGTTCCGGTGGATGATATTGGCCGTCTCCGTCACCTCGAAAACGTCGACCAGACCATCCTCGCTGCCCCAGGAGAGCACCACAAGGCTGCCGTGCGCCTGGGAGCACGTATGCCTGCGCGGATGCCTTTTCGAGAAGGCCGCCGTGGGAGGGCGAGATGTGGGTGATGTTGTAGCGTGGGAGCTGGCGGAAGAAGGACGTGGCGGAGCTGCCGTCATTGTTGCGGGCTAGAAAGACCACAGAGGAACCGACGTTGGCAAGGAGCCTGCCTGCAAAAGATCTAGGTTGAGCGAGAGGTGGCAACACATATAGTAGAGAGGCATGTGTTGTCAGTCCTAGTCTGTGGCCCCATGAGACCATGAGAGGCAGCACGAGAGGGACGAACGAGATGTGTAAAGGAGACAGTGTGACACTGAAACCAACAAGCAGGCGACTTGAAAAGCGAGCGACCGATGAGAGTTGAGTTTCAGGATCGTGAGATTATTCTTAGCCTATAGCCCTGTGTGGTGCTGAAGCGGCCACACAGATTGGCGGGATCATGTTGCAAAGTGGACAGTAGTGACGCTAGATGTGGGAGGGAGTGTTCCAAGATTGGAGTGCGTGAAGCAGTGCTGTGCTGTGCTGTGCTGTGCTGTGCTGTGCTGTGCTGTGCTGGTCCTGTCTGTCATGTTTCGTGGGCACACACTGACTGGCGTGGTGGTTCTGGCGACTCTGGCTGGCCTTGTCTAGGCGACATGTGAGAAGGGATCAGTTGAAGTTTCAATTCAAAAGGTAACTGGAATATTTGAGTCCTGGTTTAGGAGGGGGAGAAGGAAGCGCAATTAACTTCTGATATTTCCTTCCGAGGCTGTGTGTGCTTGTCGCGCAATGAACTTCATGACGGACGCGCTTGCTGAAAAAGGATGGCAGGCATGTGGCACAGCCGTGTGTGTGGCTGTGCAGGTGTGGCTACGCATGGGACGGGCCGACCGACCGACTGACCACTGTCTCTGCAAGTACTTACTTGCCTTTCGACCTCCTCCCCTGTGGATCGAACAGCCTCTGCCATCTTGCACTTTACACCTGTTGAATTGGAGGGTAGAACGCACACGAAGGGCGCCACGGAGGGCGACGGAGATAGGACTTGTTTACAGCAGTCTGCAGGAGCCACTCCGCTAAAACAGAAGTGACACTATGCCCCCCCCCCCCCCTTCACCACGCTGTCAAGTACTTGCGATGTACGACCGCTGATCCAAACGATAGCTCTCGCCCTTTTTCAATCTTGGATTCACGTCTTTCTCTACATCGCAATGGAGCTGAATTTCACAAAGTCCCTCTCGAAATCAAAACAGTCACTGTCAAGCAACGCGGCACTGACTGGAAACTCCGAGCTCGACAACCCCAGCGGGTCGTCGCTCACTTTCAAAAGAACGAAGCCGGTCACGACATCTTGAAAAAGGTTACCGATGACGACGTGGCCACAGCCAAGAGGTGGTCGCCGCTGAGCGAGGCTGCCAAGGACGAGGAAGACTGGCCTTCTGCGTGGCTCGATTCGACGCGCAGCTTCACCTCCTTCTATTCCTCGCACTTCAAACTCAAGGCGCTGGAGTGGAAGCGCCAGCTGGACGAGGCAGACGCGAAAAAGACGAAAATGGCCGAGGCCGGCCCACAAGAGGAGGCATCAAAGGCTGCCGAGAAGCGAGATGCGCCGCCAGTTCTTCGTGGCGGAGGGGATGAGGGACGCAGCCTAGGCGGTTATGATGGCGATGACTTGGTCTCCAAGGGCACTGCACAGAACTGGGACGACGAGGGGAGTCGCAATCTCGTCGACAACCTCGTGGGCAACTTCAAACACAGCGACCGGGGCTTGAAACGCAGAAACAGCCGTCGCGACAACCGTGACTGCAGCAGCAACTTCAACGACGACTTCAAGAACTGCGACTTTAACGACACCGGCTATTCCCTTCACAAAGAACCCTGTGACCATCCCCCATCATCGCGCAATCGGGCCGTTCAGCGCAACGGAGGTTTCGACCTCAGCCCTAGTGACGTTCCTCCAATAGGTAACCCTGCGACCAACATAAACCGCAGCGAAGCCTAGAACAACAGCAGCTGCTGCTGCAATAACAACCGCAAAGACCAATAGAGAAACGCACCAGGAGGGCCTAGGGTCCAAGATAACAGCAACGTGGGACAGTGGCTTCCGGGAGCGTTCCCAGAGACTTCGGACGCAGAGCCCTCTACCCAGCCAGGCTTTACCGAGGCTTGGGACTCTCCTCAAGACACATCGACGGGTACGAAGCGGAGGGAGAAACATCGTTATGGGTCTGTTGCAGCGGTTTAGAGAACAGGATGCTAACGATAAGGTGGAGCAGCTGCGACGGCGGATTCAGCAGAATTAGCATGTCTAATGGTGGCAGGGAGCGGAGATGGGGGTGACGATGGTGTCATGAGTGATAATGTTTGACGAGTGTTGTAGGTTTAGGAATCGGAATCAAGTTTAACATTTTTGTTTTTGCCATCAGAGCCCTCGTCAGATATAGCTTTCTCTTTACCGTTGCAGAGATGGGTGCATGGGTATATCACAGATCAAATCGGACGGATACGTCAAGTGTGACGTCGCCGAACCCGAGGCAGAAGACGAGGCCGCCGCCGCCTGGTCCAACGGTCGAGATGTCGCGTACCACATCCTCATCATGGGCAGAGAGCCTCATCGACAAGCTCCTCAACGCAGGCTGGGAGGATGATGGCGACCCATACAAGTTGATGGGGGCATTGAAGAAGTACATCCCCCAAGGTCTCAGAGGACGCCATTGGCGTGCTGGTCGACGAGTTCAACAAAAGTACTGCTGAAGATCACAAGACGCTCCACATGACGCGCTCAAGGCGTGTCCAGTACCTCCGCAGCCGCACCACCAGCCTCGTCGGCAAGAACTCTGACCCCATTACTGGTCCATTGTGCTCCTCAACTATTTCAAGACAAGGCTTCCGGACACCTACAAGTTCTACACCACCATCAACAAGAATCCTCTGTGGAACCATGTCATCCAGACCCTGTTCACTCTTGCCCAAGATGAAGAGCAGACAATCGGCATCGCTGCCTTCAAGAAGACCACCAATGTCTCCCAGCAGAAAATGCACAGCGGGAAGACGTCTACTACATCGTCTGCCAACAAATCCAGCACCAAGTGCGACCATCGTGGCCGTGCCCACGCCACTCAACAATGCATGACTGCCCATCCCGAACTCATCTCCAATGACTAGCCCAACCGCAAGGCCATCCTCGCGAGGGCTGAAAAGCACGTCTGTGACTCCAAGTGCGAGTGTGATGCTCCCAAGAACAAGTCTGTACATGTTCGAGCCTCCCCGGGCTTCCTCGGCCAGTCCTCCTTTGCCAGCGTGGCCATCAAGAGATCCGCAGACAACGCGCGGCAACCTATCCGCGATGACGTCAGCAAGACGGTGCTCGCTGCCGTCGCTAACCAGACGATTCAACGCCCTCATTCCATTCTCAACTCTAGCTGTTCTGACTCCATTTTCAACCAACTCAACCGCTTCATCACCCATAAGGCCAGGCTCCGTACAAGGGTGCCAACAGCAAGTACATACACCCGCCCCAAGGGCATCAGTACTGTTTACTTTCAACCTAATAATCCCCAGAACCCATCTAAGACCGTCGATTAGACTATCAACATCGTTGAATACAGCCCTCTGAGTCCAGCCAATCTTGTCAGCCTTGGAGAGTTGCGTAACGTCGGCATCGAATACGACTACCGCAACACATCCATGGTAGAAGTTGCCACAGGCATACCGTTTGCTAGAGTCGACTGGCGCTTCAAGGTATGCGTCGTTGCCACCGTTCAGCATGAGAAGGACGTTCCTCTCGGTACTGTTGTCAGCCTCGCCGCGGTGCGCCGCAAGCAGCCACCCTCTCCTGATCTCATGCATCGTCGCCTTCTGCATGCTCATGTTGATCGCGTTGTGGAGGCCTGCCGCCGCGTTGGCATCACATTCACAACCCAAGAGATCAACAACTTTCATTGTGAGGCTTGCCACCTTGCCAAGTCCATGGAGATCATCAGCAGAGACCTCCCGTTGCCGCTGACCGGCATCGGCGACGAGATCCATTTCGACATGATCGAAATCAAGCCCCTCTCCATCACAGGCAAGAGATATGTTCTGCACTTCATGGATCGCTACAGCAGCTACCACTGGGTAACGCTCCTGCTCAACCACAACTATAAAGTCGTCCTCAATGCTATCAAGACATTCAGTAATGTCTTCACCAATATAACGCATATCGACGTTAAGACCTGGGTCTGCGACAATGCGCCCGAATTCAAGAAGGTCTTGCAAGATGCTTTGTTTTCCAACTCACGCATAAATACTTCCATTGCTAACACTCCATCAATGGATAGTGCCATCAGGCGTGCCTGAAGAACCATCATCATTAACGCATCCCGAACTCAACTGATTGATGCCGACCTGTTAGAGGAGCTCTAGGACTATGCAGTCGACTCAACCGTTCAGATCATCAACCTTCTTCCGCAGGCTAACAAGGGCAAGCCAAGTCCCCATAAGATCATGGCTCGCGAGCCCAATCTTACTTCTAATCGTAAACCTACCCACACCGAGCACCTCAGAACATTCGGATGCATCGCCTACGTGCACAAGAAGGGTCCCAACAGACCTAGCCGCTCTCCCAAGATGGAGGCCAGAGCAATGAAAGGTCTCCTCGACGGCTCGCTCCGTGGTCACTTGTATCATGTCTATGTCCCTGACAAAAAGAAGATATTCTGCTGTTGAGATGTCTGCTTTCAAGAATAACCTTGGAAGGCAGTACTTCCGCCAGTTGCCAAGGCTCCCGTCACCAACGACAGTGACTACAACGTTTACTTTAACGATCCTAATCTTCTCAATCATCGTCCCGTTGCAACCAACGTGAACAAGGCATCGAAAGAGCCCATTGCCAACATCGAGAACCAGCCCAGCAATGACAACAGCATCAAGCCAGAGTCCGCTTGCATTAGCCACACAATGTCCCCACCTGCAAAGGAAGTCATAAAGCATCACAGCAATCCAATAGACTCATCTACAGTACCTGACGATGCTACACAAACATCTCCAGAGACTGACTCGCAGATTGACGATGATGATGACGCGTTTCTGAGCGCAGTAGAGGATGAGGATGCCAATCACATAGATCCAGCCTATGCCACAGATGAGATCGAAGAAGCAACTAACGATCCAACTACAGAGATGGCGATACAGAGCAGACCCGTTCAAGCAACTTAGAAGCCTGAAGAACACTACCGCCCGCTCGCCGGCGTCCGTGAGTACAAGAAGAAGCTCTGTGCTGCCACCAGCATCAAGGTACCCAATCATTCTCAACACTTTGAGCTCAGCGCCATCGCTGCAGCCTGCACCCTTCACAGTTCTGCCCAATGGCTTCATGATCCCAAAGAACTACAACAATACCAATTCCAGCCCTCAGTGGCCCCAGGGGAAGGCAGCCTTCGAGCGAGAAATGCAACAGTTCATCGACAAGCACGTCTACCCGCTTGTTCATCCTCCTCGTGATGCAAAGATCCTGCCCGACAAGTGGGTTCTTGACATCAAGACCAACCAAAACAACGAGATCGTTCTATACAAGACTCGTTGGGTGGTCTGCGGCAACCACGAGCGCGGAGACTGGTCCTCTCAAGAGGTCTACGCAGCTGTTGCCACCGCCACCGCCATCTGCATGTTCTTTGCCACCGGTAACTTTTCATGGCCTGGAGTATGGGATGTATGACTTGGACACAGCGTTTCTGACGGCCCAAGTTCCCGACGATGCGAAAGTCTACGTTCGCCAGCCTTCCGGCTTCTCCACGAACGATGCCAAAGTCTGGCTCCTGCTTAAGGCCCTGTAAAGTCTCCACAATTGTCCCCTCTAGTGGTTCAACTACATCAGCGCCGAGATGCAAAAGCTCGGCTTCACTCCCGTCAATGGAGAGGTCTGCCTGTTCACCAACAAGTCACTTAGAGCCTTTGCTCCCATGTACATCAATAACAATATTATCACCGCTCCTAGTGTAAAGATTACGAAACTGGTTCGTGACATGCTCAGCAAGGTCTACTCTCTCAAGGATCTTAGCGAAGCCACCAAGTTATTAGGGTTTCAAATCACCAGAGACCGTGCCAACAACCAATTCTTCATCAACCAGTCGAAGTACGCCAAGGCAATCCTTGCCCGATTCGGACACGAAGATGTCAACCCCGTGAAGACTCTTATAGCATCCCACGAGGATCTGCCAACCACATCGGGTCCCAACGAATGCACAACGGAGGAGGGCACCCTGTACATCGAGCAGACAGGCTGTATGAACTATCTCACAACTAGCACGCGTCCTGACATCACCTACATTATCAACAAAGTCAGTCAAGGGAACGCTAGCCCTTCCAAGGCCCATCTCCGTGCCATCAAGCATCTGTTTTGCTACCTCAAGGGCACTATCTACTTAGGTATCATCTTTAGCAGTCCCTCTCCAATGACAGACCTCAGCTTGTACGCCACAGCAGATGCATATTTCGCAGACAACAAGCCCTCTCACATTTCAACTAGCAGTTACGTCGTTTACTTCGCCAGTGGCCCCATTGCCTGGAAGTCCAAGACGCAGACTTTCGTTACCCTTAGCTCAACTGAAGCTGAGTACATCAACCTGACGCTTACGGCTGCCACCGTAAAGTGGTTGCGCCGTATGGTCGAGCAGCTCGTCGATCAGAAGATCTTGATGCCTACGATCATGTACACCGACAGCGCCAACGCGTATGCCAACGTCATGAATTCCCTCAAAGAGGCACGCACCCACCACATCTACACCCGCTACAAATGGCTTATTTAGGAAGCTGTCCGTAACAATACTATCACATTGCAGCAGATTAGAGGCAACGAGATGCCTGCGGATGGCCTTACTGAGAGCCTCCTGCTTAGAAGCACGCCGAGCTCGTCAGTATGCTAGGATTGATAGAGGGTCTCGATTTATAGCCCTCAGGAAGATGGCAGGACGTTAATTAGCTCTAGAGAAGAATTAATCCAGAGCCCCAGTCCAATTGGAGGCCAGGGTTACAGTCTGTTGCGTTAGCAGCGTTTGTAAGTAAATATTGCATCTGTATGTAGTTAGATCCTCTACATCATCGCAAACTTGATCTCCGCGTCAAGGCAGGAGACCGTCCACGCCTTCAAGTGCATCATGTTCTCCAACCCGTTGCACAAAAGCGAGCACAGCGTCGAGATCCTGATCGTCTTCGGCTCGGGCCCATCGTACGTGTCCTCGTAGTAGTTCACGAACGTCATGTTGATGTACATCTTGCACACCAAGTCGCAGTCGTAGGCGAACATGGACTCCGTCCTCCGGTCGAGTTTCTGAGGAAGTCGACCAACTTGTACCCGCTCGAGATCCTGAGCGCCCAGCACTCTTCCACGCTCTTGTTCCAGTGCGACACGATGCTGGGGACGTACCTGTCGATTATGATGTAGTTGTTGCCGTACAAGCCGATCTCCGAGGCCACGGTCTTGTGGAAGTTCTCCTTGGACGTGTGGCGGATCCTCTTCTTGTCGCAGTCCCTGCACACCAAGACGGTGACCACGTTGCAGACCAACTCCATGTTGCGGTTCGACATCATGCTCAAGAGGGAGACGACGACGCTGGGGATGGGGGTGTCGATCTTGATCACCATCTCGTTCACGTTGTCGCACTAGACGACGCTGAAGTAGTACAAGTCGCAGCAGTAGTCGCAGTAGATGGACTCGATCCTCCACACGTAGACGCCCGGGTCGTTGGACAGGATCTTGATCGTCATGATCTACACTAAGCTCTAGTTCTAGTTCCCGGTCTACAGGATATTGTTGTTGTTCATGATGCAGAATCCCCGTGGGTTTTCGACTCGGTATCATGCTCACTAAGTACTAGAAGTCGAACTCGTGCTCTGTATCCAGCACCTCATCCCGCTTGATGTTCTTGCACAAGTACATGTCCCCCATGAAGATGTTGCCGAGCACCGACCTGCTGTTCGTCGACATGTCGATCGTCCTCCTGTTGTCCGGGTCCCTCATCACCGTCTTGATCCACCGGATGTCCGAGCACGTGATCGAGGGTGTACCATTCAAGGCCCACATGTTCTTCAGCGACGCGATCGAGACCGAGTTACCCTGCATCAACACGTCCACGCAGTAGCTCAAGAAGTCGAAGAGGTACGAGACCGCAACCCTCTCGTCGGCCGTCAGCTTCACGTTGTCGACCTCCTCGATCAAGCTCACCACCTCGCAGGACCTGCGGAGCCTCTTGACGGGGTCGGAGATCCTCGAGATGGAGGAGATCTTGGTGTACACCTGCATGTTGGCGTCCGCGTACTCGTCGCTCGTCGAGATGAGGCAGTTCCTCCTGTCCTCAATCCCTATCCTGTACACCTCCCTGTAGTTCCCCATAAAGCTGCAGATTGCCGGCGGCCTCAAGTCGTCCGTCCCGTGCTTGTGCCTGTCGATCCCAATCTGGTACGTGGCCTTGGTGAGCTTCGTCATCCCCTTCGAGTAGTCCATCTTCGACACGCGCGTCTTGTCGTCCAGCCCCGGGATCTTGGGCGTGTACATCGAGTCGATGGCGATGCTGTTCATGGACTTGGTCACGCACGTCCCCAGCATCGTCCCCGAGCGCATGTACCCGTACGGCTGCGCGAGGCCGTTCATGCTCATGTACGCGTTGAAGATCCCGTCCTCGCCCCTCTCTACGCTTGACTTCCAGTACTCGGACGAGGTTATGACGCTGTGCATATGCTTCTAGGACGACAGCTTTAAGAACATATTCTTATACATCTCCCTAGCCCTGTGCTTCAACATCTCCTTAAACTTTATTGTAGTCAGCATTGCAGGGTCTATCAAGGAGTTGATGTTGTTCTCGGTGGTGCAGTCGTACAAACGGACTTGAACACAGGCCTAGGCCTCTCGTCGTACCAGAACGTCCACCACCTGTCGCTCACCTCCTTTGCGCCCTGGTCTGTGATCAGGACGATGCCCTAGATCTTGTCGCCGTTGAAGTCCGCGTTGGTGAGGGAGCATAGCTTGATAGGGATCCCGATTGAGTTCACGTTCTTGGCCGCCTCCACGACCTTGAGGGGGATCGTGCTGTCTATCCCCTGCGACGGGCACCTCCCAACGATCACGATCTCTCCCACAGTCACATCTGCCTCAGCGAGCACCTCCCGTCCTGTGACATGTGCACGAACCCGGCCTTATTAATGACCCTCGACGGGATCTCAACCAGGCCCAGATCCACCAGCCTGTACTCGCTCGCGCCGTTGTCCGTGTCCTCGCCGTAGATCACGCCTAGCGACGGCAAGGCAACCAACCTGAAGCTGTTTGTGGGCCTTGTGCTGTTGTTCTGCTTGCGCAAGATCCCCCTCTTGGTCGCCACCCTTAAGTAGCAG
This sequence comes from Colletotrichum lini, assembly GCA_034638275.1. NCBI lineage: Eukaryota > Fungi > Ascomycota > Sordariomycetes > Glomerellales > Glomerellaceae > Colletotrichum > Colletotrichum lini. The sequence goes on from JAWQJV010000012.1 coordinate 169,839, forward strand.
TAGTTCGCCAGGCCCTTGGAGTCCATCTTGCCAGTCATTATCATCTAGTTGCACACGCTAGCATCCAAGAACCCGTCCTCCATCAACTTAGCGAAGGCCTTGGGGATCATGTAGGTCTCGCTGTCGGTATTGTACGTCAAGTGGCCGAGGCAGTTCTTGTGGATCGCGCAGGTGGAGACGGACTGGAGCTCTTCCATCTCAGCCTCCTTCTTCAACAACATCTCGGCCTTCAACTCAGTCCAGGCGCACCTGACGACCGCAGGGGACGGCTTCCCGATCCTGTTCGGCACCAGGACCCTGTCGGCGGAGAAGATCTCGTACTCGCTCTCGTGGAGGGACGAGTACACGTCGGCGTCGGTCATCGTGTAGATGTAGAAGTACGCGTACCAGTTCTCAAGCACGCCGCCAGTAAGTCTAGATCGTCCTGCAGATCCCAGGGTTGTTGTTGCTGTACTTGCCAGCATCCGCATGCAGATTCATCGTCTAGTAGATCATGATATAGTACACAGATACATACAACCACCACTACAGCTACAAGACGTACTAGCACTACAGCATGGCGAACATCTGCAAGTTCTGCAGCTTAAGCACCGTCATGTCCTAGGCGAAGTACAAGCACGTGAGGATCGGGCTCGACGAGGCGCCGGAGCTCCTGACGTGCAGGTGCAAGAAGCCGGAGGACTCGATGAGCTCGATCATAAAGAAGATGGCGGACGCCAGGTTGCACGGCACCAACTCGCTTAAGGGCACAGTCGTCAAGAGGCCCCTGGAGAGCATCAAGGCCGTCACCATCGTCTCAGTCTGCAACACGCCCCTCAAGGAGACAGAGGTCAGGATGAACTCCAAGATGTCGAAGAACATGTGATACTCAATGACCAAGCAGTCGTTCGGCAAGACCAAGAGGAAGACGTTCCCACAAGAGGGGGTGCTCAGTCTAGCACCACAAGGTCAAGAAGATCGTCAAGGCCAGGCAGAGGAACAAGAGCAAGAACGTAATTAAGGACGAGATCTACAACTGTAAGTTCATGCCTAGGTTGGTTGCAACTGTCTCGCACAAGTACACGTTCGTCGGCAAGATCAACAAGAGCCAGTACATCACAAACGTCAACAAGATCAGCTGCACGATTACGATCTACAACATCGACGCAGCCATTAACGCCAGGAAGTACGTGGACTCGAAGCAGGAGACGCACTCGTGCGAGATTGAGTTCCTAAATGCTGTCTTGATTAGGGACGTGCTCGCGGTGACGTCGAGGTTCATCCAGTTCTTCGGCAGCATCAGCACGATGAAGAGGATGATCGACTCCGTGTTCATGTCTGAGGCCAGGTACACGGACCACGACGTAGTCGACGTCACGAGCCTCGAGAACTTCAAGGGGGTGTTCACCAACAAGGTCGACGGCATGAAGGTGTACGTCTTCTGCTACTCGTGCGGGCACGTCATCTGCTTCCCGAACTCGTCCCTCACCGTGATCTCGTACAACATCGAGACCGAGTCGCTCGACCTGTTGGCGATGACTAAGAAGCCCGACATCTTGGTTGCAGGGATTATGGTGAACAGGGAACTGATCTACATCAACACCCTGTCGAAGCGCCAGACCGTGATCGCCAAGCTGAGGGAGTACGTCCGCTTGCCTGCGACGGAATGCTCGAGGCCGCCCGTGATCGTGAGGAGGCTCTGGGACAGGTTCGAGGACGTGCCCAAGGTCGTGAACTCGTCCATGGCCTCGGACGTGGACGTGTGCATTGGCAAGAACAAGACGCTGAGGTTGAAGGTCCCCACTGTCGACTTGTTGTGCAAGGACAGGAAGTTGTGGGCCATCGACCTGGTGTCCAGGATCTGCTACGCCCCAGCCCACGACGGGATGATGGAGGACATCGTCTACGAGTTCACGGTCTCGAGGGGGAGCACGAGCGGCTCGGTCGTGTTGAAGAACCCGTTGGCGAGGTTGGTCAAGTACAGGCCCAACACCCCGGAGATCGTCACGAGGTCGTTCATGGCGGCGATCAGCGACGATAACGTGTCCACGATCTTGTACGACGTCATCAGCGCCTCGTTCAACATGAGGAGGATGGTCTACAGCAGCGCGAAGGTCCACGCGACCGCGTCGAGGAGGGTGATCGTGTCGGTCGGGGCGGGGAGGTTCCAGGAGTTCGAGGAGATGGAGCTGAACAAGTACTCGTACATTGCTATCGACCCCAACCTGGACACCAGCAGGCTGACCAGGCACAGGAACAAGATCAGGATCATGAACTACGACCCCTACACGTCGATGATGAAGCAGATCAAGGCGATCCCCAAGTCGTCAGGCAACATCCTCACCTACAGGGACACGTTCGCGAAGTTCCTGGCCTGCGACGGCGTGGTCGAGTACATCTCCACCGCGACGATCCCGATCGTGTTCTCGTTCAGCCTCTCGTACTGCTTGTCGGACGCCATGCACTTGATGGACAGCAACGTCCCGGTCTACGGCTGCGGCTTCGTGCACGACGGGATCCACGAGAAGAAGAGGCTGGGCACGGGGCCCGTCACCATGAAGTTGTCCAGCGACGAGTTCGGCAACGAGGAGGTCATCTCGAGGTTCGGCAAGTCCACGTACATTGAGCCCTTGATTTTCAGCGACTCGGTCCAGAACGCGAAGATGGTGAGGGACATGATCTCGCTGTTCGACTACGACGTGGACACCTCGACGATCGAGATCTTGGAGAGGGCGATTTTGTTGATCTAGAGCAGCTACTTCGACAAAAACCTCAGGGTCATCGGGCTCTCCTTCTTGTCGTTGAGCATCGCCGTGGTCACGAACACGTTCAGCTTGATGGCCGGGTACCTGACCGAGACCGTGGTGACGCTCGGCTTCGGCTTGGGGCAGTCGCAGTAGATCACGATGGCCCTGTAGCTCGAGCAGATCGTGACGTTGCAAAGGTCCGACGACCAGAGGCACTCCCTGGCGCACAACTCGAGGTTCTGCATCATCATCGACAGCAACTCGGTCTCCGACACCATCGGGGTCCCGCCCCTGTACCTCCCCCTGGGCACCTCGATCGAGTGCACAGCGTTGCTCGGGTAGTGCTGCTTGAGCGACGGCTTGTGCCTCAGGTTCCCGACGATTCGGAGGCGAGTGAAGAAGCAGCCAAGGAGCAGCGGCAAGGAGCCATCATGGCCTGCATCACCGTCTCTGGCGCCCCTACTCGGCTACTGGCTTGTTAGGCTGCAACAGATGCCAGGGGTAAAGTGTGTCGTGTCGACATTCATGTGGCTCGTGGGTTGCTTCAAGAGTTATGGTCGGTCCTGTCCTGTCCTGTTTCACGAGACGCAGGCTGCAGCAACCTCGCCCTCTGTCAGTCCGGCTAGCATCGTTCCCGCCAACGAACCGACGTCTTGCCACGAAATGGAGGCAGGCGTAATTGAGCTTCCTCTCTCTCTCGTATCCCCATCGACAAAGGACCTGCAGCATACCACCGCCATCAAGGAGCAGACTTGGGTTGTCGACAAGGCCTTCTCAGGCAAGATGCAGGACATGCATGGCGACGACGACAAGCCGTCGTGGCAAAGATTATAGAATGGTGTTAGGTCTACGCTCAAAGATATCGATAGCTATTAGCACAGGTTCGGGCGTTTGTGAATAGTGCCACTTTTCGATCGATCGGGATAGGTGCTGGTAATTTGTGTGGTGCGTTGAAGAAGCAAAAAGTTAGGCCTTAGCAGGCCTGCCCTTTGCGGCAAGAGTAAGTCCTGGCGCAAAAGTGTCGCTACACTGAGCCTCCTGTCGTCGAAATAAGCTTTGATTCCTCCAAGCCACACCCCATCCATTATGCGCACCCAACTCTGGGTCTTGATGACTCAGACGCACCCAGACTCTCTGGGTCGCGATGACTCAGCGGCAGGCTTACCTACGGCTGCCTGCTGTACGGTGGTACATTAATGCCAACCCAACTTCAGACGGCCTGAAACCTAGGGATTAGGAATTGCAGCAGTTAATTGCAGCAGTCGATTTTAATTGCAGGTTAGTTTCAATTGCAGACAGTGGTCGCCAGCACCTGTCCACTGTCGCCAGCAGCAATTGCAGGCAAGTGCAGCAATTGCAATATTACAAAATGCCTGCTCTTTTTTCCCTATGCTCAGGCCTCAAGTTTGGATTTCAAGTCGGGCAAACATGAGGCCGTCGGGTTGGCGCCAATGGTGCACTGTACGTCACCCGTTGTCCCACTTCTCCTGGTGGAGCAGGGCATGGAGGAGCGGGGAGGGGCGGGTTCCCTTTTTCTGCCGGCCGCTCCCCTGACCGCTCCACTTCCGAAGGTCGCGGCCGCGTTCGAATCCAACAACATCGTAGCGCACACAAAGTCGCACACGGACAAGGTCGCTGCATTCGCCCTACATACAGGTCTTTTGGGCGCGTATATAGGCTGCAGCAGGAGCTCAACAATCAATTCGCGCTCAAATCGTTTTTATCATCTGTTAAAAGGTTTTATAGATAAGTATCTATTGCAGGCATAGGCGTAGGGATAGGACTCTTATATTAAGAAGTGCTTAACCAAGGCTAAGGATTGCTGCCGTGGCCGGGCTGCAGATAAAGGCGGTGCGGAGCGTGGATGGAGCGCTTACTAATGGCTCTGGTAAGGGCACTGCGACCACCAGCCACACCTGTGCCAGCCACAGAGGCTGCGCAGGACCTCCTGCAACGGTTCACAGTACAGTGTCACAGTGTGTACTAAGTGGACATGAAGCAGACACAACGCCAGTCCAGCTGGAGATGGAGGCACAGAGGGCAGCCTGGAAACAACCACCATTCGAGGCGACCCTACCCTGAAGTCTGGACACAGGTTGCATGCAGCTACCCGTTTTCGAACGAGCACCCGCTGACGCTGCGCAAAGCCTCGCCCCTTAGCAAGGACTAAGATAGTTGAAAGCCATACGCGACGATCCCGCACATGCAAATGCGCCGTCCCCATTAAACATCAGGACCCTCGCTCTACCTAGCACAGTCTCCAGGGACCGATCGGCCCCAGAGAAAGAAAGCCCGCTTACGGGGCCTTTGCGCCGCCCGCCCCACCCCCGCAAAGGCAGGGTTGAGCCGAACTCCGCGAGTGCAACTTCAGAGGAGCATGTGTGGACGCCCTCCTCTGCGTGCACGCAGTCGTCACCCCCAAGCCAAAGGTGCAGGCGCATGCGCAGACGAAGGCATAAGCCCTAATGTCTGCAACACGCGCGCCGACGCCTCAGTTTGCCTGCCTACTGTCTGGTGCAAAACCCGCAAGAGCAGGCCCCTGTGGGAAACGCCGTCAGGACGGCGTTCGTTTCAGACAGGCGAGGCGGCAGACAGGAGACGGAGCCGGTAGCATGTGCCACTAACTCTCCTTCACCTGTCATAGGTAACCAAGTGCACAAGCCGCAAGAGCAGCTCGCGTGGAACACTCAAGCTCCCCCGTGAAGACGGAAGAGCAGACAGGTGAAGACGGCAGGGAGACGGAGCTGGCGGCATAGGCCACCAGCTCTTCTTTCTCAGCGCACAAGCCGCCGCAAGGGCAGTAGCTCGTGGAGCCCCCCCCCCGTCTCTCCCGTCTTCACGGAAGAGACGGGGAGGTAAACAAGTCGGGGAGACATAGGCCATCCATCGGCTCATTTGTCCATATCCTTCCTTGTAGCGATTCAACCCGAACCCGACGGCTCCGCAAGAGCAGGTGTCAACCCGGAACACTGCGTAAGAACGCAGGTGAGTAAGGCAGGAGAGAGACGATAAGGAATAGAATTTCCAACGTATGAAAGCATAGCCGGATGAGTCTGCCTTTAAGGGCAAACTTCCCAAGCTCAAAGAGAAAACCATACACCGCCCACATATTTCCATCCATCTAGGTATCATCTCATCCCGACTGGACTGCGTCGTGGGTCTCCACTAATAAACAGGTTTGCATCAAACAACTTGGGTGTCCACCAGGGCTACAGTACGGCAGCCTGCAAGGCGCACAAGTTAAAAAATCGACTGGTCACTGTCTGTGTGTACTGAAGGGCATGCAGCGCCCCTCCCTCTCTGCGTGAACATCTATACCCACTCGTCTGCAGCCATCAAGACACCCCGCTCATCTGCGTTTCTTCAATTCAACAAGACCACCTGCAGCAGTACGCACATTTCTTGCGCTCCGATCGTACGCTGCAATTGAAGCTCGTATCGCCCATGCTACAGGTGAAGCTTAGGATTAAAGCGTTGCGCTCACTACAATTCAAAGTCATCATCATGCGCAATTGAAGTCATCGTCGGGTGCGATTACTTGAAAAGTCTTGTCCCATCAGCCACCACCGCCTCCAACAGGGAAACTACCCACCACTGGAAGCACGTACCCAGTCCTTTGTAAGTACCGGCACCTACCCAGGGAGGCAGGTAGATGCACCTTAGGTAACAGCACCTTTGCGCGCCCGCCAAGTGACCTAGGCAGCCTAGGCAGTCTAGGGTCACTCAATGCTTAGTCATTTCGTCCCAGCAGGCGGCTCCCAATAGGCTCACGGGTACCCGTGCGTGTAAAATTCCACGGGTCCCCGGCTCCCAATAGGCTCACGGGTACCCGTGCCTGTAAAATTCCACGGGTACCCGTGGAAATGACTAAGCAATTTTACTGCACGGGTCTTGAGCCAATCGGAGGTATGAGTCGGGTTTAAGCTGTCCTTTATTTCCCGATTTAACCATGATACACTCTCCGGGCTGACCCTCAGCATACAACGCCTCTTGTTCGGCGTTATCTCTCTCGGCTCGTTTCCAGATGTCCCCTATACCTCTCCTGCTGTTTAGAAAAGGGTCTTCTCCCTCTTCTGCAACAACAAGCTCATCTACCCGTTCCTGTTCAGCTTTGTCCTAGTCTAGATAAGCCATTATCTCCTCCTTGAGCCAATCTCTTGACCCCTTGGAGGTGGTGCAGCGTCTGTTCATCTGCTTGTAGTTAAGACACTACTTATAGCACTTCTTTCTGTACTGCAGGGGAAGTCCTATTGCCCTCTAATACTCCTAGTTTGTTTTGACACTTCTACAAGGCTGGGCAGCATACTAGGCGGTTCTTGCTGCACAGTACCGTCTGTATATTGCCTGAGGTGAATTGTATCTTGACTGCGAGGGTGAAGGCGAACGTTGGGATGGTGGTAGCATCTCCGGTAGTGACATCCTGGCCTCTACTGCTCTATCTGTAGTCGGTTGAGCTAAGGCAGGCATGGACTGTAAGGCGTTTAAAGGAAGGCTTTCTATGACTTTAGATGCAGTGGCATAGACTGCACTTGGTGTTGAGGCTAGACCTGGAGTAGGCTCTTGCTTAGGCAATAAATGCAAGTACTGCAGAGGGCACGCCTTTGAAGTCATGGTATGACCAACTACATGACACCTACTACATGTGCTTGGGGCCTGTGACGCAACTTCAACGATTTTAAACCTACTTGGCTCTTGCCTAGTGCTTGACTTTAGAATTTAGGAGCTCTCTAACTGCAATCTGGGCTTGATTTGCTGGCGAGGCTCTAGCAACAGCTGCAGCGCTCCTTCGCGCCTTAGATGCTAATGCGTATAGAAGTGCTTACGTAGCAGAATAAGATTTCGTTCTTGTAAAGCCTTTAATTTGTGTAAGCATGGCAGACTGTATACTTGAGAGAAGGTCCCTGTACAGATTGCAGAATAGGTTAGCTTATGCTTTAAGAGCAGCTTCTGTTGTTCTTCTACTTTGCAGAGGGCTTTATGCGATACCTAGCTAAGTACTGCGCCATAAAACAATCCCAAAAGCTCGACCAGGATTCTTGTCTGTTGTTTGGCTTAATTAGATCTAAGATCTGACAGCTGATTGAGTAACGCGTGCTTTATTGCTTGCTAGGCCTTAAATAGATCTAACGTGGATCTCTTTAAGTGCGATTTCAGCAGAGCATGAATGCCTTTAACCTGCAAGGTAGCTACGTTGCCAAAATAGGTGTGCTGATTAACTTAGGCTTTTACTAGCTTCTCCTTGTATAGGTTAAGCTAAAAGGATGTAACGTAGCTAACTTCTTTAAGATAGTCTGTAAGATAACGTTCTTTGAGTTGGGAAATACGCTCCTGAAAGGTTATCTTAGACGGCAAGCTAATGATTAAATGCTAGGACTTGTAGAACTCTTCCTAGTTGTTAGTTGATAACTTTAACGCTGCAGAGCCACTAGTTGTTTTCTTCTTAGCAAGGTTAAACGCAGAATAACAATGCTGAAGCACTGCCTTGTTTGCATGCTAGAGGCAAAGCAAAGATGCTGAAGAGGGAAAGACAGTGGCTACAGCATTTATGCATGCTAAGCAGCAATCTGTGAGGATAACTGCGGGCATGCTGGCGTTGCACTGATTATACAGGGACCTAACCTGCTCTAAAGCCTAGGTATAATTGTCTTCTGTTTTGCTACTAAGAAATGCGAACGCAATACAGAAGGATTATTAACAAGCGTCAACGCCAACTATGTTAAGAAGCGGCATACTATACTTGTTGGTCTTATAGGTGCAGTCTAACAGCATTACGTCTAGGTAGGCTTGTAGAAGGGCTAAGGAATCTAGGTGGGCAAATAAGACAGCTGTAACCTGGCCATCTGGTGCAAACTGCATTCAACTCTAGAAGCCTTCCTTGTTAAGTTGATTGGCAAGTGCATGGATTGAGGTCTGCCCTCCACGAATATCTTGTTTGATGGCTGCAATATGGTTGTAGATATCCTGTTAGGTTGCTATAGAGTTTGTCGTTTGTTGTATGTATGTCTAGATATCCCTAGGTGCTACCCTAGCATTTAAAAGGCTAGCTAATTTTGCAAAGTCCTCTTCTGTTAGCTTGCAGTGCGTTGGGTGAGCAGACGGATGCTGGCTTGGGGGATGATTATAAGAAGAAAATCGCATGTCAGGTTGGTGTCTTAAGCTCTACGTGCTTTTATCTAAGGATTCCTTGGCAAGCATAGAAAACTGACAACTAGTTCCCCTACTTGTAGTTTGTCTTTAACGCGCTGTTGTTTTGCTTGGAGGCTGGCATGACCGATCGCACGAATATGTAATCGTCCGTCGTCCACTTTTCTCTTTGGTCGATCTCCCGGTCGTGAAGGCGTATCCCCTTGCTGCCGCCCAGTTGTTAATTGACAGTATGAGGTCATCGCGTGATTCGTAATCGCTTTCAGGAGGTAGACAGTCGTCCAAAAATACGAGTGCTGGATTTCCTGGGGCTGTTTCCATGCTTTTCAGAATTTTATGACCGAGTTACCACATGTAGAGAAACGTGTAGAGTGCGTCGAACGCGAGACGCGTTCGTCGACGTGCGACGGAAAACAGCTTGCTTAGTCATTTCCACGGGGACCCGTGGAATTTTACACGCACGGGTACCCGTGAGCCTATTGGGAGCCCCAGCAGGCCCAGGCAGTCTAGGTGGCTCTGTGCTTAGTCATTTTAACCCAGGCAGTCTGGGCCCCTGGGGTGACAGCAACCATTGAGTCTGTGCTCTTTACTCCTGGGGTCTGCTTCCTCTATACACTTTTGGAGCTCTCCAGTCCTACAAGAGCAGATCATCTTATTCCAGGTCAACCTTAGAAGCCTGCCTGTCGACCGCGCTGTACCTAATCAAATCCCCTATCGGCAGGTACAATTGAAGCGTTGTGCGTGGTAATCATGATCAAAGTGACCCTATCAGCATACACCATTAAAGCCTTTCAAAGCCCTCATTTCGCTACGATCAAAGTTGTTCTTGCGCAATTGACGCTGGCAGTACGGAGCTCCCTCCCCCCCTGTATTTACGGAGCATCTATTAATCCGCCTTGATCCTGCTCGGCCCGCAGGCAGCGCGACCGACATCCTCCCTGCGCTGCACTAACACCTCTCGCCTACCTGCAGAGTCTCCACCATCCACTTCCAAGTCCCTCCACACCAGCCGAATCCACTTCACGACGATGCCCGCCGCAAACCAGTTCGCCGATCTCCCGCAGACTCCAGTGTTCATGCACCACGCCGCATCGGCCTGCAGGCGCTCGCAGGAGCTCTGAGGGGGAGTTCTCAGTCTCGCCCGCCGGCCATGGCCACCATGACCGCCGCTCCTCGTGTGTTTCAGCAGTGAGCAGTACCAGCTCCGAGACACTCGATCGAACGAACGGCGACGACGATGAAGGGGGGCAGAGACGGTCGCTAGAGCGGTGACGATGGCGGCAAACGGTTTGCAGGCTCCTGGAGGGGGGAAGAGGGAGGAGGAAGAGTCCGGTATATCCACGGACTCCCCCGCGAGATGCAACAACCAACAAGCCCTTTTCGTCACTCGCAGAAACTCGTCGTCTCACGATCCCAATTGTGCTGGTTCTCCATCGCCCACCATGTGCCTTACCAACAACTCCACCGTACGTCGCACCCCGCATCCACCCCCTTGATCTCCTCCTTCTCATGCTGACCGACCTCGCCCCAAGAAACTCTGCGGCACTCTGCTGTCCTTCTACGAGTCCAAGCCCAAGAAGCAGCGCGGCTTCCGCTGGTGCGTCCGTACGCGCGCCACCATCCTCTTCGCCCTCCACGCCGACCGCATCCTCCCCTCTGACACTGACGACCGCCTTCCGATCCCCCGCCTGCGCGCCGAGTGCAACATCCTGGCTGACGACCCAGCCTGGGCGTTCGTCCTGCCATACTTTGACAAGCTGGTGCAGCACTACGCGACCAAGTGGGTGAAGGAGCCCAGCAACGGGACGCTTGTCTCTTGGTCTGCAGTGTCGGGCTGCTACCAGTGGGACGAGCGCCAGACGGCGGGATGGGCGGCCGGCGGCGTTGAGGCCGTCGAAGCCTGGATGCGCCAGACGCTCGGCAAGACGGACTGGTGGCAGGGAGGTTAGTCAGTTGCGTTGTTTCGTCGTGGTTGGGAGCGGAGAGAGAGCTGACACGGCACGCGCAGAACAACCCGGCCTCGTCGAGCAATTCGGCAGCATGTCTTTGCAGGCGCCGCCCAACCCTGAGAAGGTGTACGTCTCGTCCCCCGCCTCCCCGTGTTCCTCTCTGTTTGTTCGCCGTGACGTTGACCCAATCTCGAAAGTCTCACAGCCCTCAGCAGTCCGCCTCCGGTCAACCATCTCAGCAGTCGGGCCACCGACGACGCCGACCCCGCACCCGCCCCCGAGACGTCCAACGCGTGGGCAAGCCTTGGGCACGACTTGGCCTTCAACCCGTGGAGCGCCAGCAAGGAGGCCGCCATCGACCCGGTCGCGGGGCCCCTTCCGCCCGCCATCCCGGCACCCGCTGGTCCAATGCCGTCCCCCCAGCCGCCCGCCGCGGCGGCACGTCTCGCTGAGACCGGCACCGTCGTCTCGGCGCCGACTTTCAGCACCGTCGGCACCAACAACACGGTCATCTCCGCGCCCGCGAGTACCGTATACACCCCGCCTCGGACGCCTCGGACGTCTCGTAGGGGCGGCGACAGCAGCAGCAGCACCGTGGTCTCTTCCCCGTTCAGCACCGCCGGCACCAACACCGTCGTCTCCTCGCCGGTATCGACCGTCTTCACCCCCGCTCAGACGCCTCGCACCATTGGCACCAGCAGTAGCACCAGCACCATCATCTCCTCGCCGCCAAGCACCGTCTTCATTTCCCCGCGCAGAACCCGCGCCCACGCGCCTCGCACCAGCAACAGCAGCACCGTCGTCTCTTCCCCGTTGGGCACTAACACGGTTGTCTCCTTGCGGCGGCCGTCCGCCGAGCTTCATCGGCCCAGCGAGGCGTTCACGCAGGCGCTTGAGATGCACCGCGCGGCGCTGCAGATGATGGTTGAGGCGGAGATGGCGATGAAGGAGCATGGCTTGTTTGGGTATAATGTTTAGTTGTAGAATGAGATAAGGGATGCCAGGTTTTTTAGTCGTTTTTCAAATCCATGTCTCTGTTTCTTACAAAGTATTTGTTCGAAATAACATCACAGGCGGGTGATATGTGCTTTGGTGGTTGACTCGCTCGCGATGTTATTCCAACACTGATCAGTGGTAAACTGTTACCAGTTATCACAGACCAGCAAGGTTAATTGGTCACAGAAGAGGCAGCGGAAGAGGCTCGTCCCATCGTTGCGCTAATTGAGGCCATCGACGCGGGGTTTGTCCCCCTGATTGCCGACACGTTCTTTACGTTATCTTCAACAGCCTCAAGGACAGGCGGGGATCACAGGCAGAGAGTTTCGACTAAACGCCTGTGTGACGCCAACCTCCTGTTGGAATGCCCTCACCTCATTTCGACCCCTTGACCGGCAAGTCGAAATTTTCACCTTGCGACTTGGACCGCGATACCTTCAGCCCTTTACGAAGAGCTGGTTTGCAGCGCTTTTTGCTTGCCTACAAATACTGCCCTTCATTTGTTAGATTGGCAAGGGTAACCGTAATAGGTCAATTACGCGTATATTGAGTGTGATGTATGTGTAACTATTCTTATATGCGGCAGCTGCACCCTGCTGCCTAACTAGGCCTTTAGCAGCCCTATTCCTAGGCGCCTTAGGCCACTACAAAGCCTACTGCCTGGGACGAAGCCTGCAGCAGGCCCTTCGTTGCCGCTGAGCGGCCGGTTATGCCGGCCGATAAGTCCTATCTCCGACGCCCTCCGTGGCGCCCTTCGTGTGCGTTACCCTCCAATTCAACAGCTGCCAACGCAACGCAGTGTAGGCGGCCCTAAAGCCTACGATGGAGTCTTGAATGAAGTTTCGAGTGGGACATGGCGGGTATCGGATCGAATCGTACGGCGACTTCACACTTGAGAGGATTTTCAATAGGCTTGAATTGCAGCTTAGGTGCAGTGTTTTCACAGCCTTCGTCGTTGGCTGCGGTTTTTTCGCCATCTTCGTTAATATTGTCCTTTTCGCCGTATTTGTTGCTTTTACAATCTTTGAATCAACCTCATCACTTTCAGCCTTTATTCCAACAGTATTCTATTGTCTAAACACGAACTCTGCAAAAGGTAAAGGCAAGTAAGTATCTGCATACATACTCGGCAGGGTTTGATCAATCCCACTCAACCTCGCTTCCACCACAGCCTCCTCCTCCTCCTCTCCCTCTCCTCCTCCTCCTCTTCCCTCTCCCTCCTCCTCCTCGGCCTCCGCTCCTCCACCTCCCTCGCCTCCTCCTCCTCCTCCCTCTCCCGCTTCCCTCCATCATCCCGCCCCCTCTGCCGTTCCCGAACCTCCACCGCCTCCATCTCATGCTCCAACACGCCTACAGCCTCCTTCACCCGCCCCAACAACACGTCCACCCCCTCAAACGCATACCCCACCCCCCCATTGTTCTTCTTCGCCTGCGCGCGCGTCCCGTGCATCGTCGCGTTGAACTCATACACCCTCCTCGCCGCGTCGTCGAGCAGTCCCGTTGCGGCCTCGAGCGTAGTCATCAGCGTATCGCGGCGCGGGAGGAGCGGGGTGAAGAGACGGTCGTACGCGTATAAGACGTCTTGAGTGGGGCTGTGTTATTTGGTCAGCGCGCGGTCCAGCAGCAGAGACGCTTGTGTGCGTGTGTGTGTGTGTGCGTGTGTAGGTATCAAGGGGGTTTTGGTTTCCGTCAACTCACAATTCATTCGGGTCCAGGAAGCTGCTGCTGCTGCTGCCAACAGCAGCCCGTTTGAACGAGGCGAGCACATCCCCCTCCATCCCCCTCGCCTGCCTCAGCGCCTCCAGGGCCGATTGCAAAGGCACGGCGAGGGCGTTGTGGTCGTCCCACCAGTTGGGCAACTGTCCGATCACGGCGCAGAAAACCCCCTCTGCCGTAGCGTTCCACGTCCCACGTCCCCCTCCCCCTCCATCCTCCTGCGCACCCCCCTCCTCCTGTTCTTCTTGTTGTTGTTGCCTGTCGATCCCCCATGCCATGAGAAGCACCGTATCCCGCAACGCGCTGACCAGGTTCCCCGGTCCCGCTTGCGCGCGGGTGCCCGCCAGCACGCCCGCGAGGTGGACGCCCGCGTCGTCCAGCAGGTCCATGATATCGTAGCATGCGTCCGGGGGGATGGCGAGGACGCGCGCGACGCCACACAGCTCCGCGAACTCGCGCCGGATTGCGGCGAGGAGGGATGTAGAAGAAGACGTAGGGGTGGCGGTGTCAAGGAGGCGGACGAGGCGCGCGTAGGGGTGGGTGAGGGCTGTCAGGTTGTGGAGCGTGATCGGGCGTGGGCGCGGCGGTGGTCCGCCGAAGGATGGGAGGCGGAGGGGGGGAGTCCGGGTTGGAGTTGGAGACGGCCCAGCACGGCGGCGAGGATGAGGGCCGCCGCCGCCGTGGCAACAAAGCATGTGATGATGAGCGGGACGAGCCAGCGCAGGCGGCGGGGGTGTAACGGGACGGCGACGGGGTCGTAGTCGATGACAGTCAGCTTGTCATGCTGGTGCTCGGGGTCGGAGTCGCCATCAGAGTCGGAGTCGGAGGAGTCAGGGGAGGAGTCGTACTCAAGGAGCACCTCGCTGCGGTTGCTGAAGTGGATGCGCAGGCGGCGGCGGGTTCGCCAGGAGGCGTGGAAGCAGAGCGAGAGCAGCTGGCGTTTGAAGGGCGGGGGTAGCACGAGGGGAAGGTTGAGCTGGATGGCCTGGCGCTTCTGGTCGTCGTCTTCTTTGGTTGTGTCGGCTTCTTCTTCCTCTTCATCGTCGCTGACAGTTTCTGTCTTGTTGTTGTTGTTGTTGTTGCCGTCGTCGTCGTCGTCGTCCGCGATGCTACTCCTGCGCTGCCGCCGCCGTCTTGGTGGCGTGGGCTGCAGACCAGGCGGAGGAGGGCTGTCCAACGGGCGGCGGCGGCTGGACTGGCTACGCGAGATGGGCGGCATTGCAGCGCTTCACCAAAAGGCAGACGAACATGATACAGGAGGGGGCGATGGGATGGATGCTGCACCGAGGAGGGCGGGTGTTATTTCGTGAATCGTCGTAGCCCGGGGGCCCGACCAGGGGCGGCAGCCTTCATTTCATCCTTTGACACGATGCAAACGACATGGGGACAAACACACAAATTAAAGGCAAATAACAAACATCATCTCGGAGAAAGCACTAACAAATCCTGCCATACGTATGGCTCCATTCATCAAATCAACCGCGAGTACGGATACATGACTCCAGTCACGCACGACACATCTGCTACTACTCCTTGTTGTTCTTGGCCGTGTTCGCGTCCAAGGCCTCCCGCTCCATCATCGCGTGGCGGTGCCAGTGCAGCACCTTGACGCGCACCTCGCAGTCGACGGCCTCCAAGAGGTGACCCTTTTGCTGCTGCAGGACGCGGTCCAGCTCGGCGTCGATGTGTTGCAGCGACGCGAACGGAGCGTACAGCGGCAGTGGCTGTTGTTGGTGTTGGTGATGGAGATGTTGGTACTGCTGTGGCGGCTGTTGTTGGCGTTGCTGTTGCTGTTGCTGTGGCTGGTACTGGAATCGCTGTGGCTGCTCCGGCGGCTGCTCCAGTGGCTGCTCCAGTGGCTGCTCTAGTGGCTGCACAGTCTTGTGGGCGGGGGGGCTGGTGGTGGTGCCCCGCCGCCACGCCTCAACGTACCGCTGATCGCGCATCGCCGCCTCCACCGTCCGCCTGTCCTGCGCCGACTGCAGGCCCGGTGCCTTGCGGACGAGCTGGCCGATGTTGGTGAGCCCGGAGCGCATGATGCGGGAGCTCAGGACGGAGCGTCTGTCCTCGTCGTCGTCGTCGTCGTCGTCGTCGTAGTCGGCGGCGGCGTTGTTATTGGTGGTGGTGGTGGTGGTGGTCAGGTTCATGTTGTTGTCGTTGTTGTTGTTGTGGTTCACGTTGTTGGTGATGGTGGTGGCCCTGTTGAGGTAATATCCGTTGTTGGTCTTGTCACCCTGAGCAGCAGCCGCCTCCTGCTGCTTCTTCTTGGCGTTGAGAAGCTGCCACTTCTTCTCCTCTTCGGTCAAATCGAATTTGTTGGCGAGATGCTCGGCCATCTCGCGCGATGTGATGGAGTCCGAGTCGGCCATGGTGACGGGGACTGGACTGCGGTTGCACCTGTTGGGACGGAGAGTTCTGAAGGACGAAGAAGAAAAAAAAGAGATGAAGAAACGCATCATGTTTCCATCTCTAGATGATGCTGCCTTTCATACTCTACGCAGGGACGCATCCAATCTCTTCCTTTCCGAGACAAGAACTACACCCCAAGACACCTAACAAAGAATCCCTCCCCAAAACCCCCGTCCCCGTCGCATCGCGCATCTCCCAGAACCCACCCTCCCGTCCTCTCAAGCCAGAAGAACCAACCTCCTCAAGGGCGCACCACCCCTCCAAGAAACCGCTCCCAGATCGCACCCATCACCGGGGCCCTCGCCCGTCCCACCTCCCCCCGGATCCCCAGCTCCCGCACCGCCGCCGCGCGGTCCAGCGCGCCCTCCAGCACCTGCAGCTCCTCCAGGCATCGGTCTCGCATCGTCTCCGCCGCCGCCTGCTCACCGTGCGCGACGCCGTGGGAGAGGAAGTCGAGGTGCACCTTGAAATCGAAGAGGTTGCCGGCCGCCTCGAGCATGAGGATGCGCAACTCCGCAAAGGAGAGGGCGTCCAAGTCGGCGGCGGCATCCTGCTCCTCCTCCTCTGCGACGGGAGGCAGCGGAGCACCGCGCGCAACTCGCGATCGGCTGGGCGTAGGCGGCGGGGTGAGCATAAAGATGTTGGATATGGAGTCCTCCGGTCTCACAGTCCCCTCCTCCTCCACCTCCTCCTCCAACGGCAACTCCTTCTCCTCCTCAACCATCGCCAACAACCTCTCCGCATCCTCCCTCCCAAAACTAACACCATCCCACTCCTCCTTCACAAACGCCTGCGCCCACTTCTCATACACCACCTCACCCTCCTCGTCATGCCGCCAAACCCCCGCCTTCCCCAGCGCCCTGAACCGCCCCTGCAGTGCGTCCCTCATCCGCGGCACCATCAGCCGGTCGAATTCGGCGCTCCACCGCTTGGCTCCCGGGCCAGGGCGCACCATGTGCATCGCAGCCTCCAGCTCATCCATGTGCAGCGTGTAGCATGAGCGTGCGTTGAGGGAGTGCCGGATGATGTGCTGGTTCATTGCGCGGGAGCAGCGCGGGCCCCAGACGTGCCGCGTGTTGGAGGCGCGGAGGGTGTGAAGGGAGCGGCCGCATACTTTCTATGAGGGTGTCAGGTGTTAGCGTGACGACTGTGACGGAAGAAATGGGAAGGGGGGAAGGGGGGAAGGGGGAGTACGACGGTTTCGGTGTTGGATTGACACATTGCGGGAGGAAGCCGACCGAAGCCGAGATTTGTGATCTGCAATTTGATACGGAAATGACTGAGTGGGGGGGTGTGGTGATCGATCACCAGACGAGTTCTGATCAGTTGGTGGCGGTTAAGTGACGATGGCGAGTTTCAATAACGCAAACGCGGCGACTTTCCGCCCGCCTCTCTGGCCTTCTTGCGCTCCTCCCGCGCCACCCACGCCCGGAACCGCTCCATCTCCTCCTCCGTGAAACCACCTTGGCCACCACCAGTGACAGGGTTGCTGCTGCCGCCCTTGGGGGACACGCTGCGGGACACGCTGCGGCCGCGGCCGTTTGCGCGGTTGCGGGTGCGCCCCCGACCGCCGCCTGGGCCAAAGGAGTCGGGACTGGTGCCGAAAAAGAGAGTCTCGCCAAAGGTGGGAAATGCGCCTGGGACAGTGGCGGTCTCTCCAATGCGAGGAAACGGGCCAGCAGTGACTGTGGTGTCTTTGACCACCGTCTGTCCAAAGCGATGATGGGACGGGTCTTGGTTTTGGTCTCCGCCTGCGTCTCCCAAAGAAGGAAACGCGGCAGGCACGGTGGCAGTGTTCCTGCCCGTCTCTCCCAGAAGGAAAGGATACAGCAGGCGAGTTGTCGCAGTGTTCCTGCCCGTCTGAGGAAACGCGGCACCTCCTCCTCCTCCTCCTCCTTCTCCTCCTCCTGTCAAAGAAGGCCTGGCCGCACCGCCTGCCGCCGCCGCTGTCAAAGGTCTGGGCCCCCCCCCTAAAGACACGGGGATCCGCGAGCCCCCCAAGGCAGGCGTCGGCAGCGTTTGCGTTTGCATGTGGTGCGGGCGAAGGCCACCAAGTGGCGCCGGCTTGTTGACGGGCGTCGTCGTTTGCGGGGGGGCGAGGCCCTTGCCGCTCAGGACCAGCCCGCCGATGTCCGGCAGGATTTCTGAACCTGCGTCAGCCTGGGCCGTCTCGTTGTCGGGTTGCTGTGCGACTTCTGCTGCCGATGGGAGTTCCTGATTCTGTGGCAGTGAGTGTTATTAGTCTTGGTGTTGTTGTCGTTGTGACGGCGAGAGCGAGAGAGAGAACTGACCTCTGCTGCGACATCCTTCTTGCCTGCCTTTTCCCCCTTCTTCTTCTTCTCCTCCTCCTGATCGAGATACCCCTGACCACCACGTTAGCAATCTCTCTTTCTCTCTCTCTCTTTTGAGGGGGGGGACGGACCGACCTCGGTAGCATCCTTCCACGGCTTACACGTCACAAACGCCCTCAGACTCTTCACGCTCTCCGCCCACTGCGCAGGCCACCGCTCCTCATCCCCATCCGCAACCGCGGCCAGGTCAAACAGAGGCTGCAGGAAGCGCGCGCGGCGCAGGTGCTCTTCGGTGATGAGGGCGTCGGCGTGCGGCTGCTTGGGGTCGGCCGCCGCGTAGCGCAGGAGCTGCCGCGCGCGCAGGTTGTAGTCGATGGCCATGCCGCTCCTGTTCCTCTTGGATGTGGTGGTAAGGTTGGCGACGCGGAAGGTGTTACGTAGGGCGCTGGCGGGCCAGTCTTTCTCTTTTTCTGTTTCTGTTTTGTGGTTGTGATGGTTGTCGGCGAGTTGGACGGGGGTGTTGGGCGTGAGCAGGTCGGCGCCGGCCCATCAATGAGGGACGCAAAGGTTCGTTTCGCTGATGGGAGAGGGAGGCGGGTGTGAGAAGTGAGGGTGTGAGAAGTGAGGGTGATAGAAATGAGGGTGTTAGAAGTGAGGGTGAGATATATGGTCTGCCCTGGGTCTGTCTTCGTTTTTGTTTTGTTTTGCCCGCGTCTGGTGTCAAGGCTGGACGACAAAGCCGCGTGCCCACAACTTTCTCTTCTCCTCTCCAGGGCGTTCGCCTGTCGTTTCCGCCTGTGCCTCGTCTCTTCTCTGTGCATCACCAACCATCGAGCTGCCACGCAGCCGGATGCATACATATGTACGCGCGCATCACCCCGCCCATCATCCGCCGCCGCATCTCCATTCTCCAGTCCGCATCACACCAAGAATGCTCTCCCTCAGCACCGGCCGCAACATCTTCGCCGCCGTCTGCGCCGTCTGCGTCGTCTACTGCGCCTACCAAGGTTGGACATACTTCATCGCACCGCACCCCGCCCTCGTCATCGAGATCAGGAAGCCTGGTTCAACAGAGACCGTCACCAAATGTTAGACACCTCTCACTCTCTCTGCTCTGCCCCCCCTTTCAAGGCAGGCAATCATAACTAACGTAAAACAAATAGCCAGCGAGACCGTCACGCGAATCTGCCGCGCCTACGCCGCAATCCTCCTTGCCGTCCCCACGAACCGCCCGCCGTCGCTGTACGAGTACCTCCACATTGCAGCCGCCTGCGCCCCGTCCCCGGCACAGTCAAGGTCGTTGTCGGCCCGGCGCTGCTCCACGCACCAGATCTATCTGGCTGTCGAGGGCAACTTGATCGACTACTTTCCCGCCGGTGGTTTCTTCTCCTCCACCTCCATCTCCTACTCCTCCTCCTCCAACAACAACAAGGCCGTCGTCACCGCGCTTGTTACAGCCATTCTGTTCGACGAGGACACGCGCACTGTGTATGACCACCTCTTCGAGCCTACGCTGGCCGGCGGCACGAGCGACCGCATCAAGTTCCTCAAGCAGCGGTGCGGCGAGGCGTGGCGGGGATGACGGAGGACGAGCTTGCGGCACACAAGGCCGGCAAGGAGAGGCTCCGGGCCGAGATTCGCGCGCAGAGGGCCGCAAGGGAGGCCAGGGAGAAGCAGCAGAATGCCTCTAATGCCCCCAACACCATCGACACCACAATCGCCTCCATCATCACCACCTTCATCATCACCTTCATCACCACAGCCCTCTCGGGCCTCTGGTCCTGGTCCACCTGGCTCCTCACCTTCCGCATCGCCTACATCCCCTGCCTCCTCTACTTCTTCACCCCCGCCCTCAACACCCTCCACGCCACCCTCTGCACCACCCTCCGCACCACCCTCCCGGCCGACGCCCTTACCCCCTCCATCCCCATCGCTGCCTTCGCCCTCGACACCCTCTGCCCGTCCCACGCCCCCTCAGACCCCTTCTTCTCTGCCCCCCTCGCCCCCACGCCCCCCATCCCGCGCTACGGCGACGCCCTCCCCAACCTCGCCGCCTGGGCAGCCCACGCCACCGATTTCACCCCACTGCCTTCGTCCGCCGGCGCGCGCCTTACGGCCTTCGAGGCTGCCGTCCGCGCTGCGCTAAGGGCTGTGTTGTCGAACCAGCGCGCGGCGCGAGGCATTGCGCGGGAGAAGAGCGCAGAGGTATGGTGGTTCCACGTTGGCGTGCTTAACGCCCCTGCCTCGGCTATGCGCGCGCGTGTTGGACGGCTTAAGGTTGTGCTTGACGCTGCGCTGCATACCTTCAAAAACCTTATAGAGCAGCTTGAACCAGCAAAGGTAAAGGAGGCGTTTGGGCCAGTGGAGGTAGCGTGCAAGTGGAAAAGGGCGCTAGGGAAGAAGGAGAAGGCGCTGCGCGGGGGGGTGCACGGGGTGCATAGGGGTGAGGATGATGGAGACGCAGGGACTGCTGAGGTGTTGGCAGTGGTGGAGGCGCAGGGGGCCCTGGCGGGGATCGCATGCGAGGCAGCTGGGGCAGAGATAAAGCAGTTGCGAGGGTTAAAGGCACGGTTGTCGAGGGGTGCTGTGGCTGATTTAGGGGAGCTGGGGAGGGCGGTGAGGGCGGTGGAAAAGGAGGCGCGGGAGAAGGGCGGCTGGGCGACGGGCGCGGATGTAGAGAGGTGGGAGGACGAGGTCAAGGGGCTGCTTGTCGAGTTTGAGAGGGTTGTGAAGGCGGCGTGGGATGGGTGGAACGGGGAGTGATGGTCCTTTGTGTGTTTTGCAAGGGGAGATGCTGTGATCTATAGGTATAGAGGAGTTGGTGTTTTGATATGTAGTTATTGCTGCGTGCTGATTTGCTTGCCTACCTATGGAATGTGGCTAGAAGTGCTTCAGTGGCCAACCCGCCGACAAGGTAACAGTGCCGGAATTGACGCATCGTTCGAATTGTTCTATCCACAGAAAGCACGCACGACAGGTTGCGCTTGGTGCGCTGCTGATTTTGTCCATCACCGTCACCTTCTTGGCTGTCGGCAAAAGCGCACAGGTGTTGTTGACGATCGATCGATCGATCGGGATGTGCACCGGCGAGGATTGACGGGTACGTTGCATATCTGCCCTCTAATAGGTACGCACCCAGACTCTCTGGGTCTTAATGACTCAGCACACCCTACTTAGGCACATCCAAATGCCATCACAAATCGTGGAACCGTCAACATTCGAATACCGCAACGTTGCCACCACCAGCCTGCTGCTTAGAGTAAAGCCCACAAAAGCCTATAATCAATAGTAAATCTATTGCGACGGCAATAGGGATGCTAGTCCAGACGTCAATTCGGCTGCCAGTCTGGATGTCAATAGTGATTCTATCGCGGGGGCAATAGGGCTGCCAGTCTGGACGTCAATAGTGATTCCCAGTTTGAACTTTTCCTCTTCCTCTTCCTCTTCAGTCACACTTCTTTTCCCTCGTCTCATCAGACAAGACATCACCAAGACTATTCCACCAAGGAACTATTCTTCTACATCGCCTTTGGTCCCATTTTATAACGAGACGAGACGTCAGAATGTCACTCAGCAGTTCAAGCTGGCTGACCAACGCCTACAAGATCCAGCAAACATCTGATCTAGTTTCGTATTTTTTCTCGGATGAACACAGCCACCATCCTACGGCGGTTGATGAGTTTACCCTCCAGGTCTTTCTGACCTCAGACAAGCTGTGCTCCCATCGCCTTCCAGGGGCTCAGGATTACTTAGATGACCATGGTACCAAGCTCGACCTGGTTCCTTCTAGGTTGCGGCCACCTCGTTCCAGACATTCGACAGCGTTGCCGCAAGACATCAGCATTTCCGTTTCTTTGTTAGACAAATACGACACATGCACTGCATTCTTAGAACAGACACAAGACGCAGCACACCTACACTATACCAATCTTTTGCGGACGACATTTGTCCTACCTAACACAGGAGCAGCAGGAGCTTAGCAATGCAACCTGTCCTCAACAGGGTAGAAACAGAGGCTACGACTCTGCATCGTCACAGCACTAATCTCGTCGTTATAAGGAGCCAAAGTTGGCAGCATCGTTTTTCTCCCTTCTGCCCTGAGCTTGTTTCTGTCGGCTTGGACCTTTGGGAATCGTGTCGTTCCCTAGTGATTCCATCGCGACAGCAATAGTGATTCTATCGCCACGGCAATAGGGCTGCCAGTCTAGACGTTAACCGTGAATCCATTGCAAGGGCAATAGTGATTTAATTGCGACGGCAATAGGGACGGACATCTAGACTACCAGCCCTATTAACGTCCAGCCTAGCAGCTAAATTAACGTCGCAATGGTTCTTGACGTTAGCTGTAGAGGTGCACAGATCTAGTAGTTAGTTGTTGTTGTCTTTCTCTATTCCTAGTTAGAAATCTCTAATCCTCTCCTAATTTCCTAAACAGCAACATGCTACTGACTCCTTCTTATATAACTGACTGAAAAGTCTAGCACCCCTACTAGTATTATAATTATAATAAACTGTGAAAAGAAATATAGTAACTACAGCTAGGTATACATTAAAACTTCTAAGGATTTAATCCTTATTTATTCTTAATCTTTAATCTTTAAATCTTAATCTTTAGCTAAATCTTTGTCTAAAAAACTTAACCTAACTAACTAGTTAAAAGTTAAATCTAAATAATATTTAAAAGTATTTTAATTTATTTATTAAGGTTTTAAAGACTAATTATTAAGCCTACTTTATATATTTCTTCTTCTCTAAATTAATATTAAGGCTTAGTTAATATATATATATAGTAAGCAGGCTAATATATTAAGTAGGCTACATTTTCTATCTTTTAATAGTTTTTATAAGTTAATTAAGTAGTATTATATAAAATTAATTAAAACTACTTATTATCCTCTTCTTTAGAGGTCTTTTATACTATCTAATATATTTATATATTATATTTAGTCTTTTTATAATTACTATATTACTAACTATATAATTTATCTCCCTTTATATAAGCTTTCTACTAATATATATTTTTACCTTTAGCATTAATTACGTTTTTTTCTACTTAAACTACCTTAGCTTTAGCTATATTAAGTAACATTTTAAGATGTAGTTAGGTTTTTTTAGCCTTTTAATGCTTACTTAATATCTTATTTACTATATAAAGCCTATAGTATTGAGCTTTAATAAAAGCTAGTTTATATACTAACTTACTAATACCTTTAGCTTATAAGTTAACTACTTTATATGAATAGGTTAGTAAGCTATATTAATAACTAGTAATCCTTTTTTTAAGTAATATAAAGCTTTATATAGTATTATATACTATAGTTAGTATCTTTAGGTTTTAGAAGCTTTAGCTGCTTAAGCGTAAGTTAAATAGTATTAGTATCTTTAGCTTAAAATTTAAGTAGGAAATAACTACTTTTAAATTAAAAAAAACTAAAGCTAGCTTAATTAAAGCTAGCTTATATTTTTCTTATACTTATTAAAATAAAAAAGGCTACTTTAAAAATAGTTAATATTAAGAAGCTAAGTCTTATATAATAAATAAAAATATATATAAAAAGTAATAATACTATATTTCTTATAGTAATTATTAAACTTAGTAGACTTATAGCTATTATAGCTATTAAAAATTAAAAGCTACTTAATACCTTTTATATAAGACTTTATATACTTTTTAAAATACTATAGCTAATTTAAGCTAACCTTGTTTATAGTCTAACTATTTTTACTAAAGTAAATATACTATTAAGGTAGATATTAGCTATTAGTATACTATAAGAGAAAGTAATATTTACTTTTAATAATAATATAAAGATAGTACTTAGCTATTTATATATATACTATAAATAATAAAAACCTATTTATAATTATTAAGCTGCTTTATATAAGGCCTTTTATAATAATTAAAGGTTATAATAACCTTTATATATAATAGTATTTATATTAAGAAGCTTATTTTATTAAATCTATAAGTATTATTATTATAGATTTTATACTTTATTATTATATTTTATATAAAGGTAAACTAAACTTATATAATTATAAAATCTTTAGCTAATATCTTTTAATAGTTAATTTTATATTAAAAATATATCTTTAGTTGTAGCTAATTATTATAGTTAGCTTTCTATAGTAGTATCTATTAGCAGAAGCTAAGGTAATAAAGCCAGGTAATAGTACTATAAGTTATACTAAAAGGATTAAGTCTTTAGAGAATATAGTAATTAGTTATATACTTAATAAAGGGTTATAATATTAGTTACTAGTAAAAAGTGCTAAAAGTATCTAAAGAGATAATTATAAAGTTTATTACTAAAGAGCTATAGAAGGTAATCTATATATATAGAATAAATATCTATAAGACTAATTAAAAGGAGGTAATTAGAGGTAAATAGAGTAAATAGGTTAAAAGGTAGCTTTATTATTGTTATATAGTAATAGTAAGAAGGATAATAATTCTAAGTCGCTTAGGTAGGGAGAAAAGGTCTGTATATATAATTAAAGTCCCTCTAAGTCGCAATAACACCCTATTTAGGATTATAATTATACTTTAACTAGAAACTGCCCTTAAAATAGCATTTATTAGATCTATAGTATATTTAACGTTATACTTTACGGATTTCTAGTTATCTAGCCTATTAGGAGTTAAAATTAGGGTTAACGTTAAAGGGATCCCTTAGATCTGGTTTTATCCTATATTAAAGTTAAGAGATTTCTTAGATCTAGTTTTATCTTAACCTTAATAGACTAAGGAGGTTATTTTAACGTTAACGCTTAGACTAAAGGTTTATTTTAGCCTATTAACCTTAGTTACTTAGTATTTTAACCTTATTAACCTATTGCTATTATTACCTAATAAGGTAATAGTAGTAAATTTCTACTAAGTTAATTAGATTTTAGTATTAAGTACCCTAGAGTACTATTATAGAAATAAGTACCCTATAATATAATTTTTAAGTACCTTATCGTACTTATAATAAAATAAGTACCCTAAAGTAGTTTTATTCTTTTTAGGGCTTATAATATCTTTATATTCTTAAGTATTATTCCTAAGACTAACATCTTAAAGTTAGTCCTTATCCTAAGACTAACAATCTAAATGTTAGTCCCTAGTGTAGACTGCTTATTATCTGTTAGTCCTCCTTATCTGCATGTAACCTTCCCTAGTTCTTCTGTTCTAAGGAGTTACCTACGTAATCCAGTTTCTTATTTATACAAATGCTATACTGCTTACGCCCTGCCTAGCTTAGTAGGGCTGCGTTACCTGTAGCTTATTAGGTTGTAATACTAATATTATATTAAGTTTTCTACCTATTAAAGTTTAAAAAATATTATACTTGTTAGAATAATACTATTATATGACCGTACGATACCTACGACTTGGGGAACAGAGTGCACAGACTGGATTGTAAAGCACTTATTCACGCATAGGGGAATTACCTTAAGGCTTGGCCTAAATGACTTAGGCCTAGACAAGACAGTATACCTATCTTATACAATGCCTATCTTGTAGTTAGAAAGGACAGTTACAGATATTATTCTTTAGTCCACGCTACATTTAAGTACCTGCATGCATGTACAAAGTCTATTTAATAATACTATATTTATTAAGAAGGTAATTAGCTATATCTTAAATATTATTTAGTTATAGTAGAAATTCTTAATTAATTAAGTTAATAATTTATTTAAGAATTACTATTTCTTTTAGCTTAATTATCTTTATTAGTTTTCATTATATTTTTTATTATAGTAGTTATTTACAATATTAATATTAAATAATTATTTATAGAATATTATAGATTAAGGCTGCTTTTTATAATATATATATATATAGTAAGTTGTCTACTTCCTCTTCCTTCTATACCTTCCCTCTTCCTCTTAGCTTTACTCTACATATAACAATAAGTTTTACTTTAATTAAAAGCTGCATTCTCCTTACACTTTAAGCTTTTAAAAAAGACCTAAAATTATCTATATAGAGAACTGCTTCTATTTATAATATCTTAAGAATAATACTTTACAATTAATATATTAGATAACTACTATATTGAGAAATGTAATTAAAATTAATAAAGATAATTAAGCTAAAAGAAATAGTAATTCTAAAATAAGTTATTAACTTAACTAATTAAGGATTTCTACTACAACTTAATAATATATAAAGTATAGCTAATTACCTCCTTAATAAATATAATGTAATATATATTAGACTTTGATGAGTAGAAAACTTTATATAATGCTAACTACACCTTTTAGGGTACTATTATATAAAAATTACTATATTTAACAATTATAGCAAGAAAAATTTTAATTACTACAACTAGTACTAACTATAAGCCCTAAAAAGAATAAAACTACTCTAGGGTACTTATTTTATTATAAGTACTATAGGGTACTTAAAAATAGTATTATAGGGTACTTATTTCTATAATAGCACTCTAGGGTACTTAATACTAAAATCTAATTAACTTAGTAGAAATTCGCTACTATTACCTTATTAGGTAATAATAGCAATAGGTTAATAAGGTTAAGGTACTATTGTCTAAGGTTAACAGGCTAAAATAAGCCTTTAGTCTAAGCGTTAACGTTAAAATAACCTCCTTAGTCTATTAAGGTTAAGGTAAAACTAGATCTAAGGAATCCCTTAACGTTAATATAGGATAAAACCGGATCTAAGGGATCCCTTTAACGTTAACCCTAATTTTGACTCCTAATAGGCTAGATAACTAGAAATCTGTAAAGTATAACGTTAAATATACTATAGATCTAATAAATGCTAGTTTTAGGGCAGTTTCTAGTTAAAGTATTATAATAATCCTAAATAGGGCATTATTACGACTTAGAAGGACTTTAATTATACATAGAGACCTTTTCTCCCTACCTAAGGGACTTATAATAATCATCCTTATCACTATTACTATATAACAACAATAAAGCTACCTTTTAACCTATTTACCCTATTTACCTCTAATTACCTTCTTTCTATTAGTCTTATAATTTTAAGCGTTGTAAAGGATTTAATAAAAAGGAAAGAAGCTGCTAGGCAACTTAAAGTGTAGCCTTATATTTAACATTAATAATAAAGCTATCTTTATTAAGGTTGTAAAGCTAACTAACTACCTTTACAACCTTTTTAAAGCTATCTCTAAAACCCTTATAAGCCCTTTGCAGTAACTTATAGGCATACTAAAAGGGTATCTTACTGCTAGGAAAGGCTTATAGGTAGTTATAGCTATTATTATTTAGACTGTAGTTATTAGGAAGTAAAAAGTTAATATTTGCTATAGCTGTATTAATAGCGTATTTTAAAAGGGAAATAATAGTTTATAAGATTAAGTGTAGGATGTATGCTTATACTGTATATTTATACTGTATGCCTTTTTAGGCGTTACACTTTACCTTTACTTAGAAGGATAAGGAGCTTACTATATCTAAATAATGCTAACTACAACTAAAGATGCATTTTTAATATAAAATTAACTATTAGAAGGAATTAGCTAAGAATCCTATAACTATATAGGCTTAGTTTAACTTTATATAAAATATAGTTATAAAGTATAAAGTTTATAATAATTATATTAATAATTTTAATACAATAGGCTTCTTAATAGGAATACTATTATATGTAAAGGTTATTACAACCTTTAATTGCTTATTATAGTTAGCTGCTCTATAGTAGTACTTATTAGTATAAGCTAAGGTAATAAAGGTAGGAAATTGTACTATAAGTTATACTAAAAGGATTAGGTCTTTAGAGGATATAGTAATTAGTTGTATACTTAATAAGGGGATTATAACGTTAGTTACTAGTAAAAGGTGCTAAGAGTATCTGTAAGACTAATAAAAAGGAGGTAAAAAGAGGTAAATAGAGTAAATAGGTTAAAAGGTGGCTTTATTATTGTTATTGTAGTAATAGCGATGAGGATGATAATTCTAAGTCCCTTAGGTAGGGAGAGAAGGTCTGTATGTATAATTAAAGTCCTTCTAAGTCGTAATAATGCCCTATTTAGGATTATTATAATACTTTAACTAGAAACTGCCCTAAAACTAGCATTTATTAGATCTATAGTATATTTAACGTTATACTTTACAGATTTCTAGTTATCTAGCCTATTAGGAGTCAAAATTAGGGTTAACGTTAAAGGGATCCCTTAGATCCGGTTTTATCCTATATTAACGTTAAGGGATTCCTTAGATCCAGTTTTATCCTATATTAACGTTAAGGGATTCCTTAGATCTGGTTTTATCCTATATTAACGTTAAGGGATTCCTTAGATCTGGTTTTACCTTAACCTTAATAGACTAAGGAGGTTATTTTAACATTAACGCTTAGACTAAAGGCTTATTTTAGCCTATTAACCTTAGTTAATAGTACTTTAACCTTATTAACCTATCGCTATTATTACCTAATAAGGTAATAGTAGCAAATTTCTACTAAGTTAATTAGATTTTAGTATTAAGTACCCTACAGTACTATTTATAAGTACCCTACAGTACTTATAATAAAATAAGTACCCTAGAGTAATTTTATTCTTTTTAGGGCTTATAGTATCTAAAGGGATAATTATAATGTTAATTGCTAAAGAGCTATAGAAGTCTATCCTTAAGTGCATCTAAGTCTATCCTATATATAAGTCCTATATATCTATTACTAAAGTCTAGCTTACACCTAATTACTAGTAATTCAGGTGTAGTATAAAGTAATTATTTAAAGTAAGGTATATAAGCGTAGATATTGTAAGCAATTATGCTTACATATAATTAGTTGCTTACTCCCTTATCTCTATATAACTTTCTACTATAGTTCTTCTACGCTAGAGAAGTATACCTTAGTTTTCTATGCCTGCAGTATATAACTTATCTATTACTACTAGGTGCCTTATAAGGTGTCCTCTAGTCCTATTATATTTAATAGGTTATAATATTACTATAAAAGGCCTTATATAAAGCAGCTTAGTAATTATAAATAGGGTTCTATTATTTAAAGTATATATATAGATAGCTAACCTGCGTAACGCAAAAGCAAGCGTCTGGCAGCGTCTGCGTGCACTGCATGCAGACGGTTGGTTTAATTCTGACTGCAGGAAAGCCGTTTTTGCAGTAACCTGATTAGTCGCTAGGTATCTAACACTGCAAAAAACAGAGCCCTAGGTCCTACCTGCATAATAGGGCTCTAACAACAGTGCATGCATTAAGTTAAAACAAATAGAGTTATTAGTAAAGAATTAGACTAAAACAAGCTGCAATACTATATAGGAATATAAAGGGGTTTTCCTTTAACCCTTTAAAGAGGGGTTACCCCTTATATGTATAGCGAACCTAGTATAGTCTCTATAGTACTATATAAGAAGCCCCTTTATTATATAGTTAGCTATATAAATAAAACTTCCTTATTAATAATAATATATAAATAGCTAAGTACTACCTTTATATATTATTATTAAAAGTAAATATTACTTTCTCTTATAGTATATTAATAGCTATATCTACCTTAATAGTATATTTACTTAAGTAAAAATAGATAAACTATAAATAAGATTAGCTTTAATTAGCTATAGTATTTTAAAAAGTATATAAAGTTTTATATAAAAGGTATTAAGTAGCTTTTAATTTTTAATAACTATAATAGCTATAAGTCTACTAAGTTTAATAATTACTATAAGGAATATGATATTATTACTTTTTATATATTTCTTTATATATTATATAAGCTTTAGCCTTTTAATATTAGCTATTTTAGTTTGCTAAAAGCATTATATAGTAAGGAAATTAAAAAAAATATATAAATATAGATTATATATATTACTAAAGATAACTTCTTTTTTACCTTTATAGTAGCTTATTTTACTTTAATAGGTAAAGAAAATATCTAAGCTAGCTTTAAATAAGCTAGCTTTATTTCTTTTAACTTAAAAGTAGTTATTTCCTACTTAAATTTTAAGCTAAAGATGCTAATACTATCTAACTTATACTTTAGCAGCTAAAGCTTTAAAAACCTAAAAATACTAACTATAGTATATTTAGATATAGTAAGCTCCTTATCCTTCTAAGTAGTAAAAGTAAAGAGTAACGCCTAAAAAGACATATAGTATAAACATATAGTATTAGCATACATCCTACACTTAATCTTATAAACTATTATTTCCTTATTAAAATACACTATTAATATAGCTATAGCAAATGTTAACTTTTTAACTTCCTAATAACTACAGTCTAAATAATAATAGCTACAACTACTTACAAGCCTTTCCTAGCAGCAAGATACCCTTTTAGTATGCCTGTAAGTTACCTTTGCAAAGGGCTTGCAAGGGTTGCAGAGATAGCTTTAAAAAGGTTGCAAAGGTAGTTAGTTAGCATTGCAACCTTAATAGAGATAGCTTTATTATTAACGTTAAATATAGGGCTGCACTTTAAGTTGCCTAGCAGCTTTATTCCTTCTTATTAAATCCTCTATAATACTTAAAGCTTAAAAACTAAGAATACACCTATTATCTTATTATACTATTATTAAGCTTAAAACTAAACTATGCTGTTAAATATAATCCCTGCTAGCAGCGTTCTAGTGTCCTAACTGTATATTATAAACTAAGTTAATATACCTAAATGCATTAGATTAAAGGCTCTTAATCTATAGGGCATTATTACTAATTATAATAAAGTGTATAATCTAACTAGGATAATAATGCTAGATCCTTAGCTATAAAAGAATAAGATTAAATAATATAGCGCTAAAAATATAGACCTAAAGAAGACTACAACTTAAATAAAGTAATAGTAGTTTGCTATTATAATTATTAGTGCTAAAATGCTATGCTTGCAATATAGTAATAGGAATAAGCTAAGGGGTATTATTAATAAGTTAATAAGAAGGTAAAGTAGGATCTTAAAGGGGAAGTGTAGAACGCTAGAAAAAGGGGCCTTAGAGAAGTTAATAAAGGATTGCAATAAGTGTAAAGGGTAGTTTTTAGCTGTAAGGGAGGCAATTAGCAATGTTTTACATAAAAGTTAATTCTGCATAGATGTTAGAAGGTTAAAACAGGCAAAATTAGTACTAGTTGCAGTAATTAAAAAGTTATCTTGCTATAGTTGTTAAATATATAGTAATTTTTATATCATAGTACCCTAAAGGGTAACTATAGTATATAATACTATATAAAGCTTTATATTACTTAACAAAAAGATTATTAATTATTAATATAGCTTACTAACCTATTTATATAAAGTAGTTAATTTATAAATTAAAAGTATTAGTAAGTTAATATATAAACTAGCTTTTACTAAAGCTAAATATAATAAGCTTTATATAGCAAATAAAATACTTAGTAAGCATTAAAGGGCTAAGAAAACCTAACTATATCTTAAAAGGTTACTTAATGCAGCTAAAGCTAAGGTAATTTAGGTAGAAAAGAAGGTTATTAATACTAAAGGTAAAAGTATATATTAAAAGGAGGCTTATATAGAGGGAGTTAAATTATATAGTTAGTAATATAGTAATTATAAAAAGACTAAATATAATATATTAAAATATTAGATTGTATAATAGACTTCTAAAGGAGAGGATAATAAGTAGTTTTAATTTATTTATATAATGCTACTTAATTAACTTATATAAATAGCTAGAGAGTAGGTAGAAGTAAGCAACTTACTATAATAAGTAACTTACTATAGCATACCTGCATAGTAAGTTGCTAGTTATAGCAAGTTACTACTTTTCCTTCTTTTCTACCTCTTTTACCTTTATACTAACTTTTCTCTACATATAAATATGCAATCCTCCTTAATTAAAAGTTGCATTATCCTTACTATTTAAGCTATTAAAAAAGACTTAAAAAAGTCTATTTAAAAAGCAGCCTTAACCTTTAAGGTCCCTTAAATAATACTATGCAACTAATGCGTAGAATGCATTACATAAGGTAAAAGACAACTAAATTTAATAAGGATAACTATAACTAAAGAGGAGGTAATTATTAAATAAGTTATAAACTTAATTAATTAAAAGTTCTCTTTATAATAAGAAGATGTATAAGAAATAGCTAACAAACTCCTAAACGTATATAATAGGATGCATACTAAACCCTAATAGGTAGAAAACTTTATATAATGTATCCCTAAATTAGAAATGCAATTTTAATGTCAAATTAACTATTAAAAGGCCTTAGCTAAAGATCCTATAATTATAAAAGGCTAGTTTGCATTTATATAAAATATAATTGTAAAGTATAAAATACTTAATAATGATATCTATAATTTTAATAAAACTAGGTTCCTAATAGGAATGCTATTATATGTAAAGGTTATTATAACATCTAACTATAAGAGAAGGCCTTATATAAAGTAGCTTAGCAATTAGGAATAGGTTTTTATTATTTAAGGTATATATATAGATAGCTAGGTAATACCTCTATACGTTATTATAAAGGGTAAGTATTACCTGTTCTTTTAGTATACTAATAGCTAAGAATTAGCTACATAGTATATCTATTTAAGTAAAAATAAATAGATAATAAATAATATTAGCCTAAATTAGCTAAATTACTTTAATTAGTATATAAAGTCCTATATAAAAAGTTCTTATTACCTTTTAATTCTTAATAGTTATAATAGCTATAAATTAACTAACTTTAATAAATACTATAAGGAATAAAGCATTATTACTTTTTATATACCTCCTTACTTATTATATAAGCTTTAGCCTCTTAATATTAGGTGCTTTAGCCTATTAAAGTACTTATATAGTAAGGAAATTAAGAAGATAATATAGATGTAGATTTTACATATTACTAAAGATAACTTCTTTTCTACCTTTAAAGTAGCATTCTTTACCTTAATAAGTAAAAATAATATATAATCTAGTTTTAGATAAGTAAGACTTATACCTTTTAACCTTAAAGTAGTTTTTTCTTACTTAGATTTTAAGCTAAAGATGCTAATACTTTTAAGCTTATAGTTAAGCAGCTAAAGCTCCTAGGATGTAAAGATACTAACTATAGTACTAAAGAGTATATAAAGTACTTTTTCTTTTAAAAAAAAGATTTAAGTATATTAATATAGCTTATTAATACTAATATATAAAGTAATTAACTTTTAGGCTAAAGGTATTAGTAAGTTAGCCTATAGGCTTACTATTATTAAGGCTAAAAACCTTAAGCTTTATATAAGAATATAAGTACTAAGTAAGCGCTAGAAAGTAAAAAAGACCTAACTACATCTTAAAGGGTTACTTAATACTACTAAAGTAGAGGTACTATAAGTAGAAAAAGGTAGTATTAATGCTAGAGGAGAGAATAACTTTTAGAAGGAGGGTTATATAGAAGGTGCTAAACTATATATGCAATAATATAGTAATTATAGAAAGTCTAAATATAACATATAAACCTATAAAGTAGTTTAGAATAGTAATAAAGAAGAAGGTAATAAGTAGTTTTAATTAATTTTATATATTATAGCTAAATTAACTAATATAAAAGGTAGAAAGGTAGGGGAGAGGTAGTAACTTACTATAACTAGTAACTTACTATATAGGTATGTTATATATATACGTTATAGAAAGTTTTAGGTCTTTTTTAATAGCTTTAAGTATAAGGATTAAGTAGTTCTTATTTAAAGAAGAACTTATTCTTATATATAGACAAAAGTTAGTATAGAGGTAAAGAGGGTAGAAAAGAGGAAATATAGCCTGCTTACTATATTAGCATGCTTACTAGATATATATGTTACAGAGTAATATTTTTCTTAATAATAAGAGAGGTTATCTATAACTAAGAGAAGTTTATAATGCTATTTAATATATTTCAACCTTAATTTATTCTTGTTTTCAGTATTTAACTAATAGTTACTACTAATAAAACTTTATAATATAATAAATTAAGAGCTTTGTTAATATAAGTATAACGTTTCAGTCTTTATTTCTTTTTTAATTTCTTTAGGAAATTACTCTTTCTATTAGATAAGAAATTACTATTATTACTATTCTCTTTAGTTTTAGTGCTATTACTATCTTTTGTTTTTAAGGAGAGTTTTATTTATAGCCAACTACAATAAAGAGGCTTCTTATATAGTAATTTAGACACTATAATAGGTTCCTTTATGCATATAAGGGGTAAAATCTCCTTTCTTCTTAGGAGGGAGAACGCCCTTATAACCTTAGATACTAGATGGGGTAGCTTATTTTTATCTAACTAAATCTAGAATTTACTTTACCTTTTAACTTGATATATATATTATTATTAGAGCCCTATTATGTATTTTAGGCTCAGGGCTTTATTTTAGTAGTATTAAGTACCTAGCAACTAATTAGGTTACTATAAAAACAGCTTTTCTGCAGTTAAAAATAAACTAACTGTCTCTATATAGTATATATAGACTCTGCTAGACGCTTATTATTGCGTTATATAGGTCTTTTGGTATCTATTATAACTACTTTTATAAGGGAATTATTTTAAATAATTAATTAAGATTTACTTTCATAGACTTAGTATTTAAGTTAATAATAAATAGAACTTTAGTTACTAAAACAAGAGATTTCTTAATAGCTATAACTGAAGGTATCCTTATAGTAGACTAGGTTAGAGAGGTTATCTTAATTAGTTGAATCACTTAGATTAAATATACTTTAATAGCCTCTTATTTAGCACTAGCTCTAGCTTAAGCCTGCAGAAGCCTAAAGTTAAATACTAGATCTAGCAATCTTAATCTTTATAAGGATAAGGTGTACTTAAAAGGACTAATCTTATCTTTAAATTATATTATTATTACTTTTTATAAGCCCTAAAAAAGAATAAAACTACTCTAGGGTACTTATTTTATTATAAGTACTATAGGGTACTTATAAATAGTACTCTAGGGTACTTAATACTGAAATCTAATTAACTTAGTAGAAATTTGCTACTATTACCTTATTAGGTAATAATAGCGATAGGTTAATAAGGTTAAAGTACTATTAACTAAGGTTAATAGGCTAAAATAAGCCTTTAGTCTAAGCGTTAATGTTAAAAATAACCTCCTTAATCTATTAAGGTTAAGATCAAACCGGATCTAAGAAATCCCTTAACTTTAATATAAGATAAAACTGGATCTGAGGAATCCCTTAACGTTAATATGGGATAAAACCGGATCTAAGGGATCCCTTTAACGTTAACCTTAATTTTAACCCTTAAAAAGCCGGATAACTAGAAATCCGTAAAGTATAACGTTAAATATACTACGGATCTAGTAAATGCCGGTTTAAGGGCAGTTTCTAGTTAAAGTATAACAATAATCCTAAATAGGTTATTATTGCGACTTAGAGGGACTTTAATTATATATAGGGACCTTTCCTCCCTACCTAAGGGACTTAGAATTATTATCCTTATCACTATTACTACAATAACAATAATAAAGCCACCTTTTAACCTATTTACTCTATTTACCTCTTTTTACCTCCTTTTTATTAGTCTTACACTTTTATCTTCTTAATCTATTATTAATTCTGCTTCGTTCTTATATTTACTGGATGCTTAAAGGGCTAAGGTTTAATAGAAATAGTTAATTAAAAATAGATTAAGATTAGTTACTTAAATTTCAAGACTTTAAGTGTAAATTATATTAACTTTATGGTTAATAAATAGGAAAATAAGATTCTAACTATAAAAAGTAAAATAAATAATATATTAAGTGCATCTAGGTTATTAACTCTAGGCTTAAGTTTTATAAATATTAATAGAATGGTCTTTATTAACTTATTTTATCTAGTAGTAGTTAACTTTAATACTAATAGGGTAAGAGCGTTAGAGATTAAGTCAATATAAAAAACTTAATCGAGAAATTTTAAGTATAAGGCTGTATAGCAACTTTTAGTAGAAAGGTTTTCTTAGATAAAAAATACTATAAGAGCATTATTATCTTCATAGTATTTTAGAGATTTAAAAGTCCTTTTTACAGCTTTAATATACTACCTTTCTTAGAGATAAGAATCTAAATAGCTAAGCTTACATTATAAATCTAGGTATCTCTCTACCTTCTTTACTAACTATAATATTAACATCTTTACATAGCTTAAAGTTAAAGGTTAGGTAAGTAGATTTAGTACAAGACTTTTATACTTAATCTATAAGCCCTAATATACTCTAGGGTACTTATTTTTAGTATTATAGGGTACTTAATACTAGAATCTAATTAACTTTATTACTAAAAGTAGTAATAATACTATTATTAATAGAAAGGTTAAAAAGGTTAGTTAACTACTGCAAAGCTTAGATATAATTATCTAAGCGTTATCTAACTAAGCTAAAAAGGGCTTAATAAAGTAGAAATACCTTAATACATACTATTAGGTATCTAAAAGTATATATAACCTTTAATGTTCCTTCTATTAGAAAAGGGAAGATTATTACTTTAACTACATACAACAATACAGCTAGCTACCTTTTATCCTATTTAACCTATTTACCCTCTTCCTATTAGTCTTATATTTATTTACTACCTTACGTCTTTCATGTCTTACTTTATTATAAGCCTTATTAATTAGGTTAATATAGCATTAATTATTATTAAAAACTTAGTACAGTTGTAGTTAGGTCTTTATCTTTTACTAGAATAGAGGTTATTTATAGATAATAAATTATATAGCTTTATATTTAAAGCATCTAAATTAGTAGTATAGAAGTCTAAGTAGGCTCTTAAGAGTAATAAGGAAATAGATAATTTATTTTAAGTAAGCTAACTATTATTTATCTAGCGTAAGTAGATTAAGTAGAATATTAGTTTATCTAGCTTAATTAAGTAAGAAGTTTTTCAATTATAGGCTATAAAAAAGAAGTTCTTTACTACATACATACATAAGACCTTATAATTAATAAAATTCTTAATAAATTCTTTTTTCAAAGAATCTTTATTATATTATTTCTACTTATCTAGTTAACTTCTATACTTAATAAGCCTACTTACTTCTAAATTTAGTTATATAGTATATTTGCTTATTATACCTACATCTTAGAGCATACTCTTATTAGCCTTATTAAGTTTAGTGCTAACCTAGTAAGTTATCTCTAATTAGTTGTACTTAGTGTAATATGCCTGCTCTACCTAATATGCCTACTACCCTAGTAGTCTATAATAGAAGCCCTATGCAGCCTATATTAAGTTATATAGTAAGCTAATTACTACCTTATATGTAGGAAGGTAGGGGTTTAGTCTTATTAGTCTACCCTGTAGGTTACCCTACTATATATATATAAGGTACTTTAGGGCTATATTTCTAGTGCTAGGTGCTAATCTAGACCTAAAAAATAGATTCTGCAGTTAGAATTAAACTAACCTTCTTTATCTTATAAAAAATAGAGGGGTTGCTAGATATATTCTACTATATTATATAAGGTTAATATCCTCTTTATAAACTACTTCTTTTAGATTAGATAGTCCTAAAGGTTTCTTAAAGAGGCTATTAGCAGTAGTATTCTTTATACTATTAATATGCTTAGTCTTAAAGTTAAATAATTAGATTTAGGTAAGCTAATGTACTATTATTGTAGAAGGTAGGTTATTTACAGCTCTATCAATTTAAGTAATAAGAACTTAAGTATTTATTTTAAAAATAAAATTAAAACTAAAGAGGTAGTTATATAATTATTTAAGGCTTATTAAGATACCTTATATTTTAAGCTTCCCTAATCTATACTTTAGCTTAAGCCTTCTCTAGATTTTACTTTTATACTATATAATAGTATATTTATTATCCTTAATCTACCTAAATGTGCTTCCTTATCTTTTTATACTTATATTAGTAGCTAGTATAGTTTAACTAACTTTAATGCTATAGTCTAAAGAGATCAAAATAAAAGCTATAGTAATTAATATCTTAAATATTACTATTGCTTTACTTTATTATTAGCCTTTATTAGATAGTTAGTTTTTTCTTAAAACTAAATAAAGGAGCTGCTATCTTAAAGAAATATTTAACTAAATATTAATAAAAAGTAATAATCTTAAAGAACAATTAAATATTTAAGATAACGCTATACTTATGCTACTTAAGAATCTTAAGTATTTTAGCTTAATTAAGTTATCTTCCTTCTATTTTGTAAAGGTAACCTATAATTACTACTAAAGTCTAATACTACTGCAATTTTACATTTAAGGCCATATATTCTACTAACTTAATATTAACTAACTTAATTGATATTATATAGATGCTTGTAAATAAACTATTAGTTTCTAGGTAATTAAAAAGATGTTTACTATTATAGTAAGATTAAAGGTTCTTAATAGTAATATTATTAATAAAGGCGTTATAGCACTTTAGGATTAGATTATAAAGGATATATATTATAATTTAGTAAAACTAAGCTATAAAGTTTATTATCCTTATTAGAAGTATATAGTATCAATAAAGACTAAGTAGGGTAGAGAAGGTAGTTAGATTGCAACTTTTTTTATCTAATAATGCCTAGTTATAGCCTAAAAAGAAGTTTAAAAGGGAGATAGGCTAATATTATAAGAAGTTCTATACAGCCTCTATAGCTAGTGTAATAGTAGCTAGTAGCTGCAGTATGCTTACTAAAGCTATTAGTAAGCGCTTTTTACTATACTTATCTGCAGGCTAGCTACTACTACTACTCTTAGCCTTAAATAAGCACTTCTTAATATAAAAGTCTAATCTCTATACTTCTAGCCTATAATAGTTATAAGCCTAGCTCTATATAAGACCTCTTCTTAGGTATAGAAGTAGATAAATATTTTTACTATTTACCTCTATATAATTATAACTAACTATTATTAATATCTATACTTACTTTAGCTAATATACTAAATAATAGGTAATACCTTACTATAAGAGCAGACTAGCCTATGTAGTATATTAGCCTTTAAGTTTATATAAAGACAGCCTATATTTAGAAGCTTTAGATATAGTAAGCTCCTTATCCTTCTAAGTAGTAAGGGTAAAGGGTAACGCTTAAAAAGGCATACAGTATAAACATATAGTATTTGCATACATCCTGCACTTAATTTTATAAACTATTATTTCCCTATTAAAATACGCTATTAATACAGCTATAGCAAATGTTAACTTTTTAACTTCCTAATAACTACAGTCTAAATAATAATAGCTACAACTACTTGCAAGCCTTTTCTAGTAGCAAGATACCCTTTTAGTATGCCTGTAAGTTACTGCAAAGGGCTTGTAAGGGTTGTAGAGATAGCTTTAAAAAGGTTGTAAAGGTAGTTAGTTAGCTTTGCAACCTTAATAGAGATAGCTTTATTATTAATATTAAATATAAGGCTGCACTAGCAGCTTTATTCCTTCTTATTAAATCCTCTGTAACGCTTAAAATACACTTAAAAACTAAGAATATACCTATTATCTTATTATACTATTATTAAGCTTAAAACTAAACTATGCTGCTACTTAAATACAATCCTATATTACAAACTAAGTTAATATACCTAAATGCATTAGATTAAAGGCTCTTAATCTGTAGGGCATTATTGCTAATTTTAATAAAGTATATAATCTAACTAAGATAATAATGCTAGATCCTTAGCTATAGAAGAATAAGATTAAATAATATAGCATTAAAAATATAAACCTAAAGAAGACTACAACCTAAATAAAGTTATAGTAGTTTACTATTATAATTATTAGTGCTAAAATGCTATGCTTGCAATATAGTAATAGGAATAAGCTAAGGGGTATTATTAATAAGTTAATAAGAAGGTAAAGTAGGATCTTAAAGGGGAAGTGTAGAACGCTAGAAAAAGGGGCCTTAGAGAAGTTAATAAAGGATTGCAATAAGTGTAAAGGGTAGTTTTTAGCTGTAAGGGAGGCAATTAGCAATGTTTTACATAAAAGTTAATTCTGCATAGATGTTAGAAGGTTAAAACAGGCAAAATTAGTACTAGTTGCAGTAATTAAAAAGTCATCTTGCTATAGTCGTTAAATACACAGTAATTTTCATACAATAGTACCCTAAAGGGTATATTTAGAAGCTTATAGATCTAGATAGAAAGAATATCTCTAAAGATAATACATACTTACTTAATAGACTTAACTTCTTTAAACTTAAAGCTAAATACTATAAGCGTCTTATAAAGTAGTAGGAGGTAAATCTAGATGTAGATAACTAACTAGACCTTATAACTGCTAAGAAGTAGGTTGCAGCAAACTAGCTAAAGGCAACTAGGCCTAAGAAGCCTAGTTCTATTAAGTTTAATAATATTAAAGATAACTACAAACATCTAGTTAGAGACTATACTAGTTAAAGGTAAATAAGAATAATAGTCTTAATAAGTTACTTGTTTATTAAGTTTTTTATCTTTTGTATAGTCAACCTATAAAATAACTTACAACCTATGCCTACACTAGGGAGGTATTTACGCCTATAGGTATAAAGCTTACCTACTCTTAATGGATAAAGAGAGAGAGGTAAGATAAAGGCAGTTTAAAGTATTTCTATATAAGTATATTAGGTTACTTAGTTAGGTATATAGCTAATACCTATAACCTATATAAAATCTAGATTCCTATACTTAAATAGGTTGTAATTATATATATTACTACCTTTAATAAGATAAAATTCTACTTAAAGGAGAATAAAGTAGAAGCCCTATCTATTACTATAGCTAGCTTTATTATAGAGGATATTTAGAAGCTTATAAGCAAAATAAGCACTATTTTAAAGCTACTTAAAGCTTTAGATGCTAAAGAGAATAATCTTCTTAAGTATACTAAACAGCTTAAACAACCTATAATAACCTAATCCTTAGTCCTTATATTAGAAGACGTTAAGATGCTAGAGATAACTTTTATAAAAAGTGTAAGACTAGCAACCTTTAAGCTAACTTCTAACCCTAAAAGCATACTAAAAGCTATAAGAGGGGATGCTATTAGAGTAGAGACTAGAAGTATAAAGACTGCCTTATAAAATTTAGAGATTATTAACCTAAATACTATTTCTAATAGTAAGATTAAAGCTAAATACTTAAACTCTATTTTAATAAGGCTAAGTAGACTAAAGGTAGTATTAGAAAGCTTAGTACTATTAACTTAAAAGTAGAAAAGAAAAGTAAAGGACTATAAACAGCCTATAAGGTAAAGTAAGTATTCGTAAATACTAAAAATAGCTTTTAACTACCTTATATAGCTCTACTAAACCTATTAAAGATAATAAAAGCAACCTTAAATAGCATTTTAATGCAGACTTTATTAACCTACCTCTTTAACTAAAATATAAATTAAAAAAATATTCTTATATATTTTATACTTTATAAAGTATTATATATAGTAGTATAATATAAATAAGTTAGCTAGAAAGTAACTACAAAAGTAGTAGTATAAATAGTTTATAACCTTCTAAAGACCTTAAGAACCTAAAAAGACCTTCCTAAGCTCCCTACTACCCTATAAGACCTTTTTATAAATATAGTATAATAGAAAATTTAGAAGCTAATAGAGAAAAAGACTTAGGAGGTTATTAATAGACTTCTAGTATATATAAAGCTGCTTTCTTTAAAGTAGGTATTTATATATAAGCTAGACTAGTATAATTAGCTAGACTGCTATAAGGTATAAATTTACATTTATAGCAACCTTTAAGCTACTATAATATATAATACTTATATAGCTACATTTATAGTAAAAGTATTTTAGCTTACTATTACCTTAGTAGTATAGTTTAACTTTAAAATATAATAGTATAATATTATAAATATATTCCTAAATACCTATGTTAATTAATATAATAAGCTAGTTACTTATAAGCTTTTAAATAGGTTTAAGATTAGAGAAAAGTATATTAGACTACATAAAGCTCTTTATAGACTTTAGAATATACTTTAACTTTAGTATAAGGAGTTTTTTAGTATACTAAGATGCCTAAGACTTACTTTAGCTGCAAAAGACCTCTACTTATATTATAATCTAAAATAATAGATTTTTATTATCATCTATATAAAAAATATACTTATTACATTTTATAAAGACTATACAGCTTATATAGCTACTATAATTAATAGTATTAAGTTAGCTTATAAGTTAAGGAATTAAAGACTAATAGAAAACAACTTAAGTATCTATATACTATAAGATCTTATATATAAAGCTATCTTTATTTAGGCTTGTTTAGCAGCCTAAAGTATTTCTATTATAAAATAAATAGATATATAAAGAAGAAGTACTTTAAAACTACTAAATACCTAAAGACTAAATACTAATAGCATAGTAGTAAGTTTATAATTTAGTTAGCTTAAAGCTAAAGTTTAAGCTATTTAAGGCAGCTATATTAAAGAAATAGACTTCTTAGGAAATAAGTAAGTATAAAAGAGATACCTACTTTTACTATACCTATAGATTATATTTCTATTAAGGCTACTATAAAAAGCTAAGCAATTAATTTTTAAGGTCTTAATAAATATATTATAAATTTTAATATAAATATATACTTTTAAATAAACCTTATTAGTATAAAACTAGTAAGCTGCTTAAGCCTAAAGCTTATAGTAGTAAAAGCTTTTATTCTAAAGTTCTTTAATAATACTACCTTTAAGAAGAGTAAGGCTTACTAGCTAACCTTTTTCCTTTTAGACTTCTAAGTTTACCTAAAGAAGATTTAAAGACTATTTACTAAGGCATTAAAGCTTAAAGTAGCTATAAACCTTCTCTTAGTATAACATTTAATAGGCTAAGAAGGAATTATTATTAATATAGCATCTAATATATAAACCTATAAGGATACTTCTACTACTAAACTTATAATATTTATATAGAAGGTTATTAAGAATAGATAAAAGGCTTATATACTCTATATTTTAGGTAGTAGAAAGATAATATTTAATACTAAGCTCTTACTAAAATCTAATAAAGTAGTAATACTTTTTAAACTATTAAATATAGTAGATATTTTTAATAAAGAGGTAGTAAAAACCTTTAATAAGCTTAATAGTACTAAATATACTATTAACTTAATATTAAAATAAAGCCTTCTTTTGGTCCTTTATACCTACCTAAAGTAAAGTATCTAGAGGAACTTTAAATATATTTTAAGAAGAAGATAATATCTTAAAGATATATAAAACTATTAGTAAGTAAATTAAAAGTATTAATACTATTAATACTTAAAAAGGATAAATTACTTTAGTTTAATATAGACTATTATAGCCTTAAAAAGGTAACTATTAAGAACTATTACTTTTTCTTACTGATTAACAAACTATTAAATAGACTTAGTAAAGCTAAGTTTATATTAAAAATTAACTTTAATAAGGTATACTACTAGATTTAAACTAAGAAGGAAAATAAGTAGAAGATAGCCTTTTAGATAAAATATAGCTACTTTAAGTATATAGTAATACTATTTAAGTTTACTAATATATTAGCTACCTTTTAGGTATATATTTATTAAGTGCTTATTAAGCTCGTTAATTTATATTATATTACTTACTTAAGTAATATTATAATTTAC
Source organism: Colletotrichum lini (assembly GCA_034638275.1). Taxonomy (NCBI): domain Eukaryota; kingdom Fungi; phylum Ascomycota; class Sordariomycetes; order Glomerellales; family Glomerellaceae; genus Colletotrichum; species Colletotrichum lini. The sequence goes on from JAWQJV010000012.1 coordinate 213,500, forward strand.
TTATAAATATATAAAAAGTATAGTAAAGATCTTTATAAAGTCCTTTAAAAGCTAGAATAGTTTAGGCTATATAATAAACTCTTAAAGTATAAATCTTATAAAGAAGAAATTAACTTTCTAAAATATATAATTACCTAAGATAAAGTAAAGATAAAGTAATTTTATATTTAGGCTACTACTAAATAGTTAATACCTACATCTATTAAAGACTTTTAAGTATTCTTTAGATTTTATAACTTCTATTAAAAGTTTATTACTAAGTATTTAGTAATTATAGCCTTAATAATAGAGCTACTAAAGACTATAAATAAAAAGTCTACCTTTACCTAGCTTAAGTTAGTAGATAAAGCTTTTAACTACTTAAAGTAGGCTTTTTACTTTATAACTATTTTAGTATATTAAAACCCTTTTTAACTAATAAAGGTTAAAATAAATATATTAACTAAAGTAGTTAGTACTATTCTATCTTAAATAATAGAGAGGTAGTAGCAGCTTATTACCTACTAATTATAAAAGCTATTTAATATAAAATAATAGTAATATATAAGGTAATAAGAATTACTTACTATTATTAAAGAACTTAAATATTAGGTATACTACTTATAAAGACTATTAAATAAGTTCTTTATCTTTATAGATTACTAGGTACTAAAAGAAGTTATTAAAGCTTTAGCAAATTCTTTTTAAAAAAGACTTACCTAGTAGATATATAAGCTTTTAGTATTTAACTTTAACTTAAAGTATTAACTAATAAAGATTAATCTAGTAGATAATCTATTTAGAAGGCTAGACTATATAGAGAGGGATATATCTTATATAGATATTCTTCTAGCTTTATATAAGCCCTAATTTACTCTAGGGTACTTACTTTAGTATTTTAGGGTACTTATTACTAGAATCTAATTAACTTTATTACTAAAAGTAGTAATAATACTATTATTAATAGAAAGGTTAATAAAGCATTAGTTAACTGCTACAAAGCTTAAATATAATTATTCTAGCAATATTATTGCAGGCTAGAAGCATAGGAATTAGACTCTTATATTAAGAAGTGCTTATCTAAGGCTAAGAGTAATAGCAGTAGCTAGCCTATAGATAAGTGTAGTAGAGAGCGCTTACTAATTGCTTTAGTAAGCGTACTGCAGCTACTAGCTACTATTACACTAGCTATAGAGGCTGTATAGGTCTTCCTATAATATACCCCCTTAGTTGCAAAAGTATTTACAACTAGACTATATATAATTACCTTATATAGATAGTTAATAAAAGAAAGGCCTTTATAAAAGGGCTTTATATATATATATAAAGGAAATATATTATAAATATCTCTATTTAATTACCTTTAGTAGTTATACTTTTAGTCTTACTAATTCTATATATATAATAGTATTATTTATATTATTATTATTATTTAGTATATTATTTTAATACAAGTAGTTTTTATCTAATAGTAAAGAGGTAGTAGGCTATTAGCCTAAAGGCGTTTATATAAGTTAAAATACTTCTTTAGGCTGCCTAACTTATTCTTACTTTTCTTTCCTTCTTTAGCCCTTATAAGAGTAGTTTTTATAAGTTATTTAAATAAATTAACCTACTAATAATTACTTTTTAATGCTAACTACTTAATATAATAGCATATAAATATATATATATATATATATATAAATATATATAATAGTATTTTTAAGAAGAAAGGCTGCTGCAGCTAAGGCTGCTACTACCTATGCTACTACTAAAGCTGCTAAAGCTGCTACTACTACCCTCTATACCTCTTAAGAGAAGGAAGAAGATAAGCTTACTAAAGAGGATAGGTCTAAAAAGACCTCTAAAAGGGTTTCTTCTTACTCTTCCTCTCTAGTAACTACCTCTAATAAAGAAGAGCGCCTTACTAAGTAGGTAAAAGAGGTATATAAGCATAAGGCTAAGTGTAAGGCTAAAGCTAAAGTAGCTATAAAAGCAGCTACTAAAGCTAAAGTTGTATATAAGGCTAAAATTACTACTACTATTAAAGCTACTATTAATACTACCTTCAGTAAGTTATTTTAAATACTATAGTACTTTTAAATCTATATTACTAATATACTTATTATAGCTAAGGTAAAGAATATAGTAGGCCTATAAGCTATACTTAAGAAGGGGGTTAAGACTTTAGCTAGATTTAAAAGGGTTAATGCAGCTTTAACTATACTTACGCCTAAGAGTAAGAGTAAGGGTAAGGCTGCTGTAAGAGATAAGAATAAAGAGGAGAAGCTTAAGGCTTTAAATTCCTCCTTATATACTACTTACTTCTACTTTATAGTCTTAAGTAAGAGCATTAAAGCATGCTGTATACGTTCTACTGCTGCAGAAAAGGCTGCTTACATTAAGGGTAAGTATTTTAAGTATACTACTAGTAGCTACACCTACTAAAAGGTGCCTAAGAAGGCTGTAAGGTTTACCTTAAAGCTTTTAGCCCTTCTTATATAAGGTAAGAATAAAGCTAGCTAAAATAAGGCTTTAGCTTCTATAAGTTAATTTCTATTATATTTATATATTAGACTATTATTAATAATTATCTTTAGAAGCTAAGCTGCATTTATAGTAATATTTATAAAGCCTTTTATAAGGCTAGCGTAGAAGGTAAGAAGGATAAGGAGGAAGAGGATTTCTAAGGTATTATCCTTAAGGATCTTCTACCTTCTCTAGTTCTAACCTTTAGTCTTTTATAGCTAAGAGGTAATAGTAATGCTTTAGTATACTTTACCTTTTTAGTTGCAGAAGGCTGCATAATCTTTAACTTTATTAAAAAGAAGATTGCAGCTTTATATTAGCGCTAGTAGTTAACTTTAGTATATACCCCCTTAAGGTAGTTAGTCTTTTCTTTATATAGCCCTTTAGAGTAGATATACTTTTTAGGAGAGGCCTTTAAGCTAAAATTATATTTTGTAGCACCCTTTAGGGTAGAAATTATTTTAGTATACACCTAGTTAGGCTAGGCTGCAGCCTTAAGCTATAGCTCTAAATTAAGTCTTTTTTTTCTACTATTTTAAGCTTTTTTTATAATTATTACCTTTATATCTACTAAGTTAAAATATACTCTAAAGCTTAAGAACTTCTCTTATAAAAGGTTCTTTATTAGACTATCTACTAGTATATTATTTATAGATATATACTTTATTTTAAGGTAGCTTGCAGTATATTCCTTATAAAGCTATATTATTATTAAGAGAGTTTTATTTATATAGCTAACTATATAATAAAGGGGCTCCTTATATAGTACTATAGACACTATACTAGATTTTCTATATATATAAGGGGTAACCCCCCTTTAAAGGGTTAAAGGAAAACCCCCTTATATTCTTATATAGTATTGCAGCTTAATTTTGTCTAACTAAATATAGGATTTTCTATGCCTTTTTTAACTTAATACATGCACTGTTGTTAGAGCCCTATTGTGCATGTAGGGCCTAGGGCTTTATTTTTGCAGTATTAGATACCTAGCGACTAATTAGGCTACTGCAAAAACGGCTTTCCTGCAGTTAGAATTAAACTAACTGTCTGCATGCAGTACACACAGACGCTGCCAGACGCTTGCCATTACGTTACGCAGGTCTAATAAAGCTATATATTTTAAATATCTATATAATAAAGGTAAGTTATAGTCTATTTATTAGTTACTACTACTAGTTTAATTATTTATATATTATTATAAAAGACTATATAAGGCTGTTTTAAGTTAAATGTAAGCTCTTAAAAGAGCGTTTATAGCGCTATTACCTTCTTTACTATTTCCTAAAGGTAGAGTAGCTCTACTTTAGTTGTTAAGGTTATTACTATTAGCTATCTTAAGGCCTTCTATTAGATTAAACCTCTAAAGAAGACCCTTTAGGGTACTATTATATAAAAATTACTATATATTTAACGACTATAGTAAGATAACTTTTTAATTACTGCAACTAAATTAACTTTTATGTAAAACATCGCTAATTACCTCCCTTATAGCTAAAACCTACCCTTTATACTTATTGCAATCCTTTATTAACTTCTCTAAGGCCCCTTTTTCTAGCATTCTATACTTCCCCTTTAAGATCCTACTTTACCTTCTTATTAACTTGTTAATAATACCCCTTAGCTTATTCCTATTACTATATTGCAAGTATAGCATTTTATTACTAATAATTATAATAGCAAACTAGTATAACTTTATTTAGGTTATAGTCTTCTTTAGGTCTATATTTTTTGCGCTATATTATTTAATCTTATTCTTCTATAGCTAAGAATCTAGCATTATTATCTTAGTTAGATTGTATGCTTTATTATAATGAGCAATAATGCCTTATAGATTAAGAGCCTTTAATCTAGTACATTTAGGTATATTAACTTAGTTTATAATATAGGATTATATTTAATAGCGTATTTTAGTTTTAAGCTTAATAATAGTATAATAAGATAATAGGTATATTCTTAGTTTTTAAGTGTATTTTAAGCATTGTAGAGGATTTAATAAGAAGGAATAAAGCTGCTAGTGCAGCCCTATATTTAATGTTAATAATAAAGCTATCTCTATTAAGGTTGCAAAGCTAACTAACTACCTTTACAACCTTTTTAAAGCTATCTCTACAACCCTTACAAGCCCTTTGCAGTAACTTACAGGCATACTAAAAGGGTATCTTGCTGCTAGAAAAGGCTTGCAGGTAGTTGTAGCTATTATTAACTATAGTTGTTAGGAAGTTAAAAAGTTAACATTTGCTATAGCTATATTGATAGCGTATTTTAATAGGGAAATAATAGTTTATAAGATTAAGTGCAGGATGTACGCTAATACTGTATGTTTATACTGTATGCCTTTTTAGGTGTTACTCTTTACTCTTACTACTTAGAAGGATAAGGAGCTTACTATATCTAAACCTCTAAAGAAGGTTACTATAAAGCTTTATAATAATCTATATATTACTTTATTATCTATATAGGATGTATTACTAGCTATAATTATTGCTAGTAGCTGCAGTATCTTATTACCTCTCTAGCTTCTAAAGCTTAGTATAAAGTAGTAGGTCTTATAAAGATATTATATTATCTAATTAATTAACTAAAGGTACTTAAAACTTAAGTTTATAAGAGATCTTAAGACCTGCGTAACGCAATAGCAAGCATCTAGCAGCATCTGCATGTACTGCATGCAGACAGTTAGTTTAATTCTAACTGCAGGAAAGCTGTTTTTGCAGTAGCCTAATTAGTCGCTAGGTATCTAACACTGCAAAAATAGAGCCTTAGGCCCTATATGCACAATAGGGCTCTAACAATAGTGCACATATTAAGTTAAAAAAGGTATAGAAAATCCTGTATTTAGTTAGATAAAATTAAGCTGCAATACTATATAGGAATATAAGGGGTTTTTTCCTTTAACCCTTTAAAGGGGGGTTACCCTTTATATGTATAGAAAATCTAGTATAGTATCTATAGTACTATATAAGGAGCCCCTTTATTATATAGTTAGCTATATAAATAAAACTCCCTTAATAATAATAAGAGATCTTAAAAGAAGTTAAACTATAAATGCTAAGTTTAAATATATAAGGATGCTTATATATAGGATAAAGCTAACTTTCTTTTAGAAGGTCTTAATAGCTAAAGTAGTAGCTTTACTATAAGCCCTAAAAAGAATAAAACTACTCTAGGGTACTTATTTTATTATAAGTACTATAGGGTACTTAAAAACAGTATTATAGGGTACTTATTTCTATAATAGTACTCTAGGGTACTTAATACTAAAATCTAATTAACTTAGTAGAAATTCGCTACTATTACCTTATTAGGTAATAATAGCGATAGGTTAATAAGGTTAAAGTACTATTATCTAAGGTTAATAGGCTAAAATAAGCCTTTAGTCTAAGCGTTAACGTTAAAATAACCTCCTTAGTCTATTAAGGTTAAGGTAAAACTAGATCTAAGGAATCCCTTTAACGTTAACCTTAATCATAACCCTTAAAAGGCTAGATAACTAGAAATCCGTAAAGTATAACGTTAAATATACTACAGATCTAATAAATGCTAGTTTAAGGGCAGTTTCTAGTTAAAGTATAACAATAATCCTAAATAGGGCATTATTGCGACTTAGAGGGACTTTAATTATATATACAGACCTTCTCTCCCTACCTAAGGGACTTAGAATTATTATCCTTATTACTATTACTACAATAATAACAATAAAGCCACCTTTTAACCTATTTACTCTATTTACCTCTTTTTACCTCCTTTCTATTAGTCTTACAATTATATATTTGTATATAAAGAAAAGTTAGTATAAAGGTAAAAGAGGTAGAAAGAAAGGAAAAGTAGTAACCTACTATAACTAGCAACTTACTATATAGATATATTAGTATTAATTACTATATTTACTTAAGAACGCTAATTTAACTAGCGTAGAACTAATTAGATCTAGTAGTTAAGACTAGTTATATAATACAAATAAAATAGCAGTAAAAAGCCTAATATAAGTACTATACCCTATTCTTATGCTATTAACCTAGTAAGGTAGCTTATCTAAGAATATATAGTGCTATAGGATTAGTATAGTTTAATGCTAGATTAACTTACTAGAGATAGCTTTGCTGCTATTAAGATCTATACTATTAAGGTCTATAGCAAGAACTCTTAACTATAGAGGTATTAAACCTTAAGATATAGGCTTTTTAGATATATATAGTTAGTAAGAATAGAATCTAGGATTCTCCTATTAACTATATGTAAGACTAATAGAAAGGAGGTAAAAAGAGGTAAATAGGTTAAAAGGTGGCTTTATTGTTGTTATTGTAGTAATAGTAATAACGATAATAATTCTAAGTCCCTTAGGTAGGGAGAAAAGGTCTGTATATATAATTAAAGTCCCTCTAAGTCGCAATAATGCCCTATTTAGGATTATTGTTATACTTTAACTAGAAACTGCCCTTAAAATAGCATTTATTAGATCTGTAGTATATTTAACGTTATACTTTACGGATTTTGAGTTATCCGGCTTTTTAAGGGTTTTTATTAAAGTTAACGTTAAAGGGATCCCTTAGATTTAGTTTTATCTTATATTAAAGTTAAGGGATTCCTTAGATCTAGTTTTATCCTAAATTAACGTTAAGGGATTCCTTAGATCCGGTTTTATCTTAACCTTAATAGACTAAGGAGGTTATTTTAACATTAACGCTTAGACTAAAGGCTTATTTTAGCCTATTAACCTTAGATAATAGTATCTTAACCTTATTAACCTATTGCTATTATTACCTAATAAGGTAATAGTAGTGAATTTCTACTAAGTTAATTAGATTTTTTAGTATTAAGTACCCTAGAGTACTATTATAGAAATAAGTACCCTATAATACTATTTTTAAGTACCCTATAGTACTTATAATAAAATAAGCACCCTAGAGTAGTTTTATTCCTTTTAGGGCTTATACTATACCTACAACCTATAAAACCTACAATCTAGATAAATTATCCTTTAGCTGCATAAAACTAAAGCAACTAAATTAAATCCTTCTTTTTAATTTAATTAAGCTATATCCTATATACCTTAGTTATAGCTATACTTAATATAGACAACCCTTTTAACTTACCCTCCTCTCTTAACTATAACCTCTTAGAAGTTGTATAGCAGTTAATAGCAGCTTAGATAAGCGCTATTATTAAATAATATAGAGGGAGAGCATTATATAGCATTATTGCTATTAATGCTAGGATAGATAATTACACTATAATTAGTATTGCAAGCATTAGATTAGCGCTCCTTCTTCTTAATAGCCTAGCAGCTAATGCAGGCTAGATTATTAAGATAAGGTAGGTTTTATAGCAGAGGCTCTGCTTCTTTGTTAGCAGGATAGCCTAGCAGCAGGAGGATATATTAAGGATTGCAACAATTAAGCAACACCTAGGCTAGCTGCAGGCTGTAATCTATACTCTCTAGTAGGTGTAGTATAATTAACAGATAGAAGTCTAAAGGTTAGAAATAGAGATATTATTAGAAGGTTGTTAGTTAAAAACTTAATGCAATTATTATACTTAATATAACTTACTAAATCCTAAAAAAATAAAATACGTTTACCTCATGCATAGCCTAGAAGGGTATTAATTACTATATAATAAGTATTTAAACCTTTAGGTAAAGAAGTCCTACAATTAAGTTAATATTATCTTTAGAAGTCTATAAAGAAGAGTTTAAAGATATCTCTTCTAGCATTATAAGGCTAATTACCTTTATATTAGAATTTATAGCTAATCTACTTAATGTATATAGTATAAAGCTTCCTACTAAAAGTCTTTTAAAAAGATAGGTTTCTTTAGATTAAGTTCTTAATAAGGTATATCTATTTATATTAAGCAGCTAATTAAAACTATTAGGAGATGTATAGACTGTACTTCTATCTACTAGGCTGCTACATAGAATTAATAATATAAGCACTTAAGTTAATTAAGTCTTTAATATGTAGTAAAGTATAGGTATTATAGTAGAAGTTCTTTAAAGCCTAAATGTTATTAATAAATAGCGCTTCTGATTAGCTACCTCTCTATATTAAATTATACTAGTATACTATTTTATCTTTGTAATTAATAATTAAAGAGATAAAGTAACGTGGCTGATAAGCGAGTCGATCAGACAAGCGAGTCGATCACCCAACCACGACTACATTACAAACCCAAGAAGACATCAATATCAACACCACTAAATCAATTAACGCTACTAAGAATTCTCTTCCTCAGTCGTTTCTACATCAAACTGACACGTTCGCGCATTGTGTCCTGTGTTTCCGCACACGCCACACCGTCGTTGACCCGATTCAGTCCTTGGCTTACGACCACTCCTCCGACGCGTTTCCTCATAAACCTGTGCTGTTGCGTCCCTCTGCGACTGTATATCCTCTGCATCAGCTACAGTAAGACTTCCTCCTTGCTGGAGACGCGTTTTCTTAGCTCTCCGACGTCGGCTTAGTGTGCTGTTTTCCTCTCGAAGAGTTTTGTTCTCCGCCCTCAGGAATGCATTCTCATGCATTATTCCTAGTGTTCCTTTAAGAATATAGTCAACGTCGTTATTGATAGGTGTTGGGGAGCTATTTTGATGACGGGCAATTCGATCCTTGATCAGTGTTGACTGAGAAGTTGCTTCTGTTGGGTTGTTTGGTGTCCTGGAAACCCAAGGGAGCGGTGTTGTTGGAAGTGATCCTGGAGGCGTTGGAGTGTGTAACTTGACGTCCAGCTTTGATAATACACTTTCTGCACTCAGAGGGACAAGCCCGGAGCCTCTGAAACCTCCCTGGATATTCTTTCCCGTAAGTGCTTGTGTAAAGGCCTCACGAAACGCTGGAAAGAAGTCTTCCTTCGTAATATGGGTTTCACCTCGCCGCATCTTTTCCTCAATTTGTCGACCGTACGCCGTTTTGAGAGGCCCAAAGCATCCTACATCTAAGGGCTGAAGTAGATGAGATGAATGAGCTGGCATACAGAGTGGGACGATGTTGTTTTCCTGACAATATAGCTCGAAACCTGCAGAGTGGTGGCTTTCATGCCCATCAACGATAAGGAGGCGATGAGGACCTCTTGCACGTGGCTTTGAATGACGATCGAAGTGTTTGACCCAATTTAGGCCTATCTCGTTTGTTGTCCATCCGTTTTCAGATGTTGCGATAACCCAGTCGTGTGGGAGATCTGTTTCAGTGTACCAGGTTGAGAGGTGATAATGGCCTGCAACGATGATGTATGGCGGGACGCTGTAGCCTGACGAACTTATGGCTTGGATAACTGTAACCCATTCCCGATTACCAGGCTGCACCATTTTCGTGTTTGAACGCCTTTCGGCACTCGTTACAACCATTCCGGATGCAATCTGGCCCATCATAAAGCCAGTCTCGTCAAAGTTGTAGATATCAGACGCGTCGATGCCGTATTTCGCGATTGTGTTCTTCACAAGGTCGAACCAACCGCGAATAACCTCTGGATCTTCGCATTGGGCTCTCTTATAGTCATACTTGCGAAAAAAACGCGTCCGAAGCTGTGGTTGTCGTTTGATGAAGTTCGACGCCCAGCGCTTCCCAACCGGTCGCGCGCCACGGTCGGCAAGCAGGTGATTGGCCATTTCTTCAACACCACTGATCCGGGGAGGAAACGATCGGGCATCTAGGTCAAGAATGTACTTAACTAGCTTCTCTTCTTCAAGCAGCGTCAAATTCCGTGATTTCGGCATGATGTCGCGTCGCGAAGGTTTTCCATTAAGTCGGTCGCGTAATGTTGTGAAGGGTACTGAATAGATCCGTGCTGCAGCTCGAATACTAAGATTTGGAGTGTTTTTAATCGCTTGAACCGCTAGGATCAATTGCGCTTCTTTGTTTGATGACGACATTCTTTATGGTCGATGGACGTGTGTTGAAAGCGGGAAGATGGTATGATCGCGGTTGGGTGATCGACTCGCTTGTCTGATCGACTCGCTTATCAGCCACGTTAACTAAAGTCTTAAATATAAAGAGGGAATAGCATTAGTTAAGCTAAGTTCTTAATTATGTAGTAGGCTTTATAATATTAAGGAAGTAGTATAGAAATTATATTTAAGTCTTTAGTTAACTACTAAATAATTAAAAGAATAACTATATTATAAAATAAAGTAAGAGTTTAAACTATAACTTATAGTATAGCTTTAAGTTTATCTTTTATAATTTAGTTATTATAAAGTAATTAGCTCTTAAGGTTGTAGAAGTTAATTAAGATATCTTTAGCTTTATAGGATTTCTAGCCTTCCTATATTTTAGTTTCTTTTTAAGTAGTAAAGGCCTTAAGGTACTACTAAAAGAACTTATTAGCATCTTCTTAGTAAAGTTAGTTAAAGAAGTAAATATTATTTAAGGTAGCTTTAATAGTAAGTAAAAGTTAAGTAGTAAAAAGGTATATATAAAGAGAATTTAGTATTTACTTTAAATTTAAAAGACTATAACGTACATGCATAGTGAGTCGGCCATCATAGTGAGTCGGCCACTCCTCTTTACTTCTACACCTTTCCTCTTTATACTAAGTTTCCTCTACGTACGACTATGGAATCCTCCTTAAAAGAAAGCCGCATTATACTTGCACTTCAAGCTATCAATAAAGACCCAAATCTTTCCGTACGAAAAGCAGCTACTATCTACAATATCCCAAGAACAACACTTCAGGACCGACGCATCGGACGACTACCACGACAAGAAACGCGATCGAAATCAATGAAGATGACTGAGCTAGAAGAAACAGTGATTCTTGAACGAGTTATTGACCTAATCGATCGAGGATTTCCACCGCGACTTGACGACGTACGAGATATGGCTGATTGCCTCCTTGACGAACGCGACGCGACGCGTGTCGGACCCCGATGGGCAGAGAACTTCGTACGACGCCAACCACAACTAAAGACGCGTTTTCGACGTGGAATCGACTATCAGAGGGCATTAGCTGAGGATCCTGCAATTGTGCAGGCCTGGTTTGCCCTCGTACGAAACACAATTGCGAAGTACGGAATCCACGATGACGATATCTACAATTTTGATGAGACGGGCTTCTTGATGGGAATGCTGTCGCACGCAAAGGTTGTTACAACCTCTGATCGCCGTGGAAGGCCTCGTACGAAGCAGCCTGGCAATCGCGAATGGGTTTCTGTCATTCAGGGCGTATGTGCAGATGGCTGGGCGCTGCCTCCGTACGTCATCGTCAAGGGCAAATATCACCTCCTCTCGTGGTATACCAATAGCCAATTCCCACCCCAATGGCGCGTCCACCCTAGCGAAAATGGATGGACTACAAATGAGATTGGCCTAGATTGGCTACAGCATTTTGAAAAGTGCACAAAGTCTCGTACAAAGGGTGTTAAGCGGCTCCTAATCCTTGATGGCCACAACAGCCACAAGTCTACCAAGTTTGACGATTACTGCAAGGAACACAGCATTATTGCTCTTTGCATGCCTCCCCATTCATCGCACGAGCTCCAGCCTCTTGATGTTGGCTGTTTTAGTCCGCTGAAGGCGTCGTACGGCAAGGAAATTGAGAAAATGATGCGGATGCAGATTACGCACATTACTAAGGACGACTTCTTTCCTGCCTTTAAGGCAGCCTTTTTCACTTCAATGGGTGAAGAAAACGTACGAGCTGGCTTTAGACAGGCTGGCCTTATCCCTTTCAACCCAGAAGTAGTTATTTCCCGCCTGGATTTCAAGCCAAAGACGCCAACACCATCCAACTCACGCCCAAGCAGCCAGGGCTCCTGGGACCCAAAGACACCAACTACAGCACATGACGCCGTACGAAGCTCTGCATCACTTAAGAAAAGGATTACCAGTCATCAAGATAGCTCACCAACCCATTTGTACGAAGTAGTTGACTTGCAGGCCAAAGGTATTAGCAAGTTAGCACACAAACTAGCTCTTGTTGAAGCTGAGTGCCGTGGGCTTCGTACGGCAAATGAGATACTAAGCAAGCGTCGGAGGGCTAAAAAAACCCAACTGCGTCTTGGAGGGTCCCTTAATGCAGCTGAAGCAGAGGCAATCCGGGTAGAGAAGGGGGTTGTTGATGCTGGAGGCGAAAATACACGTCAGGAGGGGGCTCGTACGGAGGGGGGTGAATTGCGCGGTCGGCGATGTGGCAATTGCGGAAAGACTGGACATAACGTACGAACATGTCAGGTAGTATGGGAGACCTCTGAAGAAGAGGATGATGAGTAGTTTTAATTGATTTCGTACGATGCTGCTTGATTGACTTACATAAATAGCTGGAGGGTAGGAGGAGGTGGCCGACTCACTATGATGGCCGACTCACTATGCATGTACGTTAAGTAATAAACATTAGTAATCCTAATTAGAGAAGTATAGTTAAAATTAACAATATAGTTTAAGCTTTATCTTTTAATCTAGCCTTTAATACTAGCTTTAAGTCCTAAATAGTAAAGGTAGGTATAGCTTTATTATATAACTTTTACTTAAAGATTCTTACTACATAAAGAATCTTCCTGTAAGGCATAGAAGAGTTGTTGTAGCCTATGCATCCTAGCTAAGATATCTCTAACTAGTTACTTAGCTAAACTCTTATAACAACCTTCCTCTCTTAAGCCTTAATCCTTAAGGCTATAAGGTCTAGACTAACCTGCGTGACGCAATGGCAAGCGTCTGGCAGCGTCTGCGTGCACTGCGCGCAGACGGTTGGTTCGATTCCGACCGCAGGAAAAGCCGTTTTTGCAGTGACCTGATTGGTCGCCAGGTATCTAACACTGCAAAAAAACGGAGCCCTGGGCCCCACATGCACAATGGGGCTCTGACAACAGTGCACGCATTGAGTTAAACTGCATAGTGTTATTAGTAAAAGAGTTAGACAAAAACAAGCTGCAATACTGTATAGGAATATAAGGGGGTTTTCCTTTAACCCTTTAAAGGGGGGTTACCCCTTATATGTATAGAGAATCTAGTATAGTGTCTATAGTACTGTGTGAGGAGCCCCTTTATTATATAGTTAGCTATATAAATAAAACTCCCTTAATAATAAGGTCTAGACTAAGGTTTCTTTAGTACTGCATTACTATACTAGTTTTATTATGATAGTTAATTATTATAAGTTTTACCTTTTTATATAGTATTATTTTACTTAAGAATTGCTAATAGTTTTAGTAAGTTACTTTTATTAATAGGCTTCTTTATAATTTAAATATATTTACTAATATCTTTATTACTATAATTTTAGTATTACCTTATATATCCTTATATTCTTAAGTCTTTATTATTATAAGAGTTACCTTCCTCTCTATTTATAATAGCCTTTTAAGTAGTTATTATATATAGGTAGTTAAGATAAATATACTCCCTTTATATATCCACCTTAGTAGTCTTTTAGTTTTATTAATTTTAATAAGATTTCCTCTTTTTTATTTACTCTTTTTGCATACTTTTATTAACTGCTTATTAACTAGTAATTTTCTTTTAGTTTTCTTACTTCTTTTCTTTATATTCCTTCTTTATTAACTTACTTTTAATAAACTTTTATTTATTATAAGCATTATTATTTATATTATAAACATTATTAAGGCTAAATATAAACTTAAGGAAAGTTTCTTTAAGCTTTATAGTAATAGTCTACTTTATATTAACTATTTTAGTTAGCTATATTATAATCTTAATAAGCCTACTTATTATATAAGTATTTATACTACTTACTATATTACTTATATTATTAATTAAAACAAGTACTTTATAGTATATATTTCTTTTCACTTTAAGTAATTACTTATTAATACTAACTTTCTTTTAGGCTTCTTATAAGCTTTAAGGTGCTACCTAAAAGACTTCAAATACCTTTATAAACTTCTATGTTTATAATATAAATAATAAGCTATTACCTTATAAGCGTTAGTATATTATTACTACCTTTAAGTATCTTTCTACTACTTTAGTTAAGATAGCTTATTATATTACTAACTTTTTATAAAGTAGCATCTATAGTATTAATATTAACTAAATAATAATCTAAAAGCTTACCTTTAATTATAAGTATTTTAACCTTCTAACTTTAATTAATATAGGTTATTTTATAATAGCTTATTGATTACTTATTATTAATAACTAATTTTAAGCTAGAATTTAAACTAATAAAATTAATATTATAAGACATCTTAATTAACTTTAGCTTATATATCTTTATAATAATAGCTAAGTAATTACTTTTTAATTAACCTAAAAGTTTTTTTTCTTATAATTATTACTTTATTTACTATTTTAGTAATTATAAGTATAATCTTTAAGAGTTTAAAAAGTAGGCTGCATTTTATAATATAGTTTTCTTTTATTTAGGTAATCTTATTCCTACTTATACTATTACTACTACTAAGCTAGCATTTATAGCTTATAATAATAGTATATCTACTTTCTAAAAATATACTAATAATCTAAAGTCTGCTTTAAAGAAAAGTTCTACTTTATAAAAATATTATAAATCTTTTTTTAAGTTTTCTACTACTAAAGCTTTTATTTATTAATATAGCTATCATATAATGCTTACTATTTAATTACCTTATGCTAATAAAGATAAAAACTTAAAGCTTAAGAAGCCTCTTAAGACTTTTATTATCTTTTGTAAGCCTACTTCTACCTTTAAGAAGCCTCTTTTAGGTCTTAAGCTACAGGTACCTTCTTCTACTTACTTCTCTTACTTACTAAGCTATTACTTTAAGTCCTTTAATTACCTTTAGGATTACTACCTCCTCTTAGTTACCTTCCTTAATACTTATAGCAATATAAATATAGCTAAAATCTATAAGATTTACTAATATATTAGTATTGTCTTTATAGTATATACTAAATGTAAGCATAAAAGTATTAACCTTACTAGCTAGGTTTTTACTATTTCTTATACTAATTACTACTATCCTAAAGAGTATAATAACTATAAGGTAAAAGCTAAAGTAAAGACTTTAGCCTTTAGTATAAAGTAAATTAACTTTAAGGATAAAGGTAAGAGTAAGAATATTTAGCTATTAGTAATAGTTTACTAATTAACCTAAAGTCTTTTTTATATTAGACTTATTTTTAGTAGTCTTAGCTAATTATATAATAATAGGTATATAATAAAGGTTTATTAATAAAGTTATAATTAGTTTCTACTTATAATATGCTAGTAAATTTACTAGTTCTCTATAGTAGCTAAAGCTAATTTTACCTATAGCTTAGTAATAGTATACTATATAGAATTAAATATTATTTTGTTTTCTATAAGCCTTTTATATATACTTATTATAGCTTTAGACTTTATTTTAGGTGTTTCTAGTTCATAAAATAGTTTTTAAGTATTATATTCTACTAGCTATCCTACCTATATAATTAACTACCTTTAACTATTACTATATTCTTAATAAGCTATAACCTCCTTTACTTTTTATATATTTAAGTTCTCTTCTAACTTTAGGAGAGATATTAAGCTTTTATTACCTCTTTAGTAATCTAAGTACTAATTTCCTATTCTTAAACTAAAAGTTTCTTATTAATAGCCTTATAATCTCTTTATAGTAGTACTCCTTAAGCTAATACCTTTAGTTATACTATTTAATCTAAAACTCTATAGCAATCTACTATTACTATACTATATTTTCTTTTACTAACTTAAGATATTTAAATCTTTTTTTATACTAATAATAGTAATATAATTTCTTAACTATTATTATAGGTAAACTTTATATTACCTAACTATACTACCTATTTTCTTAATAAGCTGTTAATATAAATATCAATTCTTTTTTTTAAGGTTTAGTAGACTTATTTAAATTATCTATCTATTTATAAGTAGTATAGTATTAGTAGTTAGCATTTAATTAACCTTTTTTAGGTAAATTCCTCTTAAAACTTCCTAAATAAATAGGTTATTTTTATTGCTTTTAATACCTTTAAGTATACTATAATAGTACTTAACCTTCTTATAAATAAGTTATACTAACTATACTACATTTAGCATCTTTACTATAGGTAAAAATATTATTAACTTTATTATTTTATTTATAATAACTAGAATGTAGTTATATTTAATACTATCTTTATAAAGACTTAGTAGTAGGCTTATAATAAAATCTATAAAGATTCCTTAAAATAGATATACTAGCATTAGAAGTAGTTGTAATTAGCTATATAGCTTATACTATAGGATTATAATGCTCTAGTAAGCTTAGCAACTTTATATATAGTTTTAAATTAACTTCTTAATATTTTCTTAGTAGAACTTCTTTATTATTAGCTTTAGCATTCTTATAATACTTATATATATTAACTTAAAGTTACTATAGTATTACTATAAGACTAATAGAAAGAGGATAAAAGAGGTAAATAGGGTTAATAGGTTAAAAGGTAGCTTTATTGTTGTATGTAGTAAAAGTAATAATCTTCTCTTTTTTAATAGAGGGAAGATTAAAGGTTATATATACTTTTAGATATATAATTGTATATATTAAGGTATTTCTACTTTATTAAGCCCTTTTTAGCTTAGTTAGATAATGCTTAGATAATAATATCTAAGCTTTACAGTAGTTAACTAACGCTTAGTTAACGCTTAGTAAACGCTTAGATATTTATTGCAGGAAGACCTATACAGCCTCTATAGCTAGTGTAATAATAGCTAGTAGCTGCAGTATGCTTACTAAAGCAATTAGTAAGCGCTCTCTACTACACTTATCTGCAGGCTAGCTACTGCTATTACTCTTAGCCTTAGATAAGCACTTCTTAATATAAGAGTCTAATTTTTATGCTTCTAGCCTATAATAGTTATAAGCCTAGCTCTATATAAGACCTCTTCTTAGGTATAGGAGTAGATAAGTGTCTTTACTATTTACCTTTAGATAATATAACTAACTAGTATTAATATTTATGCTTACTTAAGCTAATATACTAGATAATAAGTAATACCTTACTATAAGAGCAGACTGGCCTATATAGTATATAACCCTTTAAGTCTATATAAAGACAGCCTACATCTAGAAGCTTATAGATATAGATAGGAAGAATATCTTTAAAGATAATATATACCTACTTAAAGGACTAAACTTCTTTAAACTTATTACTAAACATATAGTTAAACTTAAAGCTAAATACTATAAGCATCTTATAAAGTAGTAGAAGATAAACTTAAATGCAGATAACTAACTAAATCTTATAACTACTAAGAAGTAGGTTGTAGCAAACTAGCTAGAGGTAACTAAGCTTAAGAAGCCTAATTCTATTAAGTTTAATAATATTAAAAATAACTATAAATGCTTAGTTAGAGACTATATTAGTTAAAACTAAATAAGAATAATAGTCTTAATAAGTTACTAATTTATTAAGGTATTTATCTTTTATATAGTTAACCTATAGAAGCTTATAAATATATAAATGCAGTAGCTTTAGAAAAATAAAACTATAGTTTAAGTATTTATATACATTTTATAGCAAAACCTAGTACCTTTAGCATCTATAATAACCTCTATAGTCTATAAAGAGTATAATAACACCCTTTAGGGTACTATTGTATGAAAATTACTATGTATTTAATAACTATAGCAAGATAACTTTTTAATTACTGCAACTAGTACTAATAGCTTTGCCTATTTCAACCTTCTAACATCTATAATCAACTTTTATATAAAACATTACTAATTACCTCCCTTACAGCTAAAACCTACTCTTTACACTTATTGCAATCCTTTATTAACTTCTCTAAAGCCCCTTTTTCTAGCATTCTACACTTCCCCTTTAAGATCCTACTTTACCTTCTTATTAACTTATTAATAATACCCCTTAGCTTATTCCTATTACTATATTGCAAGTATAGCATTTTATTACTAATAATTATAATAGCAAACTAGTATAACTTTATTTAGGTTATAGTCTTCTTTAGGTCTATATTTTTAGTGCTATATTATTTAATCTTATTCTTCTATAGCTAAGGATCTAGTATTATTATCCTAGTTAGATTGTATGCTTTATTATAATTAGCAATAATACCCTATAGATTAAGAGCCTTTAATCTAGTACATTTAGGTATATTAACTTAGTTTGTAATATAGGATTATATTTAACTCTAGCAGCGTAGTTTAGTTTTAAGCTTAATAATAGTATAATAAGATAATAGTTTAAGCATTATAGAGGATTTAATAAGAAGGAATAAAGCTGCTAGTGCAGCCCTATATTTAACGTTAACAATAAAGCTATCTCTATTAAGGTTGTAAAGCTAACTAACTACCTTTGCAACCTTTTTAAAGCTATCTCTACAACCCTTACAAGCCCTTTGCAGGAAAGGCTTGCAGGTAGTTGCAGCTATTATTAACTGTAGTTATTAGGAAGTTAAAAAGTTAATATTTGCTATAGCTATGTTAATAGTGTATTTTAATAGGGAAATAATAGTTTATAAGATTAAGTGCAGGATGTATGCTAATACTATATGTTTATACTGTATGCCTTTTTAGGTGTTACCCTTTACCCTTACTACTTAGAAGAATAAGGAGCTTACTATATCTAAAGAGTATAATAACATTCTTTTAAGAGCAGCCTAAAGTAATATAGCCTTAATTTCCTAGCATGCAGACTAGCACTAGGCTTATAGATGTACTTAAGCATATAATATACCTAAAGTCTAAGGAGTTCTAGTAGTATAAAGCTTCTTAAGGGCTATAGAAACCTAGCTTACCCTAACGTAGGCTACCTAAAACCTAAATAAGCTTATTATAAATAAAAGTCTTAACTACCTTATCTTTTCTTTAAATAAATATAAAAGGATTTTTAGTATGCTTTATTAAGAAGATGCACTCTTTAAGGGTAGTAGTAGAGGCTTAAGCCTCTTTACAACTCTTAAAGGATACTTAAATACTTTAAATAATAGGAATACAACTATAAAAGAGTGTCTATATAAAGCTAATTATAAATAAACCCTATAAAAATATAGAAAGGTTTAAAAGGCCCTTATAAGGGAGTTAAGATTTATTAAGAAGCTTACTAATAAGAAAGCTATATATATTAAGGACTAAGTTATATCTTTAGCTTTTAACTACCTCTAAAGAAAATACAGGGAGCTTAGCTAGCTTACAAGCAATGCTAACTATAGCTGCATAAGAGGCTAAGGCTGCAAAAAATGTAGAAGTAATTTAACCTAAATAAAGGACTCTACTAAGGAGTACTTTAGCTAGATTATTACTATAATAATCTTTAGAAAAGCTACTAAGAATGTAAGCTTACTTAAATTTCCTACTATATTACTTATACCCTTTAAATAGTCTTATATACTATCAAATAGTATAGTATATAATAGTTGCAGCAGCTGCTACTTAGTTAATAATAAAAAACTTCTAGTTAAAAGGTTTTTTAAACCTTATATAAAAGGAAAGTTTATTAAAGTAGGTATAACTTAAATCTATATACTAGGTATAAGTATAAGAATTATTAAAAATGCTTTTTATAGTAAGAAAAGCTAAAATATAGAGAATCTTAAGCTAAAAGATGTTGCTATTATTAAAGGCTTTTATATTAATATTATCTTTAAGGCCTATGTTTTAAAGAGTAGCATCTAGTATTGCAGTCTAAATACTACCTTACGCTATAGTAAGTTCTTAAATAGCATTATACTTACCTAACTTCTTAGAAAGAAGAATTTTATCTTCCTTAAATATAAGCCTATTACTTCTTACTCTTCTATCTACTTACTATTATAAGTAAGCTTTATAGGCTTAGTAATAACTACTTAATTTAATACTTTATTATACTAAAAGCTTAATTACTAAATAGCCTTAGTAAAAAATAATAATAATGCTAACCTCTAGCACCTTTAAGCAGGCTACTTAAGCTTTAACGCCTTATAGCACTTAGTTTATAGCGCTTAAAGGGTAAAGATTAAGGGCCCTTTAAGGGTCTAATGCAAGCACTATACTATTATATATATGCAGAAGGTTATTTTAAAGACTCCCTTAGAGAACTAAGCAATAAGACCTTACTATTGCATTTTTTAGGATTTATTTAACTTCCTAGCCTTATTAAAAAGCTATTTCTAGCTTCTTATTATTAAGGATAAGTATTTAAAATAACTATTTAGCTTTCCTCTTAAGAATAAAATACTAAAAGAAGTCTTTAAGGTTATTTATACTTTTAAAATCTAAGTATAATACTAATGTAGCTTAGTAATCTATAAGATATAAATAGATAATAAAAAAGTAGTAATTAGCATTATAAGTAAAACAGCCTTTAAATAGTAGGTAATAGATACTAGTATTAACCTTAAGCTTCTACTAGCATCTACTAAAAAGCCTATAGAAGGCGTAAAGCAAGTAGAACTTAAAATTATACTATATAGCATTAAGATAAAAGATGCAGCTAGACTGCTAGAAGGCCTATAGAAGAAGTATATACTTATAGGCATCTTTATATATAATATTAGCCTATAATAGAATACAGCTTAGAAATTACCTTACTAAGTTAAAGAAGAATAGTATTAGCAGCACTTTAGGTAGTAGGTACTTAAGTATATCTATAAAATAACTTATAACTTATATTTACATTAGGGAGGTATTTATATCTATAGCTATAAAGCTTACCTACTCTTAAAGGATAAGGAGAGAAAAGTAGAATAAAAGCACTTTAAAGTGTTTCTATATAGGTATATTAAATACTTAGTTAGGTATATAGCTAATACCTACAACCTATATTAGATTTAGGTTTCTATACTTAAGTGGGTTATAATTATATATAATATTACCTTTAATAAGATAAAATTCTACTTAAAGAAGGATAAAGTAGAAGCCCTACTTATTACTACAGCTAGCTCTATTATAAAGAATATCTAGAAGCCTATAAGTATAATAAGCATTATTTTTAAGTTGCTTAAAGCTTTAGATGCTAAAGAGAGTAACCTCTTTAAGTGTATAAAAGAGCTTAAGCAACCTATAAAATCCTAGTCTTTAGTTTTTATATTAAAAGATATTAAGATGCTAGAGATAACTCTTATAGAAAGTATAAGACTAATAACCTTTAAGCTAACTTCTAACTTTAAAAGTAGACTAGAGGTTATAAGAGGGGATACTATTATAGTAGAGACTAAAAGTATAGAGACTATAGTATAAGGTGCTAATATAAAGACTATTAACCTAAAGACTATTTCTAGTAGTAATATTAAAGCTAAGCACTTAAACCTTATTCTAATAAGGATAATTAAACTAAAGGTAATATTAAAAAGACTAGTCCTACTAAATTAAAGGTAGAGAAGGAAAGTAAAAAACTATAAACTGCTTATAAAGTAAAGTAAACATTAATAAATACTAAAATAGGTTTTTACTACCTTATACAACTCTACTAAACCTCTTAAAGGTAATAAAAGCAACCTTAAATAGCATTTTAATGTAGACTTTATTTAGACCTACCTCCTTGATTAAGAGATAGACTAAGGGGATAATTTTATATAATACATACTTTATAAAGTGCTGCATATAGTAGTATAATATAATTAAGTTAGCTAGAAAGCAACTATAGAGGTAGTAGTATGAATAGTTAATAACCTTCTAAAGGCCTTAAGAACTTAAAAAGACCTCCTTAAGCTTCTTACTACCTTATAAAACCTCTTTATAGATGCTATATAGTAAGAAATTAAGAAGCTAATAGAAAAAGACACCTAAAAGGTTATTAATAGACTTCTAGTATATGTAAAGCTGCTTCCCTTAAAGTAGGTATTTACATATAAGCTAAACTAATATAATTAGCTAAACTAATATAAAGTATAAATCTATATTTATAGCAACCTTTAAGCTGCTATAATATATAATACTTATATAGCTACCCTTGCAGTAAAGATGTTTTAGCTTGCTATTACCTTAGCAGTATAATTTAACTTTAAAATATAGTGATATAATATAGTAAATATATTCTTAAATACTTATATTAATCTATATAATAAACCTATTACCTATAAGCTTCTAAATAGGTTTAAGGTTAAAGAGAAGTATGTTAGACTATATAAAGCTTTCTATAGACTTTAGGATATACCTTAACTTTAGTATAAAAAGTTTTCTAGTATGCTAAGATAACTAAAACTTACTTTAGCTGCAGAAGACTTCTACCTATATTAGGATCTAAGATATAGAATTATAGTTATCTTCTATAACGTGGTTGATAAGCTCGGCGATCAGACAAGCTCGGCGATCACCCGACCGGACAAACTAACCTCTCACCTTTACATACACATCACACCATACTCAGCAATGTCCCTCATGAATAAAGAAGCTCAATTGAACTTAGCTATCCAGGCAATCAAACAAACTAAAAATCTTAGTATAAGAGCCGCATGCCGGATCTACTCAGTACCCTACTCAACGTTACGCGACCGAATTAAGGGAAAGCTGTCACGACGCGACGTATTGCCTAGCCTACGAAATTTGACTGCGCTTGAAGAGGAGAAGCTAGTTGAGTACATTCTAGACCTGGATTCCCGATCGTTTCCTCCTCGCCTCAGTGGTGTGGAAGATATGGCTAATCGACTGCTTGCCGACCGCGACGCACCCCCAGTTGGGAAGCGCTGGGCTTCAAACTTCGTCAAGCGACAACCACAGCTTCGGACGCGCTTTTTTCGTAAGTACGACTATAAGAGGGCCCAATGCGAGGATCCAGGCGCGATAAACGCGTGGTTTCGCCTTGTGGCGAACACAATCGCGAAATACGGCATCGTGGACTCCGACATCTACAACTTTGACGAGTCTGGTTTTATGATGGGCCAGATTGCATCCGGAATGGTCGTCACTAGTGCCGAAAGGCGGTCAAATACGAGAATGATGCAGCCTGGCAATCGTGAATGGGTTACAGTCGTTCAGGCCATTAGTTCGTCAGGCTACAGCGTTCCGCCGTACATCATCGTTGCAGGCCAATATCACCTCTCCACCTGGTATACTGAAACCGGTCTCCCACGCGACTGGGTCATTGCAACGTCTGAAAATGGGTGGACAACAAACGAAAGAGGCCTAGATTGGCTACGGCACTTTGATCGGCATTCAAAACTGCGTGCAAGTGGTAGTTATCGCCTCCTTATCGTCGATGGGCACGAAAGTCACCACGCCGCCGACTTTGAGATATATTGCAAGGAAAACAATATCGTCACACTCTGCATGCCGGCTCATTCGTCTCACTTGCTTCAGCCCTTGGACGTTGGGTGTTTTGGGCCACTAAAGACGGCATACGGTCGACAAATTGAGGATAAGATACGCCGGGGTAATACGCATATTGCGAAAGAAGACTTCTTCCCTGCGTTTCGTAAGGCTTTCACGCAAGCTATCACGGAAAATAACATTCAGGGAGGATTCAGAGGAGCAGGGCTTGTCCCTCTAAGCGCAGAAAGTGTGCTTTCAAAGCTTGATGTCAAGTTACACACTCCAACACCTCCAGGGTCCCTCCCAACAACACCCCCTGCGTGGACTTCTCAGACGCCAAACAACCCAACAGAAGCATCTTCTCAGTCTGAACTCATTAAAAGGAGGATCTCCCGCCATCAGAATAGCTCCCCAACTTCAATTATTGAAGCTGTAGAGCATTTATCAAAGGGAGCGCGAGGATTTATGCACCAGATTGCCTTATTAAGGTCGGAGGTCCAGATCCTTCGAGAGGAGAATAACCTGCTTAGCCGACGCAGGAGGGCTAAGAAAACCCGTCTCAAACAAGGAGGAAGTCTTACTATAGCTGAGGCAGAGGACCTTCAATCACAGAGAGAGGCGACAGCTCAGATTGAGGAGGAAACGCGGCGGAGTAGTGGTCGCCGACCGAGGACTGAGACGGGCCAACGGCGGTGTGGCGTCTGTGGGAACACCGGTCATAATGCGCGAACATGTCAATTTGTCGAAGAAATATCTGAGGAAGAGGACCTTCATTAGTTTGAATTCAATTGATTTCCTGGGTGTTGCTTATTAGTTGGAAATGTGCTGTGGTTGCGGTTGCGTGATCGCCGAGCTTGTCTGATCGCCGAGCTTATCAACCACGTTATAGATAATATACTTATTATATTTTATAAAGACTATACAGCCTATATTATTATTAAGGGAGTTTTATTTATATAGCTAACTATATAATAAAGGGGCTCCTTATACAGTACTATAGACACTATACTAGATTCTCTATACATATAAGGGGTAACCCCCCTTTAAAGGGTTAAAGGAAAACCCCCTTATATTCCTATACAGTATTGCAGCTTGTTTTTGTCTAACTCTTTTACTAATAACACTATGCAGTTTAACTCAATGCATGCACTGTTGTCAGAGCCCTATTGTGCATGTGGGGCCTAGGGCTCTGTTTTTTTGCAGTGTTAGATACCTGGCGACTAATCAGGCTACTGCAAAAACGGCTTTTCCTGCGGTCGGAATCGAACCAACCGTCTGCGCGCAGTGCACGCAGACGCTGCCAGACGCTTGCTATTGCGTTACGCAGGTTTATATATAACTTATAATATAGTATATTTTAAACTAGATATTAAGATTTAAAGATAATAGATATATATTTATTAATAGTAGCACCTAAGGAAACTTTATATTACTTAAAGTAGTAAATAATTAAAAGATACTATAGTAGAAGAAATAACGCCTATATATATTATAGATAGTTAAAGGAGAATAAGTTAACTATAAAAGTAGACTTATTATTTTAAAGATAGTATACCTCTATTTATAAGTTTATAACTAAGAAGAAAGAACTTTAATTTAATATTATAAAAATAGAAAATATTAATATTATTTTAGAAATTATATAGTTATAAAAATACATCTTATAGATGGATTAAAGAACTAGCTAACTTTAATAAATAGATTTAGTTACTAAGCAGCACTACAAAAGCTAAGCTTTAAATAGATCTCTTAAAGCACCTTTTAATAATATACTATAAATAAAGTGATAAATATAATATATAGCCTATCTTTAGGAGATATAGCCTTCTAAGATAGTAGCCTTAGTAGTACTAGATTAGGGATTAGATCTACTTTTAGCTATTTTAAAGAAGTACTAAAAGTATAAAAAGCTGTTTACCTTAAAGCTAAAAATAGGCTTACTAAAATATAAACTTTATAACTATAAGATCCCTCTTATTAAAGGTGCCTATCTAAAATTCTATTTAATATATAAACTTAATAAAATAAAATATAAGGTACTTAATAACTACTTTAATAAGAACCTTAAGAAGAGATATATTAAACTCTTTAAGTTATTAGTAGGATATCTTATCCTATTTATACTAAAAAAGAATAGCAAACTATAACTATATATTAACTAGTAATAGGTTTATAGTATTATAAAGAAGAATTATTACCTACTACTACTTATCTTAGAACTTTAAGACTTACTATCTAAAGCAGTCTAGTTTACAGCCTTAGACCTTAAAGAAGCTTATAACTTAATTAAAATAAAGGTAGGTAAATAATAAAAGATAGCATTTTAAATATATAAAGGACTTTTTAAGTACTTTATTTTACTTTTTAGGCTTACTAATATATCTCCTACCTTTTAGATAATAATTAACTATATTTTTAGTAAATTTATTAATATATTTATTATTATTTACCTTAATAATATCTTTATCTTTTTACCTGCTTTTAAGCCATATAAGGAAAATATATATATAAAGTCTTTTAAAAGCTTTAAGAAGCTAAGCTATTAGTAGAAGTAGAAAAATGCAAATTTTATACTTTTTGTAGAGTAAATATATAGTATATCTAAAACTTTATATAGAAAGATACTTTATTTAAATAGACTAAAGAATGTAGTAATGCATTTAAGAAAGTTAAGTAATAGGTTAGCTTAAAACCTATTACTTGTATTCCTAACCTAAAAAAACCTTTTAAGATTAAAGTTAATACCTCTAACTTTACTATAAGTAAATAACTAAGTTAATATAATAAAGAAGGAAGACTATACCTTTATACCTTCTTCTTAAAAGCATTTTATAAGCTAAAGTTAAATTACTAAATATATAATAAAGAACTTATAGTAATTATTAAAGTATTTTATAAATAGAGATTACAACTATTTAGTATCAAATATAAAGTCCTCATATATATAGATTATAAGAATTTTATAAACTTTATAACCTCTAAAAACCTAAATAAATAATAAGTTAAATAGTAAGAGTTTCTTTTAAAATATAACTTCTAGATTATTTATAGAAAAGAAACTAAGAATAGTAGAGCTAATGCTTTTAGCAGGAGGATAGATTATAGAGTCCTTATTCTAAAGGAACTATAAGTTATCCTTAAGATAAATAAGAATAAAGACCTAATTTTAGCATAAAAGCTCCTTATAATTGCTAGATAAGTTTTAGTTAGTATAGCTAATAAGATAATATATAAGATAATTAAAGAGATTTATAGTACTTAAATATATAGTTACTAAGAAGTTATTAAGACTTAGAAATAAATTTAATAATACTATAACTAGTAAGTAATAAGATATTATAAATGTAATCTAGGATTATAAGCTCTATAAGAAAAGTAAGAATAGTCTATATAAGCCTTATAAGCTTATTTAGCTACTACTAATACTACTAGCAGTATAGCATTTAATCTCTTTAGACTTTATTATTAAACTACTAAGGTTAAAAAAACTACTTATAAAGGTTTATTATAATAGCATTTTAGTTATTATAAACTAACTTACTAAATATACCTACTTTATTTTATACTTGAAAGTAAGTATAGTAGAAAACCTTATATATGTATATTTAAAATAAATTATAAGCAACTATAGACTACTTAATAAAATTATATTAAAGAGATATAAGCTATTTACTCTAAAGTTTTAGAAATCTTTCCTTTTATAACTTAGTATACACTATAAGCTATCTACCTCTTTCTACCTATAAACTAATAGTTAGACTAAATAAATTAACTAAATACTTAAATAGTATTTATAATACTATATTAACTATAACTAAGATAATTAAGTACTACTATTACTTTTATAGTTTAGTTTGCTTATAATAGTAAAGTTAGAGAAAGCATTTTTTACCCCCTATTTTACCTAAACTATAGATTCAAACCTACTTTATATAAAGAACTATATAAAGGACTATAGGCCCTAAAGGCTATAGATAAGACTAATAAAATGTATAAAATGTAGATAAATGTCTCTTAAGATTTAGAATCTATTAAAGAATAAAAGGAAAAAATGCTAATACTTTAAAAATTAGAAGACTTTCCTAAGAAGAGGAAAATAGCACCTACCTTACATAATAAAATATTAAAACTAAGCAACTTAGTAATAAATTAGACTATAAGAAACTTAAACTTTTTAAAATCCTTAAGAAGGTCTTACTACTTACCTATAAGCTAAAGCTACTTAATATAATAAAGATCTACTTTATCTGTTATATTATACTTCTTAAACTAGTATTATATAGATTATATACTAAAGACTATATTATTATAAAAATAAATAAACTAGAATATAATGTTAAGTAAGTTATTAACTATAGGAATAATAATAGTTATAATAAATATCTTATTAAGTAGAAAGGCTATAGATATAAAGATAATTTATAGAAACTAGTTAAAAACCTTTAATACTTTTAGGTACTACTAAAGAAGTACTAAAGTTAAAGTTAGCTAGCTTTATATCCTTAAATACTACCTCTTAGTTAACAACCCTAAAGGTGCTACTAGATTATTATAAGCCCTAAAAAGAATAAAACTACTCTAGGGTGCTTATCTTATTATAAGTACTATAGGGTACTTAAAAATAGTATTATAGGGTACTTATTTCTATAATAGTACTCTAGGGTACTTAATACTAAAATCTAATTAACTTAGTAGAAATTCGCTACTATTGCCTTATTAGGTAATAATAGCAATAGGCTAATAAGGTTAAGGTACTATTATCTAAGGTTAATAGGCTAAAATAAGCCTTTAGTCTAAGCGTTAACGTTAAAATAACCTCCTTAGTCTATTAAGGTTAAGGTAAAACCGGATCTAAGGAATCCCTTAACGTTAATATGGGATAAAACCGGATCTAAGGAATCCCTTAACGTTAATATAGGATAAAACCGGATCTAAGGAATCCCCTAACGTTAATATAAGATAAAACCGGATCTAAGGAATCCCTTTAACGTTAATATAGGATAAAACCGGATCTAAGGGATCCCTTTAACGTTAACCTTAATTATAACCCTTAAAAAGCCGGATAACTAGAAATCCGTAAAGTATAACGTTAAATATACTACAGATCTAATAAATGCTATTTTAAGGGCAGTTTCTAGTTAAAGTATAATAATAATCCTAAATAGGGCATTATTGCGACTTAGAGGGACTTTAATTATATATACAGACCTTCTCTCCCTACCTAAGGGACTTAGAATTATCATCCTTATCGCTATTACTACAATAACAATAATAAAGCCACCTTTTAACCTATTTACTCTATTTACCTCTTTTTACCTCCTTTCTATTAGTCTTACAGGTTATAAGCCTAGGTAGCCTTAATTAGACTAATTCTTTTACTTTCTTATTATATATACTATATAATAAGTATTTAATTACCCTTTTTAAGGTGTTAATTAAATAAATATCACCTAGTAATACTAGTATACCTTGTTAAAGGCAACGTATACTATACTAGAAGATTTCTACTTTATAAGAGCGTCTTTACCTAGCTTATAAAATAGAAATAAGGTATAATCTATACCTAAATATCTAAAGGATATTTTTACCTTATTATAAGTAAAATACACTTATATTTATTAATTCTTAATACTATTAGTATTAATTATTTAATAATATAAGAATACTTATAACAGCTTCTAATAGTAAGAATATTACTATTCCTAAGCTTAAAGGTAGTAGTAATTACACTACTTAGTCTATAAGGGTTAATACCTAGCTTATAACTAAAAATCTTTAACACGCTATATTATTAGACCCTATTATTAATAATAATAATAATAATAATAATAATATAGAAGGAGAAGACCCTATTATTATTAATACCCCTATTAATAATAATAATCCTTCTAATAATAATAATAATAAAACCCCTACTATACATAAAAGTAAAAGGGCTTTTAGTCTATTATTATTATATATAGAAGATAGGCCCCTTATACAAATACAGCACTCTAAGACTGCTAAAAGGGCCTAAGACACTATAAAAGAGACCTATAATCCTAAAGGATTTACCTCTAATAGTATACTATTTAAGGATTTTCTTAATAATAGATTATCTAATTTTAATAGTATAGAGGAATACCTTAATAAGGTAAAAGAGGTCTCTAATAAGTTAAAAGCCTGTAATTTAGATATACCTTTAGACCTATTAATAGCCTGGATATTAAATGTGCTAGATAATAGTGTTTTTAAAGGCTTTATATCTAGTATTACTCAAAGTCTTAAAAATAATCCAGATTCCTATACTCTTAATAGTCTATTAAGCAGTATATTAGATAAATCTAAGAAATTAATCTCTAAAGACAATAAGGAAAAAATATTATTAGCTAAATATAAGGCTTATAAAAATATTAATAATAAGAGTAATATTATTAATAAGAATAATAAGCCTTATAGAGTTAATAAAGCTAAAAATAGCTAGAAAAAGCCTAAGGGATTATAGTGTAATAACTGTGAAAACAGTAACTATAATACTAATAAGTGCTTTTATCTAAATCCAGCTTTAGCACCTAGCAATTAGGACCCTAATAGGGATCCAAAAGCTATAAAAAGGTCCCCTAATAAGGCTATAGTTATAAGAGATTATAATACTAAAGCCTCTATTAATAGAAAACCCCCTCCTATTAATACTATTAATACTAGTATTAATAATAGTAATTCTATAGATATAGAGTTACCTAATTTCAACCTTAACTATAAGGATATCAGATTTAAAGACGTTAATATAGGAAATACTCCTATAGAGGTAAAAAACCCTATTAATAGTAATAAAGAACCTAAACTAACTAAAATAGATTTAAGTACCCTAGAAAGGTTACTTAATAATAAAGAATCTATTAGTTATACTAAGGTAAATAATACTAAATATAACAATTTTTACCAATCTAATTTTATAATAGATACAGCAGCTAAATCTTATATTATTACAAATAAGGCTTATTTTACTAGCCTTAAATACTATAATAAAAAGGTTAGCTAGGGCTCTGCAAAAACTATTATAATTAAAGGTATAGGAAATTGTTATATTAAGTTCTTAAATAGTAATATTAACTTATTACTTAAAAACTGTCTATTTATGCCAGAATTAGGTATTAATCTAATTAGCCAAGGGCGTCTTAAAAATAATATATCCTCTATATTTAATAATAGATTTACTTATCTTATTCAAGATAATAAAGTAATAACTAAAGGACTAAAAATAGGTAATTTATATTACCTACCTATAGAGGTTATTACTAATATATCAAGTTCTATTAATAATAATAATACTACTAATAACAGTAGTAATACTATTAATAATACAAAAGAAGATATATTATCACATAAAAGACTAGGTCATATAAATAAATATTACCTTACCAAGCTAAAAGAAAATACTATTAGCTTAAATAATAATACAGTATTAGCAGATTTTAATAATTGCAAAGTCTGTATTAAATCTAAATTAACTATTAATAGTAATAAAACCTCTAATAGTAATAAAACCACTAGTTATTTAGAAAAGGTTAATAGTAACCTATGTAGGCCTATTACACCTATAACCTATAATAACTATAGGTATTTTATTACTTTTCTAGATAATTATACTAAATACCTTAAAATTAGGCTATTAAAAACAAAAGAAGAAGCATATATTGCTTTTAATAGCTTTAAAAATATAGCTAAAAATAATAGCCTTAATAATAATAAAATAAAGATATTTAGTACTAGTAATAGTACTAAATACGTAAATAAGCAATTTAAGGGTATATTAGATAAATCTAGAGTTATACATTAAAAGTCTACTCCTTATACCCCTTTACAAAACAGTATAGCAGAAAGGATTAATAGGACCTTATTAAATAAAGTAAGGGCCTTATTATATACTGCTAATTTACCTAAATACCTATAGGGTAAAGCTTTAATTACAGCAGAATATTTATATAATAGAACTCCTAATAAAACAATTAAATATAAAACCCCTTATAAATTAAAAAATAATAATAAACCTAATTTAAGTAATATAAGGGTTTTTAGTTCTATACGTTATTATAAGAATAAAGGACCTAATATTGCTAAATTAGACCCTAGAGGTTTAAAAGCTATATTAATAGTCTTTAGTACTAATAAATCTTACTATAAAGTATAGGATATTATTAAAAGAAGGCCTATATAGACTAGAGATATTATAATTCTAGAAAATAACTTCTTACCTTTAAATTATCTCTCTGTAGTTAATAATACTATAGAAGATAGTAAAAAAGATTATATAAATCTAGAATTAACTAGTAATAATACTAGTAATAATATTACTACTAATAGTAATATTAATAACCCTAATTCTAGGGTAACTAAGCCTTTAACTTATTATAATAATAAAGTAGATAAATTAACTACTAATGTATTAGTAGTTAATAGTAGTTATAAAGACCCTACTACTTATAAACAAGCTATTAATAGTAATAATACTATAGAATAGCAAAAAGCTATAGATTTAGAAATAGCAGAACTTGAAAACCAGAATACCTAGAATCTAGTTGATTTACCTAATAATAGGACCCCTTTAGGCACCCATTAGGTATATAAAATAAAAAGGGATAAAAATAATACTATAACTAGGTATGAAGCTAGGTTAGTTGTATAGGGATTTAATTAAATAATTAGAATAGATTATTTAGATACCTTTAGTACTACTTGCAGACTAGAAACCTATAGGTTATTATTTATTATAGCTTTAAATCTAGGCTATAGTATTAAGCAATTTAACGTTAAAAACGCCTTTATACACGCTAATATAGATAAAGAAATCTATATTAAACAACCAGAAGGTTATATTAATACTAATTACCCTTCTAGGGTACGTAAGTTAAATAAGGCGTTATATAGTCTTAAGCAAAGCCCTAGACTATAGTATAAATATTTAGCTGAAAAACTAGCTATATTAAACTTTATTATATTTAAATACAATAATAGCGTATTTACTAATAAAATAACTAAAGTTATATTATTATGCTACGTTGACAATATATTAATTCTAGGCCCTGTACTAGAAATTAATAATATTAAAGATAAATTAAGTAATAAAATTAAATTACAGGAATTAGGTAACATTAATACCTTTTTAGGGTAAGAAACTACTATTAATAAAGATAATAGTACTATCTCTATAAGCCTATATAATTATACTAGAAATATTATCTCTAAATTTAATAAGGAATATATATATAAATATACTACACCTGTAGACCCTACTTTAAAACTAGTAAGAAACAAAGATACTGCATTAAAAGAAGAAATTAAGCTATATTAACAGCAAATAGGCTATTTAATATATTTAGCAATAAAAGTAAGAATAGATATTACTTTTGCAGTTAATCAATATGCTAGATTTATATCTAACCCTAGTAAATTACATTTTAGGGCTTTAGATAGAATATAGGGTTATTTAAGTTATAATACTAATTATAGGATTATTTATAACTATAATATACCTATATATAAAATACTAGGTTATTCTAATTCTAACTAAGGTAATTATATACCTAAAAGAAAGTCTACTTTAGGCTATATATTCTTTTTAGGCCCTAATAATACTATTAGTTGGAATAGTAGTATGCAAAAAACCCCTGCAACTAGTACCTATAAAGCTGAATATATGGCTTTAAAAGAGGCTACTAAAGAAGCCCTATATCTTAATAATATGCTTAATTCTATTAATAGTAACCTAAAATTAGGTTATAATATAGAAATACCTACCTTAATAACAGATTCTTAGTCTGCACAATATTTAGCAGAAAATCCAGAGTTTCATAAGCGTACTAAGCATATAGATATAACCTATCACTTTGTTAGGTGGAATATAGTTAATAAAAAGCTACTATTAACTTATACATCCTCTAATAAATATATAGCAGATGGATTAACTAAAGGGCAAAATACTACTTTATTTAGAGCCTTTATAAATAATATTAACTTAGTTAACTTAAATAACTACTAGTATTTACTTACTTAAAAATAATTAAGTAACTATTTTAATATATAAAGAAAGAAATAAACCTACTATAGGGTACTTATTTTATTAGAATCTAATTAACTATTATTAATTACCTTCTAGGGGAGTATAAGCCCTAAAAAGAATAAAACTACTCTAGGGTACTTATTTTATTATAAGTACTATAGG
The DNA here is from genome assembly GCA_034638275.1 of Colletotrichum lini. Lineage (NCBI taxonomy): Eukaryota > Fungi > Ascomycota > Sordariomycetes > Glomerellales > Glomerellaceae > Colletotrichum > Colletotrichum lini. Next base: position 247,291 of record JAWQJV010000012.1, read on the forward strand.
GTACTTAAAAATAGTATTATAGGGTACTTATTTCTATAATAGTACTCTAGGGTACTTAATACTAAAATCTAATTAACTTAGTAAAAGTTTGCTACTATTACCCTATTAGGTAATAATAGCAATAGGTTAATAAGGTTAAGGTACTATTAACTAAGGTTAATAGGCTAAAATAAGCCTTTAGTCTAAGCATTAACGTTAAAATAACCTCCTTAGTCTATTAAGGTTAAGGTAAAACCGGATCTAAGGAATCCCTTAACGTTAATATAAGATAAAACCGGATCTAAGGAATCCACTAACGTTAATATAAGATAAAACTGGATCTAAGGGATCCCTTTAACGTTAACCTTAATTATAACCCTTAAAAGGCTGGATAACTAGAAATCTGTAAAGTATAACGTTAAATATACTACAGATCTAATAAATGCCAGTTTAAGGGCAGTTTCTAGTTAAAGTATAACAATAATCCTAAATAGGGCATTATTGCGACTTAGAGGGACTTTAATTATATATAGGGACCTTTTCTCCCTACCTAAGGGACTTAGAATTATTATCCTTATCACTATTACTATACAATAACAATAAAGCCACCTTTTAACCTACTTACCTCTATTTACCTCTTTTTATCTCCTTTCTATTAGTCTTACACATACTAAGAGAAAAGGTAATATTTACGTTTTATAATAATATATAAAGGTATTACTTAGCTATTTATATATATACTTTAAATAATAAAAACTTATTTCTAATTGCTAGGCTGCTTTATATAAAGCCTTCCCTTATAGTTAAATATTATAATAACCTTTATATATAATATTATTTTTATTTAGAAATTAGTTTTATTAAAATTATAAATATTATAATTTTATATTTTATACTTTATAATTATATTTTATATAAGTATAAACTAGCCTTATTTAATTATAGGATCCTTAGCTAAAGCCCTCTAATAGTTAATTTAATATTAAAACTGCATCTTTAATTTAGAGATGCATTATATAAAGTTCTTTACTTATTAGAGTTCTATATACATTTTATTATATATATTTAGAAGTTTATTAGCTATTTCTTATATATATTCTTATTATAAAAAGAACTTTTAATTAATCAAGTTAATAACTTATTAAAGAATTACTTCTTCTTTAGTTATAGTTATCTTTATTAAAGTTAGCTATCTTTTACCTTATATAATATATTTATTATATTAGTATTAAAGTATAGTTTAAGGGACCTTAAAGGTTTAGGTAGCTTTTTATATAGAAACCTTTAGGTCTTTTTTAATAACCTAGAGGGTAAGGATAATATAACTTTTAATTAAGGTAGTTTACATAGTTGTATGTAGAGGAAAGTTAGTATAAAGGTTAAAGAGGTAGAAAGTAGGAAAAGTAGCCTGCTTGCTATATAAGTATATTATTTAATCTTATTCTTTTATAGCTTAAGATTTAGTATTATTAGTCTAGTTAGATTACATACTTTATTATAGTTAGTAATAATGCTCTATAGATTAAAAACCTTTATCTTAGTGTATTTAGGTATTATTATTAAGGGAGTTTTATTTATATAGCTACCTATATAATAAAGAGACTCCTTATACAGTACTATAGACACTATACTAGATTCTCTATACATATAAGGGGTAACCCCCCTTTAAAGGGTTAAAGGAAAACCCCCTTATATTCCTATGTAGTATTGCAGCTTGTTTTTGTCTAACTCTTTTACTAATAACACTATGCCGTTTAACTTAATGCATGCACTGTTGTTAGAGCCCTATTGTGCATGTGGGGCCTAGGGCTCTGTTTTTTTGCAGTGTTAGATACCTGGCGACTAATCAGGTTACTGCAAAAACGGCTTTTCCTGCAGTTGGAATTAAACTAACTGTCTGCATGCAGTGCACGCAGACGCTGCTAGACGCTTGCCATTGCGTTACGCAGGTGTGTATTTAGGTATATTAACTTAGTTTATAGTATATTAGAATACTAGAATGCTGCTAGTAGGGATTATATTTAATAGCGTAGTTTAGTTTTAAGCTTAATAATAGTATAATAAGATAATAGGTATATTCTTAGTTACTAAGTATATTTTAAGCGTTGTAGAGGATTTAATATAAAGGAATAAAGCTGCTAGGCAACTTAAAGTGCAGCCCTATATTTAACGTTAATAATAAAGCTATCTCTATTAAGGTTGTAAAGCTAACTAATTACCTTTACAACCTTTTTAAAGCTATCTTTATAACTGTTGCAAGCTCTTTACAGCACGCTAAAAGTATACCTTACTACTAAGAAAGGCTTGTAGGTAGTTATAGCTATTATTAACTATAGTTATTAGGAAGTTAAAAAGTTAATATTTGCTATAGCTGTATTAATAGCATATTTTAAAAGGGAAATAATAGTTTATAAGATTAAGTGCAGGATGTATGCTAATACTATATGTTTATACTGTATGCCTTTTTAGGCGTTACACTTTACCCTTACTACTTAAAAGGATAAGGAGCTTACTATTATTAAATTAAGCAGTGCAGTAATAGTAGGTTAATTGCATGTATTGTAGTTATGTATGTTATTTGTGTTGTTGTCTATTATGCTAATTACCCTACTTCTAGCCACCTAACTTAGCCCTTAAGAATCCCTTTCCTAGGTGCCTAAGGCCTCTATAGAGCCTACTGCCTAAGTCTAAGCATGTAATAGTCCCTCTGCTAACGCTGAGCAGGCTGGCTAAGCTAGGCTAATATCTCCTATCTCTAGTGCCCTCTGTATGCTCTATACCCTCTAATTTAATATACCCCCTTAGGGAAGGGCTTACTACTAGCCTTTTTAGGCTTGTAAAGGTAGTACCCTTTGCTGCGCTGTTAGCAGGGACTTTCCTATATTCTTATAGAGCTTATAGAGGCTTATAGTGCTGTAGAAGATTACAGGCCTCCTCTATAGCCTATACGTTATTAAGTCTTATTTATGCTTCTAAGCAGCTTTTGTCTACCTTAAGATCTCTTATGCAGTTAGCCTTAAGGACGTCCTTTTTATTAGTTATATTTAGCTAAAGAAGGAAGGCATTATATTTTATTATATTAAAGGCCTTTATAAGGCTGTCTACTATTAGCTCTACTAATAGGGTATAGGTAACTGCAACCTATCCTTTAGCAACTTCTTATTATAACTAGTAGTTATATATATTAATATAATAAAGCTTTATATAAAGCTTTAAAAGCTTACTTATTATAAGGTTAATAGTCTGCTAATTGTTGCATTAGATTTAGATTCTTATAGGCATTAATAGTATAGCATATATTGCCTGCCCCTTAAGCTTAGCAGGAAGCTAAACCTAAAGGTGTAAAATTAAACAGCTTGTAAAAATAGCTTCCTTAGCAGCCTACATAAGTACTAGAAGCTCTACTTTAGTTGTTAATATTATAATAGTATCTTACCTATTAGCCTGCTATATAATAAGGCCTTTAAAAAACTTTATAGTAAAGGCCTATAAGCTCTTTCTATAAAGCATATTATTACTAAAGCTTATATTAGATGCTACCTTAAGGGCGTTATTTTTGCTACCTAAGTTAGCACTAAAATAGAGGTAAAGGTATTATGTTTTATATAGGTATAAAAGGACTTTATTAGCAGCCTTTTAGTAGGCTTTACTTAGATTTTAGTTAAATCTTATAAGCCTGCTAGCTGCAAAAGTAATATCTAGCTACATTATTATAGCAGTATATAGGATTATGCTAACTTTACGTTAGTATTAATTAATCTTACTAGGCTGCATATTATCTTTATATAGTAGTAGCTCCTCTTTTGCTATAGAAGTATGCTTATAAGAATTGTCTTTTAATATGTTAGCATGCATAGGAAGCAGTTTCTTATACTTCTTAGTATAGACTGCCTATAAGAGCTAAAGTTTTTATTATGTATAGTTGCAAAAGACCTTAAGGCTTAGAAACTATTAAAGGTTTTTACTGCCTTTAAGGTAGTATTTACCTTAAAGAGCATATATCTTAGCTATTGCTGCAGGCTTATAGGCCTTTAGAAACGCTAGTATGCAGTTATTAATATAGAAGAAGAATATAACTTAGCCTTTCTGCTAGCAGCAGTCTTTACTAGCAATGCATTAAAAGCCTTACGCTAGAAGCCTACTCTTTAGGTGCCTTTACTATAGTAGAGGTAACTAATGCAGACTATAGAGGGCTTTCTATAAGTATAAGACTATACTTTATTTACAGTATTTTAGAGGCATCTCTATATATACCTCCTTATTAATATCTGCATGCATAAATATATTTATAGTATTATATTATAGTAGCTTAAGGTTAAAGTAGGTAGCTAAGGCTATTAGTATTTAGAATAATATACCTATAAGCATTATAGTATATATATCTTATACATCTTTTGCCTATTAGTTACTGTATATTATAAGCCTTACCTTTACCTTTATAAGGTAGCTATACTTATTAAGTTTATATATATATACCTAATAGTAACTAAGAATCTAATTGCTGCATGCAGATGCTTTAAAGTTCTCTTACTATAAGCATAAAAGCTTATAACCTTATAGGTAACTTCTTTTTATATCTTAAAAAGCGCTTTTAAGTAGGTATTTTGCTAGCTAAAAGTGTAATATAGGAAGAGAGGGTAAGTTTTTCTAGTAGGTGCTATATAGAGTAGCTGCTTTAGTAATAGTTCTTACATTATTACTATACCTACAAGCACGCTTAGTAGAGCATATAGGAAGCCTCTTACTATCTACCTTTAACTGCTTTTAACCTAAAGGCTATATAACTATAGGCTGTTAAAGCTCTATCTTATATGCTTTTAGATTATTTACTATACTATTAAAGCATTTAATTATAGGTTAATCTATACTTACTACTAGGTTTAGGTAGCTAGCCTGCTTTAGTAGCATATAAGTGCTATCTATTAATTATTATATAGTCTTATGTATACATTCTACTAGAAATGCAGCCTTAAGAGGCTTATGTAATAGCTTTAGCTATATCTTATATTTTTAATGCATACATCCTGCTAGAAATACTACCTTAAAAGACTTATGTAACAGCTTTAGCTACATCTTATATATAGGAATAGTATTATTACTATCTATAGGTAGATAAGATCTTTCTTTTTACCTTCTTACGCCTAATGTAGTTATAAGCGTAGTAAAGAAAGATACTCTTAGAGGTGTAGTTAGAGAAGTTATAAGTTAGAATCTTGCTTTAGTGTATAGTACTAGCTTAGAGGGCCTATTAGGGTAGCCTTCTTATAGGCCTTTATTAAGGTTAGGGCTGCCTTAGGTTACCCCCTTAGCTTACTTAGCATATTCTATAATCTTATCTGCTTCTTTATTAGCTGTATATATAAAGCTTATCTTATATACTTCTTTATGTATAAGGTAGTTAATAGTCTATTATATTTTATTAAGATCTAAATCTTATATGCTTTTAGTAAGGCTTTTAAGATTGCTATTAAAAATAATACTTTTATTAAAGATAACGTTATATATTATAAATACTTTACTATAAAGAGGGTTCTATATACAAAAGGAGTTGCTAAAGCTGTAGCTAATAAGGTAATTAATCTAAGTATATAGGGTAAGCCTTTACCTACGCTGTTTATATAGCTAGGCGTCTGCAGTAAGCATATACGCTTTACAGCTATATACCTAAAGATATAAAAGGTTAAGCCTTATATAGGGAGCCTTTTCTTTAATCTAGAAGTGCTTATACTATAGTTAGTATAAAGTCTTCTAGCTGCAGGCTACCTGCAGTATATAGTTATAAAGGTAAGTTGCTGCAGTATATACCTTAAGCTAAAGGACGTCTAGAAGGCTTACATTAATTACTATACTATATACCCTTTACTTTATAGCAGCAGTAATGCATTCTGCAGCTCTATTTTGCGCTTAGGTATTTAGAGCGCTTACCTTAAGGTGTATACTGCATGCTTTAAGGTTTATAATAATTTTATAGTAGTAAAGAAGCTTATTATTTATCTTAATAACCTTTATACAGCAGTTGTATTAAGTATAAAGAAGCGTAAGGAAGTCTTTAATTATTATAAGTAGTACATCTATAGTCCTTTAGTAAAAGTAAAAGTCCTATATAAGACTACTACCTTAGTTAAAAAATAGTATATAGGATTAATATTCTATATAGCCTATTTTAAGGTTGTAAAAATTAATAGCTAAATAATTACTAGGCTGCACTTAAGCAGCTAACTCTTATAGGCTTTAATAGACTATTTAATAGGCTTTTCCTTAAGCGCAGGCGTTGCAGTCTACTATAGTAATCTATTAACCTTTAATGCCTTAAAGGCATACCTTATAGGCTGCATTAATAATCCTTTTAAGTGCTTCTAGGCCTAGGTGCCTAAGGCGTTTGTACTAAGTAATAAGGTTACCTAAAATAGGCTTTTAGTATGTAGCTATTATATATATATATTTTCTATATATAGGGGGTGCTTTATCTAACTAAATAGCTAGTAATAGCATAGCTGCTGTAAGTATAGCCTCTAAGCTAAAAGGCTAATAGTTAAGTACTTATTAATTATAGATTTTGTTAATATATGCAATAAAGGACTTATCTGCCTATTATAAGCAGTTATTTCCTAGGCTGTTATCCTACTAAAGTCCTTATTGCTTAAGTTTCCTAAAGGATATAAGGTTTGCAGCTAACCTAAGGTAAAGGGCAACTTTAAATAAAGTAAGCTTTATAACGCTATTACTATATACCTTTAGGTTAATTTCTGCAGTTCTATATACTTTAATAGGTAGTTATTATATGCCTACCTATAGGAAGTCTCTATAAAGTGTAGCTCTTAGCATCTTAAACTATAAAGAATTATTAAAAATGTATACTATAAAGCTTAAGTCTAGTATAGCTAATTCTATAAGGTAATATTAACTATAGGTAGTATAAAAAGATGCTAGAGATAGCTTCTCTTAGCAGCTACTATATAGTTAATTTAGTAGGTTAGCTGCTTATCTAACTTATCTTAAGCACTCTATAAGTTCTAAGTTAATTTAGATACACTTATTAATAAAGGCTTAAGTTGCTTAGTTAAGTAGCTTATTATCCCTTTGCAGATAAAGAAGTATATAAAAATACTTATCTATTTAGTACTATAGGCTAAGGTATAGTTAGCAACTATTAGTATGCTTTATAAAGGGTATTTTAGTAGCGCTTATACTAGACCTTTTTTACTTAGCATATATGCTTACCTTTTATAAAGTTATAAGTAATAATAATAAGGTTAAGGTTTCTATTAGCATACTAAAATCCCTTAGTAGTTAGCTTTGCTAACAGCTTCTGCAGCTACAGCCTTAGCCTCTACAGGCCTATTTATTATTATTACTACATTCTTCTTAAGAGGCATTATTGCTAAGGTTAGTTAGGCTAAAGCCACCTTATAAAGCCTTTTATATAGGCTCTACATTATCTGCAGTCTAAAGGAAGCATCTAATATTAGCTAAAATGCTCCCTAGTATAATAATATCCTTTTTAGCTTTATAGATGTAGGTTTTATAGTATATATATACCTAGCTTAAGATATATAATCTTGTAAATGCTGTTATAAAGGGTGTAAACTATAAGCTTAACGTCTAAGCCTGCAGTAGGCTGCTTATAGAGGCTTTATAGAACGCCTTTTACTACTTTATAATCTATTTTTAACGTCTTATTAGTTGTTAAGGTGTTTTCTTATAGGTGCTATTAATGCAGCATTATATGCAACTTATATATTATTTCTATATTTAAAAGAGCGTATGCTAATATATTCCTTAAGGGCTTTTATCTATTAGTTAACCTCCTTATCTAAGGTATAGCAGTAAAGCTTTAAGTTGTTAGATACTATCTAGTAAATTTAGTCTTAAAGGTTACTATATTATTAAAGGCGCTTTTCTTATACTTTTATCTCTTTATTATACTCTACTTATTAGGTATAGTATAAGGTAAGGTTAAAGGGTAAGAGATTCTTTATTCTATATGCATGCAGCATATTATTATTAGTAGGCAGCAGTAGAATGCCTACCTTTAAAGCTATTAGGCTAACTATTGCTAAGCGTATTAGTCCTACTAGGCGTATTACAACCTGCAGGTAGTTGCTTAAAGAAGGCTTTTTAAGCTCTTTAAGGTATTTCTTAAGCATCTTATGCGTTAGGCGTATAGCAATTAATAGGTTAATTACAATCTACAGCTTATAGACCTTTACCTTTATCTTTAGCTAATTAAACTAAAGGACTTAATTAGTAGTTAAGTTAAGGGTAGTTTTTATAGTATCTATTATTACAAAAGGATAGTAGGAAGAGTATTCTCTAAGGCTTAACTTATTATTATTAGCCTTAGGGTGTATAAGACTCTTAATTATTAAATTAAGTAGTGCAGTAATAGTAGGTTAATTGCATATGTTGTAGTTATATGTATTATTTGTATTGTTGTCTATTATGCTAATTGCCCTGCTCCTAGCTACCTAACTTAGCCCTTAAGAATCCCTTTCCTAGGTGCCTAAGGCCTCTACAGAGCCTAATGCCCAAGTCTAAGCATGTAACAGTCCCTCTGCTGACGCCAAGCAGGCCGGCCGAGCTGGGCTGATATCTCCTATCTCTAGTGCCCTCTGTATGCTCTATACCCTCTAATTTAACAACTATATCTAAATAGTATATTAACCTTATTAGCCTATTACTATTATTACTTTATAAGGTAATAGTAGTAAATTTCTACTAACTTATATAGATTTTAGTATTAAGTACTATAGAGTACTAGTATAGAAGTAAGTACCTTATAGTACTTATAATAAAATAAGCATCCTTAAGTAGTTTTACTCTTGTTAAGGCTTATTCTAGAAGAATCTATATTATATTATTTCTCCTTATCTAGTTAACCTTTATACTTAATTAGCTTAGTTATTCCTAGATCTAGTTATATAGTATAATTATCTATTATACCTATATCTTAAAGGATACTCTTACTAGCCTTATTAAATCTAATACTAACCTAGTAAGTTATCTTTAATTAGTTATACCTAGTATAGTATATCTACCTTAATATATATATATAGTAGGTTAGCTATTATAGCAAGTTAGCTACTTCTCTTTACTTTTATACTTTTCCTCTTTATGCTAAGTTTCCTTTATATATAACTATAAAATCTTTATTAAAAGAAAGCTGCATTATAGTTATACTTTAAGCTATTAATAAATACCTAAATCTTTCTATATAAAAAGCAGCGACTATCTATAATATCCTTAGAATAATACTTTGGGAATAATATATTAGATAACTACTATAATAAGAAACGTAATAAAAATTAATAAAATAAGTAACGTACATGCATAGTGAGTCGGCCATCATAGTGAGTCGGCCACCTCCTCCTACCCTCCAGCTATTTATGTAAGTCAATCAAGCAGCATCGTACGAAATCAATTAAAACTACTCATCATCCTCTTCTTCAGAGGTCTCCCATACTACCTGACATGTTCGTACGTTATGTCCAGTCTTTCCGCAATTGCCACATCGCCGACCGCGCAATTCACCCCCCTCCGTACGAGCCCCCTCCTGACGTGTATTTTCGCCTCCAGCATCAACAACCCCCTTCTCTACCCGGATTGCCTCTGCTTCAGCTGCATTAAGGGACCCTCCAAGACGCAGTTGGGTTTTTTTAGCCCTCCGACGCTTGCTTAGTATCTCATTTGCCGTACGAAGCCCACGGCACTCAGCTTCAACAAGAGCTAGTTTGTGTGCTAACTTGCTAATACCTTTGGCCTGCAAGTCAACTACTTCGTACAAATGGGTTGGTGAGCTATCTTGATGACTGGTAATCCTTTTCTTAAGTGATGCAGAGCTTCGTACGGCGTCATGTGCTGTAGTTGGTGTCTTTGGGTCCCAGGAGCCCTGGCTGCTTGGGCGTGAGTTGGATGGTGTTGGCGTCTTTGGCTTGAAATCCAGGCGGGAAATAACTACTTCTGGGTTGAAAGGGATAAGGCCAGCCTGTCTAAAGCCAGCTCGTACGTTTTCTTCACCCATTGAAGTGAAAAAGGCTGCCTTAAAGGCAGGAAAGAAGTCGTCCTTAGTAATGTGCGTAATCTGCATCCGCATCATTTTCTCAATTTCCTTGCCGTACGACGCCTTCAGCGGACTAAAACAGCCAACATCAAGAGGCTGGAGCTCGTGCGATGAATGGGGAGGCATGCAAAGAGCAATAATGCTGTGTTCCTTGCAGTAATCGTCAAACTTGGTAGACTTGTGGCTGTTGTGGCCATCAAGGATTAGGAGCCGCTTAACACCCTTTGTACGAGACTTTGTGCACTTTTCAAAATGCTGTAGCCAATCTAGGCCAATCTCATTTGTAGTCCATCCATTTTCGCTAGGGTGGACGCGCCATTGGGGTGGGAATTGGCTATTGGTATACCACGAGAGGAGGTGATATTTGCCCTTGACGATGACGTACGGAGGCAGCGCCCAGCCATCTGCACATACGCCCTGAATGACAGAAACCCATTCGCGATTGCCAGGCTGCTTCGTACGAGGCCTTCCACGGCGATCAGAGGTTGTAACAACCTTTGCGTGCGACAGCATTCCCATCAAGAAGCCCGTCTCATCAAAATTGTAGATATCGTCATCGTGGATTCCGTACTTCGCAATTGTGTTTCGTACGAGGGCAAACCAGGCCTGCACAATTGCAGGATCCTCAGCTAATGCCCTCTGATAGTCGATTCCACGTCGAAAACGCGTCTTTAGTTGTGGTTGGCGTCGTACGAAGTTCTCTGCCCATCGGGGTCCGACACGCGTCGCGTCGCGTTCGTCAAGGAGGCAATCAGCCATATCTCGTACGTCGTCAAGTCGCGGTGGAAATCCTCGATCGATTAGGTCAATAACTCGTTCAAGAATCACTGTTTCTTCTAGCTCAGTCATCTTCATTGATTTCGATCGCGTTTCTTGTCGTGGTAGTCGTCCGATGCGTCGGTCCTGAAGTGTTGTTCTTGGGATATTGTAGATAGTAGCTGCTTTTCGTACGGAAAGATTTGGGTCTTTATTGATAGCTTGAAGTGCAAGTATAATGCGGCTTTCTTTTAAGGAGGATTCCATAGTCGTACGTAGAGGAAACTTAGTATAAAGAGGAAAGGTGTAGAAGTAAAGAGGAGTGGCCGACTCACTATGATGGCCGACTCACTATGCATGTACGTTAAGCTAAAAGAAATAGTAATTCTAAAATAGGTTATTAACTATATTAATTAAGAATTTCTTTTATAACTTAATAATATATAAAATATAGCTAATTACCTCTTTAATAAAGGTAATATAATATATATTAGACCTTAATAGGTAGAGAGCTTTATATAATATAACCTCTTACTAAAGATATATTTTTAATATAAAATTAACTATTAGAGGGTATTAGCTAAAGATCTTATAATTATATAGGTTTAGATTACTTTTATATAAAATAAAATAGCCTACTTAATATATTAGCCTTCTTACTATATATATATATTAAGTCTTATAGTATAGTAATTATATAACGTATATATATAGTAAGTTGCCTATTATAGTAAGTTGCCTATTATAGTAAGTTGCCTACTTCTACCTACCTTCTAGCTATTTATATAAGTTAATTAAGCAGTATTATATAAAATTAATTAAAACTACTTATTATCCTCTTCTTTAAAAGTCTTTTATACTACCTAGTATGTTTATATATTATATATAGTCTTTTTGCAATTACTATATTACTAACTATATAATTTATCTCCCTTTATATAAGCTTTCTACTAATATATATTTTTACCTTTAGCATTAATTACGTTTTTTTCTACTTAAACTACCTTAGCTTTAGCTATATTAAGTAACATTTTAAGATGTAGTTAGGTTTTTTTAGCCTTTTAATGCTTACTTAATATCTTATTTACTATATAAAGCCTATAGTATTGAGCTTTAATAAAAGCTAGTTTATATACTAACTTACTAATACCTTTAGCTTATAAGTTAACTACTTTATATGAATAGGTTAGTAAGCTATATTAATAACTAGTAATCCTTTTTTTAAGTAATATAAAGCTTTATATAGCACTATATACTATAGTTTATATCTTTAGGTTTTAGAAGCTTTAGCTGCTTAAGTATAAGTTAAATAGTATTAGCATCTTTAGCTTAAAACTTAAGTAGAAAATAACTACTTTTAAGTTAAAAGAGATAAAGCTAGCCTATCTAAAGCTAGCTTATATATTTTCTTTACCTATTAAAGTAAAAAAGGCTACCTTAAAGGTAGAAAAGAAGTTATCTTTAGTAATATATATAATTTATATTTATATTATTTTTTTAATTTCTTTACTATATAATGCCTTTAGTAGACTAAAATAGCTAATATTAAGAAGCTAAAGCTTATATAATAAATAGAGAGGTATATAAAAAGTAATAATACTATATTTCTTATAGTAATTATTAAACTTAGTAGACTTATAGCTATTATAGCTATTAAGGATTAAAAGCTGCTTAATACCCTTTATATAAGACTTTATATACTTTTTAAAATGCTATAGCTAATTTAAGCTAATCTTATTTATAGTCTATCTATTTTTGCTAGGGTAGATGCGCTATTAAGGTAGGAATTAGCTATTAGTATACTATAAGAGGAGGTAATATTTACCTTTAATAATAATATATAGAGGTAGCATTTAGCTATTTATATATATACCTTAGATAATAGAAACCTATTTATAATTACTAGGCTGCTTTATATAAAGCTTTTTATAGCAATTAGAGGTTATAATAATTATTATATATAATAGTATTCCTATTAAGAAGCTTATTTTATTAAAATTATAAATATTATTATTATAGATTTATACTTTATAATTATATTTTTATAAAGGCAAACTAAGCTTATATAGTTATAAGATCTTTAGCTAAAGCCTTTTAATAGTTAATTCTATCTTAAAAATGCATCTTTAGTTATAATTAGTATTATATAAAGTTCTCTACCTATTAGGGTTTAATATATATTATATTACGTTTATTAAAAAGATAATTAGCTACATCTTATATATTATTAAGTTATAAGGGAAATCCTTAATTAATAAAGTTAATAACTTACTTAAGAATTACTATTTCTTTTAGCTTAGTTATCTTTATTATTTTTAATTACATTTCTTATTATAGTAGTTATCTAATATATTAGTTGTAAAGTATTATTCTTAAGATATTATAAATAGAAGCAGCCTTCTATATAGATAATTTTAGGTCTTTTTTAATAGCTTAAAGTGTAAGGAGAATGCAGCTTTTATTTAAAGTAAAACTTATTATTATATATAAAGTAAAGCTAAGAGGAAGAGGGAAGGTGTAGAAGGAGGGGGAAGTAGGCAACTTACTATAATAGGCGACTTACTATATATAACGTAGTTCACAAGCAAGTGAATCACACAAGCTAGTGAATCACTTTTCTACTACTCGTACAATAACATGTAAGAGAAATCAACTACAACGCCTTAAACTAATTTAAATTAACTGGAATCCTCTTCTTCAGATGTAGATTCAACCTTTTGACATGTACGAGCATTATGGCCAGGCTCTCCACAGATACCACATCGTCGCGCGCGCGTTTCCTGCCTCCTCGTACGACCACCATTCTGACTTGTTTCTGCCTTTAACTGCTCCGTCGCATCTATTTGAGACTTTAAATCCTTTGCCTGGTTAATTGTAAGTGTCCCTCCTTGCTGTAGCTGTTTTTTTTTCGTACGCCGACGGCGGCTAAGGCGGTCATTTGCCTCTCGAAGTTCAGCCAAATCCTCCCGCATCAAGGTCTGTTCGTGCACCATCATCATCATCCCTTTCTTCAGCTGCTGCATACCTGTAAGAATTGATGTTGGGGAGCTATTTTGATGTCGTACGATGCGATTACTGATATAATCGGATTGTGACGTGATTTCGATTGGGTTGTTTGGTGTCTTTGGTACCCAAGCTGGTGGTAAGCCAGCAGAAGAACCTGGTGGTGTTGGCGTATGAAGCTTGATATCTAGCTGTGAAATCACATAATCAGGGTCGTACGGTATAAGGCCAGTTGCTCTAAAGCCTGCTTGAATGTTTGACTTAGTTATCGCCTTGTCGTACGCCTTAGAAAAAGCTGGGAGGAAGTCTTCCTTTGCAATATGCGTAACATGCGCCCGCATAAGGACCTCGATTTCTTGACCGTACGCCCGTTTCAAGGGACCAAAGCACCCAACATCAAGAGGCTGGAGCTTATGCGATGAATGAGGTGGCATACAGAGCGTAATAATCTTCTGTTCCTTGCAGTATAGCTCAAAATCGACAGAATGGTGGCTTTCATGGCCATCAAGGATAAGGAGGCGGTAAACACCCTTCGTACGACTTCTTGTATGGAAATCAAAGTGCTTTACCCATTCTAGGCCTTTCTCGTTTGTCGTCCAACCGTTTTCTGTAAGGGTAATTACCCAGTTGGGTGGGAGGGGGCTGTCGTACGTCCAGGAGTCAAGATGGACTTTGCCTGCAAAGATGATGTACGGTGGGATAGAATAGCCGTACGACCCAATGCCCTGGATTACTGTAACCCATTCCTGATTCCCTTGTTGTGCTCCTCTTGGCTTGCCACGTCGTTCAGAGGCTGTAACAACCATTTCAGAGGACATTTTGCCCATTGCAAACCCAGTCTCATCAAAGTTATAGATATCGTCATCGTGTATCCCATACTTCGCAATTGTATTTCGTACAAGGGAAAACCACGCGCGATACGCGTCAGGACCTTCGCAGAGGACTCTCTGATAGTCGATTCTTCGATTAAAACGCGTTCGGAGCTCAGGTCGTCGTCGTACGAAGTTTGAGGCCCAGTTTGTTCCGACGCGTCGCGCGCCGCGGTCGCGAAGCAGTCGATCGGCCATTTCTCGAACAGCACTAAGGCGCGGTGGAAATGATCGTGAATCTAGGTCGATTATGTATCGTACAATGCTCTCCTCTTCGTACAAGGTCAAATTCTGGTTATGTGGTCGGATGTCGCGTTTCGCAGGTCGGCCGTGTTTTCGTCGTTGGAGGGTAGAGAATGATACATTATAGAGTAATGCAGCCTTTCGTACGCTTAATTTTGGGTTGGATTGGAGCGCATTAAGCGCTAGGACTAAATCACTTTCAATTGATTGCTGTCCCATAGTTGTTGGTGGAGAAAAACTAGGAGAAAGAGGATGCGTACGAAATAATTAGAAAGTGATTCACTAGCTTGTGTGATTCACTTGCTTGTGAACTACGTTATACGTTAGTATATTAGTATTAATGTATTATTTATAAGATGTTGTAAATAAAAGCTGCTTTTTATATAAATAGTTCTAGGTCTTTCTTAATAGCTTTAGTTATAAGGATAATAAAATAAAGTTTTAATTATAGCTAACTATAATAAAGAGGCTTCTTATACTATATATAGACCCTATACTAGATTCTCTATATATATAAGGGATAAAACCTTCTTTCTTCTTAAGAGGGAAAACCTCTTTATAACCTTATATACTAGATAGGGTAGCTTATTTCTATCTAGCTAAATAGAGAATATTTAATACTAATAACAACTTAATATATTATACTATTATTAGAGCCCTATTATATATATAAAGCCTAAGGCTCTATTTCTAGTAGTATTAGATACCTAGCAACTAATTAAGTTACTCTAAAAACAGCTTTGCTATAGTTAAAATTAAACTAACTATCTATATATAGTATATGCAGATGCTGCTAGACGCTTACTACTATATTATATAAGTTTAATTATAAGGATAATTTAACTTCTATTTAAAAAAGAACTTATTATTATCTATAAAGAAATATTAACATAAAGTTAAAGTTTAAAGAGGAAGAATAAAGTAGGCTACTTACTATAATAGGCTGTTTTCTAAAGAATATATATATATTATCTTTATCTAGTTAAACTAAAAGATTTAATTACTAGTTATATTAAAAACTATTTTAGTAGGATTATTACTTATTTTAGTATTATAGATGCTTATAAATAGCTTTACTAAGATTATTACTATTAGTATAACGTGGTTGATAAGCTCGGCGATCAGACAAGCTCGGCGATCACGCAACCGCAACCACAGCACATTTCCAACTAATAAGCAACACCCAGGAAATCAATTGAATTCAAACTAATGAAGGTCCTCTTCCTCAGATATTTCTTCGACAAATTGACATGTTCGCGCATTATGACCGGTGTTCCCACAGACGCCACACCGCCGTTGGCCCGTCTCAGTCCTCGGTCGGCGACCACTACTCCGCCGCGTTTCCTCCTCAATCTGAGCTGTCGCCTCTCTCTGTGATTGAAGGTCCTCTGCCTCAGCTATAGTAAGACTTCCTCCTTGTTTGAGACGGGTTTTCTTAGCCCTCCTGCGTCGGCTAAGCAGGTTATTCTCCTCTCGAAGGATCTGGACCTCCGACCTTAATAAGGCAATCTGGTGCATAAATCCTCGCGCTCCCTTTGATAAATGCTCTACAGCTTCAATAATTGAAGTTGGGGAGCTATTCTGATGGCGGGAGATCCTCCTTTTAATGAGTTCAGACTGAGAAGATGCTTCTGTTGGGTTGTTTGGCGTCTGAGAAGTCCACGCAGGGGGTGTTGTTGGGAGGGACCCTGGAGGTGTTGGAGTGTGTAACTTGACATCAAGCTTTGAAAGCACACTTTCTGCGCTTAGAGGGACAAGCCCTGCTCCTCTGAATCCTCCCTGAATGTTATTTTCCGTGATAGCTTGCGTGAAAGCCTTACGAAACGCAGGGAAGAAGTCTTCTTTCGCAATATGCGTATTACCCCGGCGTATCTTATCCTCAATTTGTCGACCGTATGCCGTCTTTAGTGGCCCAAAACACCCAACGTCCAAGGGCTGAAGCAAGTGAGACGAATGAGCCGGCATGCAGAGTGTGACGATATTGTTTTCCTTGCAATATATCTCAAAGTCGGCGGCGTGGTGACTTTCGTGCCCATCGACGATAAGGAGGCGATAACTACCACTTGCACGCAGTTTTGAATGCCGATCAAAGTGCCGTAGCCAATCTAGGCCTCTTTCGTTTGTTGTCCACCCATTTTCAGACGTTGCAATGACCCAGTCGCGTGGGAGACCGGTTTCAGTATACCAGGTGGAGAGGTGATATTGGCCTGCAACGATGATGTACGGCGGAACGCTGTAGCCTGACGAACTAATGGCCTGAACGACTGTAACCCATTCACGATTGCCAGGCTGCATCATTCTCGTATTTGACCGCCTTTCGGCACTAGTGACGACCATTCCGGATGCAATCTGGCCCATCATAAAACCAGACTCGTCAAAGTTGTAGATGTCGGAGTCCACGATGCCGTATTTCGCGATTGTGTTCGCCACAAGGCGAAACCACGCGTTTATCGCGCCTGGATCCTCGCATTGGGCCCTCTTATAGTCGTACTTACGAAAAAAGCGCGTCCGAAGCTGTGGTTGTCGCTTGACGAAGTTTGAAGCCCAGCGCTTCCCAACTGGGGGTGCGTCGCGGTCGGCAAGCAGTCGATTAGCCATATCTTCCACACCACTGAGGCGAGGAGGAAACGATCGGGAATCCAGGTCTAGAATGTACTCAACTAGCTTCTCCTCTTCAAGCGCAGTCAAATTTCGTAGGCTAGGCAATACGTCGCGTCGTGACAGCTTTCCCTTAATTCGGTCGCGTAACGTTGAGTAGGGTACTGAGTAGATCCGGCATGCGGCTCTTATACTAAGATTTTTAGTTTGTTTGATTGCCTGGATAGCTAAGTTCAATTGAGCTTCTTTATTCATGAGGGACATTGCTGAGTATGGTGTGATGTGTATGTAAAGGTGAGAGGTTAGTTTGTCCGGTCGGGTGATCGCCGAGCTTGTCTGATCGCCGAGCTTATCAACCACGTTATAAGTATATAAAGCTTTTAATTATTAGATTAGCAAGAGTAATTATAATGAGTTAATTAACGTATATATATAGTAAGTTGCCTATTATAGTAAGTTAACTACTTCTTCTTCCTTCTATACCTTCCCTCTTCCTCTTAGCTTTACTCTATATATAATAATAAGTTTTACTTTAAGTAAAAGCTATATTCTCCTTATACTTTAAGCTATTAAAAAAGACCTAAAATTATCTATATAGAATACAACTTCTATCTATAGTATTATAAGAATAATACTTTATAACTAATATATTAAATAGCTACTATAATAAGAAACATAATTAAAATTAATTAATATAATATAATATATTTTAAACCCTAATAGGTAGAGAACTTTATATAATACTAATTATAACTAAAGATGCATTTTTAATATAAAATTAACTATTAAAAGGCTTTAGCTAAAGATCTTATAATTATATAAGCTTAGTTTGCCTTTATATAAATATAATTATAAAGTATAAATCTATAATAATAATATTTATAGTTTTAATAAAATAAGCTTCTTAATAGGAATACTATTATATATAAAGATTATTATAACCTCTAATTGCTATAGAAAGCTTTATATAAAGCAGCCTAGTAATTATAAATAGGTTTCTATTATTTAAGGTATATATATAGATAGCTAAGTACTACCTTTATATATTATTATTAAAGGTAAATATTACCTCCTCTTATAGTATACTAATAGCTAAATCCTACCATAATAGTGTATCTACTTTAGTAAAAATAAATAGACTATAAATAGAATTAGCTTAAATTAGCTATAGTATTTTAAAAAGTATATAAAGTCTTATATAAAAAGTATTAAGTAGCTTTTAATCTTTAATAGCTATAATAGCTATAAGTCTACTAAGTTTAATAATTACTATAAGAAATATAGTATTATTACTTTTTATATATACTTTTATTTATTATATAAGCTTTAGCTTCTTAATATTAGCTATTTTAGTTTACTAAAGATATTATATAGTAAGGAAATTAAAAATATAATATAAATTTAAATTATATATATTACTAAAGATAACTTCTTTTCTACCTTTAAAGTAGCCTTTTTTACTTTAATAAGTAAAAAAAAAATAAGCTAGCTTTAATTAAGCTAGCTTTAATTTTTTTAACTTAAAAGTAGTTATTTCCTACTTAAATTTTAAGCTAAAGATGCTAATACTACTTAACTTATACTTAAGTAGCTAAAGCTTTTAAAACTTAATAATACTAACTATAGTATATAATACTATATAAAGCTTTGTATTACTTTAGAAAAGGATTTTTAGTTATTAATATAGCTTACTAACTTATTTATATAAAGTAGTTAACTTATAAGCTAAAGATATTAGTAAGTTAGTATATAAATTAGCTTTTATTAAATCTAAATACTATAAGCTTTATATAGTAAATAATATATTAAGTATGCAAAAAAAAGCTAAAAAAACCTAACTACATCTTAAAAGGTTACTTAATATAGCTAAAGCTAAGGTAATTTAAGTAGAAAAAAACATAATTAATACTAAAGGTAAAAATATATATTAGTAAAAAGCTTATATAAAGGGAGGTAAATTATATAGTTAGTAATATAGTAATTATAAAAAGACTAAATATAATATATAAATATATTAGATAGTATAAAAGACCTCTAAAGAAGAGGATAATAAGTAGTTTTAATTAATTTTATATAATAACGTGGTTGATAAGCTCGGCGATCAGACAAGCTCGGCGATCACCCGACCGGACAAACTAACCTCTCACCTTTACATACACATCACACCATACTCAGCAATGTCCCTCATGAATAAAGAAGCTCAATTGAACTTAGCTATCCAGGCAATCAAACAAACTAAAAATCTTAGTATAAGAGCCGCATGCCGGATCTACTCAGTACCCTACTCAACGTTACGCGACCGAATTAAGGGAAAGCTGTCACGACGCGACGTATTGCCTAGCCTACGAAATTTGACTGCGCTTGAAGAGGAGAAGCTAGTTGAGTACATTCTAGACCTGGATTCCCGATCGTTTCCTCCTCGCCTCAGTGGTGTGGAAGATATGGCTAATCGACTGCTTGCCGACCGCGACGCACCCCCAGTTGGGAAGCGCTGGGCTTCAAACTTCGTCAAGCGACAACCACAGCTTCGGACGCGCTTTTTTCGTAAGTACGACTATAAGAGGGCCCAATGCGAGGATCCAGGCGCGATAAACGCGTGGTTTCGCCTTGTGGCGAACACAATCGCGAAATACGGCATCGTGGACTCCGACATCTACAACTTTGACGAGTCTGGTTTTATGATGGGCCAGATTGCATCCGGAATGGTCGTCACTAGTGCCGAAAGGCGGTCAAATACGAGAATGATGCAGCCTGGCAATCGTGAATGGGTTACAGTCGTTCAGGCCATTAGTTCGTCAGGCTACAGCGTTCCGCCGTACATCATCGTTGCAGGCCAATATCACCTCTCCACCTGGTATACTGAAACCGGTCTCCCACGCGACTGGGTCATTGCAACGTCTGAAAATGGGTGGACAACAAACGAAAGAGGCCTAGATTGGCTACGGCACTTTGATCGGCATTCAAAACTGCGTGCAAGTGGTAGTTATCGCCTCCTTATCGTCGATGGGCACGAAAGTCACCACGCCGCCGACTTTGAGATATATTGCAAGGAAAACAATATCGTCACACTCTGCATGCCGGCTCATTCGTCTCACTTGCTTCAGCCCTTGGACGTTGGGTGTTTTGGGCCACTAAAGACGGCATACGGTCGACAAATTGAGGATAAGATACGCCGGGGTAATACGCATATTGCGAAAGAAGACTTCTTCCCTGCGTTTCGTAAGGCTTTCACGCAAGCTATCACGGAAAATAACATTCAGGGAGGATTCAGAGGAGCAGGGCTTGTCCCTCTAAGCGCAGAAAGTGTGCTTTCAAAGCTTGATGTCAAGTTACACACTCCAACACCTCCAGGGTCCCTCCCAACAACACCCCCTGCGTGGACTTCTCAGACGCCAAACAACCCAACAGAAGCATCTTCTCAGTCTGAACTCATTAAAAGGAGGATCTCCCGCCATCAGAATAGCTCCCCAACTTCAATTATTGAAGCTGTAGAGCATTTATCAAAGGGAGCGCGAGGATTTATGCACCAGATTGCCTTATTAAGGTCGGAGGTCCAGATCCTTCGAGAGGAGAATAACCTGCTTAGCCGACGCAGGAGGGCTAAGAAAACCCGTCTCAAACAAGGAGGAAGTCTTACTATAGCTGAGGCAGAGGACCTTCAATCACAGAGAGAGGCGACAGCTCAGATTGAGGAGGAAACGCGGCGGAGTAGTGGTCGCCGACCGAGGACTGAGACGGGCCAACGGCGGTGTGGCGTCTGTGGGAACACCGGTCATAATGCGCGAACATGTCAATTTGTCGAAGAAATATCTGAGGAAGAGGACCTTCATTAGTTTGAATTCAATTGATTTCCTGGGTGTTGCTTATTAGTTGGAAATGTGCTGTGGTTGCGGTTGCGTGATCGCCGAGCTTGTCTGATCGCCGAGCTTATCAACCACGTTACTACTTAATTAACTTATATAAATAGCTAGAGGGTAGGTAGAAGTAGGTAACTTACTATAATAGGTAACTTACTATATATATATATTATATACTATAGCTATACTCTACTACTTAATTAAGCCTTTAGTAAGTCTATTCTCAAGCGTCTTAAGCTGCTATAAAGCCTACTACTTAAGATAAAGCCTATAATAAGCCTATTATTACTACTGAGCAGCTAGTTATACTAGTTAATAAGTTTTATCTCTAGCGCCCTTTATAGCGCCCTTTGTATATATTACCCTCTAATCTAATACCTACCTTCTACTTAAGGTAAGGTATTGCTTAAGGCTGCTAGAGTGTATATTCTTTTGCTACAGCAAGGGCACTGCGTAGGATTGCCACGACCGCGTAAGATTGCCACGTCTGTGGCAACCCTACGCAGATAACCGACTGCTTGTTAGAGTGTGCCTGTGCGTTAGGGTGCACAGGACACACAGCACAACCTTTCGTATCTTATCTAACCTTAACTGAACTCGTCTTGCCTAGCAATAGACCTTCCTTTCTACATTTTCTACTCCTTCTGTCTTGAACACAAGGAGATCCTTCTTAACCATCTGTACAAGTTCCTTCCCTATCTAATCACACCAACAACACCAACACCATCGCCTCAGACATCGATCGCATCGTCTAACAATGCCTAAACTCCGGCATCCCGCGTCTGCGTACCCCCCAACAACATCGCCCCAGTGCGCATTCAAATGCCGCTAGCTGAGACTCTCGCACGGCTCAACGCCCTCGCGAGTCCTGCCGACGAACAACATCATCTGCTGCCGCGCCTCTGGTTGCAACTGCTCGACGACTTCCGCCTCGATCCTCCCGTTGGGGAGACCGACTTCGCGCGATGGGCTCTCCTCCACGTCCACCGCACAATCCTCAACATCATCGTAGACAATGTTCCCCAGGTCAGCATGGTCCGCAACGACTGCAGAAAACGCTGCGCCTCCATCCTTGGCCACTTTAACGTGTCCTTGCACGTCTTCGTGTTCCTCTTCGGTCCTTACATCGTCAACTCTCGTCCTTGTCTAAAGGCCTTTGCCACCTTACAACGTTCTCTTCCTAACATCGAGCTTGTCGAGCTCTACGATTCCTACAAGGCGGTGCCTCTGCGCAACAAGGGCAGACCTGTTGGCGATGTCTTTCGTTTCCAGCTTGCCGCCAACTCTCGTAAGTCGTCATCGTCTCTTGTCGCAGGATGCCTGAAATTTATCTTGAATACCCCGTCTTTCCTACGCCTACCGCTTCCCTCTCCTAGTCCTCTCCTGCTGAGCTCAACCGGGATGTGTTGCTAACGCTACCTGTTTCCTTTCCTTGCCTTAGTCGATCCCACGATCGCCACCTGGGTGCACACCGAGAAGAGCATGGCCCAGCCTTCCGCTTCTGGGTCACCGGCGAAACCCGCAAGAGGCCGCCGTCGCCGTCGCGGCCGCAGCAGCAGCAGCAACCCCGAGCCCGAGCAGCCCCGAGACAACCACGACGACGCCGGTTTATCGAGTCCCTCCTTCCTGGTTGAAGAACCCAGTACGCCTGATACGGCGACGAATCATAGTAGCCTTCTGCTCACCAATGCCAACCTCCCCCGCGTCAGTAAGCGAGCGACTGCCGCAGAGGTCTCTGAGGCCGATTCGTCACTCGGAGACGACGGCGATAACGCTAGACGGGATGACCATGGGCCAGTCGCGAATGGCGATAACGAGGCAAGTTTTGGCGACAGCGATGACGACGGCGTCAGTTTTGGTTACCTAGACGGCAACAGCGCGCGCTTCGACAGCCCCAGCTCTGACAACGACTCTGATCTTATACCTGGAGAGGTGCCTGATGGCTTGCTCGTGTCTACACCTATCCCCCGTCGGCTGCAGCCCCCTCCGGCTCCGTCCGCCCAGACCAAGCGCTCTCGCCATACCGCCGACAGCCGAGAAGGATTATCGATCATCAACGAGGAGTCCTCCTTGGTCGACAAGACCGGCCAAACAGAAGCCGGAGCCAGAGAACCCACGTTGTGCGAGTCTTTCGCACACCATCAGTCCTTGTCTAATAACAAGCTGGGACTCGGCTCCAACAGCTACCGCCAGGGGATGTCGTCCAGTCTCGACGCGGAGGCTCCCCGAAGTCTTGTCTCTCCAAACACGAACATCACTATCCGCCGCGGTCGGAAACGTGCCTACAGCGAGTCTGCCCTCCGAGACATGAGTCCCTCGCCTGGGGACCTAAGCCCCATCAAGAGACGCCAGACTACGACACAGCCCCCTCAACCGGTTGACACTACTCTTGAAGCTACTGGGCTACCGCTAGCCACCGCCAGGAAGTCCCGCGTTGATCTGCTGCTCACTGTCACGAGTCTGGATCGCCTTGAGCCTGCAATTTGGATCAACGACGACGTTATTCAAGCTTTCGCCGCAAGACTCACGTCCAGCACAATTGGCGTCGTCAACAGCCTGACATTGGCTGCCAGAAAGATGACAGAACGGGGTCGGCTCTCCCTGCAGCCCGTCCTGCTCAAGGACAAGGTTCTACTGTTTCTCAATGTGGACCATCATCACTGGGTTCTCTTCCTGTGGACACGCCACGACAACCTGCTGCAGGAATTCAACTCGCTTCCATCCGGCACTGCGTGTACGGGCGGAACGATGGTCCCCGATTTCTTGCGATGGGCTTACGCCGAAGCTGACATGCCCATCATCTTTCGCAGGGTGACGGTACGTATCAAGTATTACCACACCCCCTCCTACAAGCTCTGCACCTTGTCTAACGGCAAGGAAGTGTCCGGAACAGCCCAACCGCCATGATTGCGGCGTTTATGTGGTCAAGTTTGCAGCACTAGTCGCCGCAGGCGAGGCGATGCCCCATCACATTGACAGCAATGCCGAGCGAGAATTCATGCGGCAAAGCCTTTTGACGTCTTCTCATCGAGCCCTGTGTCCCGATGAAGTCAAAGGCATTCGCTTCACGTTGTCGGAGCGTGTGCAAGGCGCCGGGATGCTGCGCAACCAGGCAAGATATCTGAGATGTCTGCATGCGAGCTTGGCCGCCACGGCTCATCATGAGCGGTCAACGGCGATGTTGTCGTGGGTCGCTCGGACCGAGATCCTGGCGGTGCAGCAGTCCAGTCTCGCGGGTGTCATCTCGAGATTTCACGCCATGCACCGCGACGCCGTGACGTGTGCGGTCCGTGCCGACGCCGAGACAACAAAGGCCTCCCAGGACCAGGAGAGCTGGCAGGATGTCAGGACAAGGCTGCAGGCGCTGTTGGATGCCTATGATCGTACACCTGCTGTCCCCGCAGGAGCCGTCGAGAGCCCCTCGGAGCAGACCGTACGGGGCCACTTCAGCATCATCAAGCAGTGTGCTCACATGGCTAGCCCGCACCTTGCCGCTCTTGAAACGGATCAAGACGAAGTTGCAATACAAGTCGGTCGCAAGGCTGTTAGCAGCAAGTACCGCGCGTGTACGGTGTTCCTAATCCTGCTTGGCTACTCAGTGGCAAAATATCGACGCAATGCAGCAGAGGCAGCTGCCATGTATGAGGATAGCGGCTAAGCGAACCATTCTGTAACTGTGCCTGCTTCTCGTTCTTAGGGTATGTTTTTAGACTAAGGTTTAAGTCTGAATCAACTGGCAGAGAGTGTTGATGAAATGTAGTTTATTAGCGTAACGTTAGATGTTGTTGTTCACCAAACCATTGCTATTAAACTATTGCCATTGAATCATTGCTATTGGACCATTGCCTTTAAACTATCGCTATTGATCTATTGAACTATTGAGCTATTAAGGGATTCCCTACCGATCAGAGCAGCCATGGGCGGACGTGGTCATGTCCCCCCGACATGTTTGTCCCAAAGGGCGAGATACTTGGCAAGTAACTATGCGTGCTGTGTACTTGGTGGGACTAGAGGCTGACAACATCTGCAAACGCCGGATGCAGCCTGCAGAAGGACATGTATGCGATCTACAACAGACACATGACCATGTACGAGTTCCTGGGTGTGTACCCGGACGCCAGCGAGTCGGACATGGTGCAGGCGCTCCAGAAGATGCAGGAGGAGAGCAGGGTCGCCGGCAACACGTGCGCGGCAGCCTACGGCCTCTGTCCGGACCACTACCGGAACCAGCTCGACAAGCTGGCCCTTGCCAACTGCGCTGTGCTGTTCCTGCTGCATGATTGGGTGCAGCGGGACAGAGACAACGCTGAAATCTATTACGCACTCGTCTGCGTTGCTATTCTTAAAGAAGAGGCCCAGGCTGCTGCTCCTGCAACTGCGCAGGATGGCAGTAGCAACAAGAAAGGATAGACCTAGGGATTCCTACGATAGAGCTAGGCTGTCAAGTCGGAGAGCGACAGGAAGCTTCGACAGATTCGAGACAAGACAGCCAAGAAGGCTGAGACGCAGGCTGAGGCCGGCCAGAGCTTCGCGCAGCTGTGCGGGCATGTAGGTAGGGCTGGGACTGCGTGAGGCGATAGCAGTCAAGTATAGAGTCGACGGATGGTGTTTGCTATGTTGCAGGATAGCATAGCTACTACGGTTCTAGGTGCGTAAAGTTTGGTAGTTAATTCTGTATATTAGTGTGTATGTTGCTAGGAAGACCCTTTCTTGCTAGTTATAGCTAGTAACCTCTTGCCTATATCTCTTAACATAGAAAACCCTACTTTTAGATAGCTAGATCTATTCTATTAATGTTTCTAGTATTACTTAAGTAAGGCTGTATATTAACCTTAGGGATCTACTTTTCCTTTATTACATAAGTAGCTTAGTACTACTACTTTTAATATATATTCTTAAGTTAAAGCTATCTATAGATTTAGCTTGAAAAATTATAGTAATTACTACTTTTTATACTTTTCTTTTATATTGTCTTTATAGCTTTCTACTTTTGTATCCTTAATTAGTACTAATTATTAAAAACTAAAGCTAAAGTAGATAATATTATAGTTTTACTACCTGCTTATTAAATAGCGTATAAAATAATAATATATATATAGTAAGTTAGCTACTTCTACCTATCTTCCAGCTATTTATATTAGTTATTTAAGCAGTATTATATAAAATTAATTAAAACTACCTATTATCTAGTAAAGTTGGTTGGATTAGATTGACTATCCTAGGTACCTTAAAGCGCTGCATCTAGTGCTTTGTACTCTGTGACTGATCTAATCAGATCTCATGGAATCAGATCTTATCTAATCGAATCTTATCTAATCAGCTATTGGCATTTCACCCCGCCAACGCAGCCAAAACATACCCAAACTCAACCTCCTCTCGTCCCAAGCTAACCCGTCATCAACAACCCCATCGCCCATCATTGGATCCAAATCAAGGCACTGTCTATGTCCGCCATCGAGAGAATACTGTGCTGGCGGTCCGGATTGCCATCTTCCCCGCCCGCCTCGCAACGCAAGCGCAAGCGCAGCATCGCTGGACACCGGTCGCTCGCCGATTCCAGTTCTCGTCTTCCATCACCGCCCGATAGCTCGACCGCGCCAGGTCGTTCTACAATCATGGTTGATGGCAGTTTGGTCAATAATGACGATGAAAGCGACCGTGATACCGATCTGGACGAAACCGAAGTCGCCACTCCGCAGCGCGCAAAGAAGACGAAATACGCCGAGGCACCCCACCGGACCGCAAGTGACGATGCTGACTTGGAGCCGACGCCGAAAGCTCCACAAGCTGACCCCGCCGCCCCCCCGACCGACATGTCCAGTGCTGCCTCATCGTCTATAACCAGCCTTGGAAGCCAGTCGATCTACTCGCTCAACTCAACAGGGTCTCCATCCAACGGAAAGAAGCGAAGGAGACAGCCAAGCCCGAGGAAACACAGCGTCATCTTGGCAACGGAAAAGGCTATCAAGCCTGTGAGTTTCGGCGCCGAACGGCCACCCGATGCCCTCCAAGCTCTCGTGCAGCGCATCAAACCCCTCGCTGCGGGTCACGGTATAGTGTCTCCTTCTCACAAGGTAAGTAGGGAGCGTCTGTCCGGTACACCCGGCCACCCCCCAACCTTCATCTCGACTTTGGCTGACGTGGTGACGCGCAATGCAGGATGCCCTGCTGCGGGAAGCCGAGACTAACTACCAGTTCGAGTGGGTGGAGGACAAGGCTTTTACGCCGCCGCTGCCGACCGATGCCATTCCGACGCGGACCGTACCACTAGAGCGAGACCGTTTCGGCCCGACGCCTGCCATCTCGGCCATCAAGCGAATATGGTCCAACGCAAATGACTGCGAGACATTCCAACACTTTGAGCCCCAGTGGAACTGCGCTGTGCACTTCCCTATACTCGAAACTGCCTTTGAAGCCTCTCGTCGTGTCAGTTTTTGCAACTGGTACGTACGTACCTCTTTGTGTTTATCTTCTCATTACCTACCAATCCCTTGTGGAATAGGGCGTAGGCTTCATGTTCATAATGACTGACAAGCACCTCGGATAGTACCGCCGCGCAGATCCATCGCGACTACGTCCGGACCGGCATGTCGTCCCGTCATAACAAGAGAGTCGACTTCTGCATCTTCGTCCGCGACGACACACCGGCGCTCGAGCTCAAGGCCATGACGGCGCCCTTCAAGTCCATCAACCACACCGAGTACCCGGCGCTCCTCACGCGACCCCTTGCCGTCTCCATCGAGACAAAGGTGGGAGGCCACGCCTGGGCCGAGGCCATGAACCAGACCGGTATATGGCTGGTGGCACAATGGGACTGGCTGGATTTCCTGTGCGCAAAGCCGGGCGACAATGCTGTGGATGACACCGCTGCCGATGACGTGGCTCCTAAGGACCCTAGGCAGCCCAAACCATCAGCTGCTGCCAAGGCCGGACTTGTCTTCCTCCCCGGCATCATCATCCTAGGTCATGACTGGTATATGGTTGCCGTGGCCCGTACTGCAGATGGTACGACGCGGATGTGGAACAAGATCCCTCTGGGGTCTACCGAAAACACCGAGGGCATCTACCAGGTCATCGCCATCCTGCAGCTTCTTGCCCACTGGGCCGAGACCGAGTACTGGCCTTGGTTTCGACGCAGTGTGCTTGGGATCGAGTGAGTTCGGGTACCAGGAGGACCGTCATCTATTAGCCTCCCAGCCCCCAACCTCTAGCCGACCACTCCTTCAGAGGTCATCCACAAGGTGCTCACCCGCCGCTTCCACACGCGCCCACAATAAGACTCTTGGAGAGATCTGTCTCATTTGAGGCCAGGAGCCAAGTTGAGCCAGAGCCAGATTCTACGGGCCTTTCCTCGGAAGCTCGCGCACTTGAAGAGGTTGACTCTAGAACCATTAGGAACCAAGAGGAAGCCTATCCCCACTAAACTACATTGCCGTATATTTAGGACTCTCTTGAAGCTACGCAGCCGGACGGTGACAACAACGATGTTCCATGAGGTGGTTAGTGTGAATAGCTTAATGTTACAGCTTTAAGGGTATGCCTCCTTGGTGAGGGATGACAAACCAACTTGGATGGCGAGAGGAGCTTTCTAGCTAGCTTTATCAACACTTTAAACTTTTCTCAAATGGTCGCAAGATTTCACGACCACAGCGGGCTACCGATAGAAGGAATGCTTCTATCCCCTAGGAACACTATCAGAAGGGACTAAGGAAGGCGAATTCGCCTTGCATTCACTGTAGTAGTACAAGGGCTATAGATTCAAGGAAGGCTCTAGCCAAGATGTTTAGGAACAACCTCACTTTAGCACGCCGGCGGAAGACCGGGTGACATCAAGGGCGAGCCGGGCGATCGTCTTGTTATGCAGAACGTCGATAGTGGAAATGTTGCCCAGGGTGTTGCTCGAGCGTCGGAGGCACTATTACCTTGTGTCCAACCCCCAGATGCCCGAGCCGAGGAGCAAGTCGGCTTGCCAGTTCGTACAGCTCAGCGTAGGTAAACCGTCCGTCCCAAGCTTACATCGCCAGTGCGTCTGGTTGCGCCACGACCACGTCTTGCACGGAGTTGTGCACGCACCGTTGTACCGACCCCAGTGTCTCTACGTTCCAGTCCCGGATCCAGCTTAGCTCTAGCCCTGGTATGGTGGTCAAGCTCGAGAGGGCAATGCTGTCGGCAGCAGATGCAAGTTGCTCTGTCATAGTGCACAACTGGTCCAGTAACAGCTTTACAAGCTATGCTGGGACCCAGCTGCTGTTGTAAGAGGACCTCCACGTCAACGATGCCGTCGGTGCTGAGCGCACACGTCACGTTCAGCGAGTAGGAAGCAAACGCCGCTGCATCCGTCGTCGTATCGACACTCGTCCATTGGCCCATGCCGTCCGTCTCGCCGTCCGTTGCTGGTCCGAGAAGGTTTCGTGCTTCGGAGCGCGGGTCGATCACAAGCGTCGTCTCTAGCTGATAGGCGAGACGAGCGCCGTCACTAAGCTGTTGGATGCGCTGCACATCAGACTATTTGAAAGGGGTGATGTCGATGGATTGGGTCTGCGCAAGTCCCGAAGAAATAGACTTATCATCTGTCCTGCCGGGATACGCACACGAATAGGCACTACGACTTCTGATGCAGCAGATAATGCTGCATAGTATTCGGCTTCTGTTGATGACTTCGCAACGACGTCCTGCTTTTTCGAAATCCACGAGATCGGTGCTCCAGCCATATAAAACATACAGCCTGAAGTCGATCGGGATGTCATCAGGTCAGAGCCATGGTCACTGTCTGTGTGCCCATATAGGCCCCATGGGTTGATCGAGACAGTAGTAAATAACTTCGTGTATATCAATGACATGTGAGGCCTGCCCTTCAGGTATCGAAGCACTCAAAGGGCATGGTTCATGTGGGCATGTGAAGGGTTAGACATGAAGCGTGACCACTGCCCAACGGCGTAACCGATGTCGACTCTCGTCATTGTCATGAGATATATGAGCTTTCCGACGATACGCTGGTATCTCATGGTGACGACGGGATCTTGGAGGTTATCGTGAGGTACGGCGTCAGCCCAGGCGCCAGGCTCCATTGGTATTGTGATGGTGCGCATGCTGTCATCCGTGAATTCCTTTATGATGTCGTCAACATACGACTGTTGAGAAAGCGTGATGGCTTTATGCTCATGGATGAATTGAACACCCAGAAACTGCTCTGGAGGCCCACTGTCAGTAATCTCAAGCCTGTATGATATGTCCTCGAATGCCTGATTGAGGGCGTCGCATGGTCCAGTGGCCAGCATGTCATCGACGTGTGTGAGTATCACCACGACATTCGCTGGGCAACGATATACTGCAGGGTCGGAGGTGAAAGGAGCATAACTAAGTCCCTTGAGTACCTCGCGGAGCTTCTTCTGCCATTGACGGCCTCCTTGCTTCAGGCTGTAGAGTGCCTTCTGCAGCTTGATCATCTGCTCGGTGTTCAGGTCAAAACCGACTTGGCTGGCGTACTGACCAAAACGAGGGTCATCGAAGAACTCCTTCAGCAGTGGGAATAATTTCATGTATTATTACGTTTTTATTAAGATCACTATGATGGTATGCGCCGACGACGTCCCATTGGCGTATGGGCCATCCATCCTTTGAGGATGGAGTATGCCGCCAACATTCGCCATGATGATGACTTCGCTGTTGACGCGTACGTCTCGTTATAGCTAATACCTTTTTGTTGCTGAAAACATCGTGCGACGATGCGTGCCTTTCTCTTCGTCATGATACCCATCTTTTTCTTGTACTTCGCACGAAGGACAATACGCCTCTGCGAATGAAGTCGTAGATCTCGCTGAAACACGCCTCAACCCAGAGATTCTAATCATTGGCGGCGCCAGCCTTGGCCTCCTTCAAGTTGCTTGGGTCAGGGTGCGGCCACAATGTGGGCCTGGCAGGCATCATTATACATCTTGACATGGTTGAACCACTAAAGTCATCGCTGATATAGGCGTAGGTATGGCGATGAGCGTTAGGCAAGGTATTGGTGTCGAGATCGGTGTCGTCTGGAGTTAGTCTGCATGAAACGAACTGCATATTGGTCACCTCATTGTATATCGACGATGCTGTCATCATGACAGGCGCATTCTCACCCCCTGACGAAGTGTTGTCGTCAAGTGAGGACATCTGGGTCCGTCGAGCACCTGGTGGGATGGATCTAGTGCCATCTTGATCGAGGTCATAGTCGTCTCGCGTATGAAGGCGAAGGTCGTCAGCATCGTCAGCCGTGGGCTCATAGAAGAGCACCCATGGGCTTTCAACGACTTGCTTCTCCGCGATGATCCACACATGGTACATTTGGTCACCATCGTACACGATGAGTATGCCTTCCTTCGCGCGAGCATCCATATTCATGGCGATCGTCCGTTTTTCGGCAGGGATGTGCACAAAGCATTTGCACCACATGGTGCGAAGGTTCTTGATGGTGGGTTTATTGCCCTCTGGTCTGGGATCAATGTTATCGAAGGCAGATTCGTATGGCATGATACTGCCTGGCACTGCAATGGTGAAGAACCTGTTGGCGATGTGAACTTCTGCCAGCATCAGGTACAGCCATAGATCTAGTGGTATATCTATGCATATGGCCATCGATCGGGCCATATCTTGGATCACATGTGTAGACCGTTCTGATACGCTATTTGCCTTATGGACGTAGGCAATCGACGTCTCCACGCGACTGCCATCCTTGCGCAGCTCGTCGTTGAGGTATATGGCCAGGAACTCGGCCGCGTTGTCGCCATGGATGACGCCGATGACGGTCTTCCACCGGACCTTGTATTGCCTGGTGTAATCGAAGAGTTGTCGGGACAAGTCAGCCTTGCTGTGTGAAAGGAAGCGATCCCGCCATCGTGACTTATTGTCTGTCGACATGAGGAAGAATCCGAAGCCTGACGATCCGACGGGTTTGATCTCTCCGATGTCGAAGTGAATGCAGTCACCTGTGAGGAGGGCACGTTGGCGTCGATCCTTCGGCTTACATCGCAGGCTTTTCGATAACTCGCATGTCGAGCAGGGCCTCTGCTCGACCTGATCAGGCCGAAGATCTGCCCCGACGGTCATCTCGAGTGTCTTTTCCATGTGCCTTTCCCCCGGGTGCGCCAGGAGTCGATGCCATAGCCTCGTCATCGCTCGATCGTGTGATGACGACATGACGCGGCCAGGGAGTGTATAGCCATCGGTTACGACAATACTAGTAACCTGCAGAAAGAAGGATCGTAACATGACGTCAATGGTGGTAATAGGCTTGTTCTTTGGACCGTGAAGGGTGTTCTTTATGAGGTATCCTCCGGCCCTGTACAGCCTGTCACTGCTGAAGACGTTCATTGGGAAGTGACTGACATAGACCACATGCTTGAGAGTGAAGATCTGAACCTTGCTGTTACACAAAAGAGGCAGGGCAACTGTTCTGATATGCGTCGGGAACACCAGCCTTTTGCCTGTCATGACGGAAATCTTGTTTGTGACGGTGCAGTAATCGTCCTTCGCGTACCATTGTATATGGTTGATGGTGTGAATGTTAGCGCCAGTATCCCAGAGCCATTGATGCCTTTGCAGGTTGTCTTCATCAATTGCGTTGTTGAGCACTGACCTGACTATGCTGCGTGACGCTCCAGGTTCATCCAGAATTGTATTAGGGACCGCGGCGGTCGTCTCAGGGAACGCCGGCGTGACCTTTGCATCGCGTCTGCGACATACGCGTTGTATTCGTCAACAAGGGCATCAGAATGATCGCCTGAGATGTGCGTTGAGCAGCTGAGCCCAACCTCACTGCCACTGCCACTGTCCTTCTTCATTGAAGGGTAACTCTGTCCCTTCGTTGACGACGACGACGACGACGACGACGACGACAATGATGATGATGATGATGATGATGATGATGCCCTTTCTTGCCATTTCTTCGGGTCATGGGCTCCCTTGTTTAGGAACCTGCACGTCTTGTGCTTACAACCCTTCTTCTTGTAACGTCGGGCACCCACTTATGGGCACCCCCCACATATGGGCACCCCAAAAATGCCTCAACACCATGACCAGCCCCCTCATTTCTCCTACTTCCAACTATCGCAACAATTACAATATTTATCCAAATAACTTCATTTTTTGGGAATACCTTCTTCTATACCTAATGGTTCTATATACCGAAAATGAAATCCAACAAGCAATCAAAGCCATCAGCAACGGCAAGGCTATAAAGAGGGCAGCCATTGAGTATGGCATTCCAAGATCAACCCTTCAGCATCGACTCAATGGCAAGCAGGCTAGAAAACTTGCATTTTCTGACCTTCAGAGGCTTTCTCCTGATCAGGAGCATAAGCTGGCTGAATGGATTCGCATTCAGCATGCCCTTGGCGTTGCTCCAACCCATCAGCAAGTGAAGCTATTCACAGAAAGGATCCTCTATGCCATGGGAGACACAAAGCCTATAGGAAAAGGCTGGGTTTCTGGCTTTTTAAAGAGGAATCCATCAGTCAAGGTCCAGAGAAGTCGCCCTGTTGATTCTAGGCGTGTTAATGGGGCATCTACTGAGGTCATCAGGGACTGGTTCAAACTCCTCGCCATACCAGAGATCAAGGGCATCAAACCAGCCAACAGATATAACATGGATGAGACTGGTATACTTGAGGGCCAGGGATCTAATGGGCTGGTGCTGGGGATGGCTGAGACGAAGTCTGTCCGCAAGAAACAGCCTGGATCAAGGGCATGGGTGTCTATTATCGAATGCATCTCTGCCATGGGCCATGCCCTGAATCCCCTCATCATATATAAGGGCAAGACAGTCCAGCAGCAGTGGTTTCCTCTAGATCTTGGCCCTTATGAAGGATGGCAGTTTACTGCAACAGAAAATGGATGGACTACAGATGCCACTGCAGTTGAATGGCTGCAGAAGGTCTTCATCCCTCAGACCCTCCCTCAGGGCAAGAAGGAGGCCAGACTGCTGGTTGTTGATGGCCATGGGAGTCACACAACGACAGAATTTATGTGGACATGTTATATTAATAACGTCTATCTCTTATTCTTACCACCACATACCTCCCATGTCCTCCAGCCACTTGACCAGTCAGTCTTTGGCCCTGTGAAGGCAGCCTATAGGAAGGAGCTTGGATACCTCAGTCAGTGGAATGATTCTACTATTGTAGGCAAGAGAAACTTCATAGGCTGTTATCAGAAGGCTCATATGGCAGGCTTAACGATGGATAACATCAAAAGTGGTTGGAAATATACTGGCCTATGGCCTGTGTCTATGGCTAAACCCCTTATGAGCCCTTTAATGCTCCCATCAACACCAGGGCCAGCAGATCAGGCCTGCGAAGGGCAGTCTGGAGGCAAGGAAGTCAGGGAAGCTGAAAGCTGGGCATCTGCATCATCTGCAGTGGCATGGTCGACGCCAAGGAGGATGAAGGATCTGGCTGGCCAACTGAAGCTATTCACAGAGCTGGAAAATGATGCCCATACTCAACGCCTTTTATTCAGGAAGGTGAAAAAAGGCTTCAGTGAGCAGGCCTATCAATTGGCAACTGCCCAGCATAAGCTTGAGCTTCTGCAGGCCCAGGTTGCTAATACTGCAGCAAGAAAAAGGAGGGCAGTTCAGATGGATCCAAACACCAAGTTCGCCAACATTAAGGACATCCAGCAGGCACAAATTGAAGCTGGCGAAAAAGAGGATATCACAGGTGAATTCAGCGAGTCTGATTTACCTAGTGAAGCTGAAAGCTGTATTGTAGTGGCATCTAGAAGAGGGCAGTAATTAATTGAAGTCGATGGTGGTAACGGAGATGGCTTCATTTTTGGGGTGCCCATATGTGGGGGGTGCCCACAAGTGGGTGCCCGACGTTAGTTAGTACATCTCAACGGCGCTTTGCTGGCAGCCTTGTCACCAACCTTAGCCTTGTCTTTGTTGTTTGTGTATGTGGTCATCATCTTCGTGTCATCGTGCCCTATTGACTGCTCTGAGGGCTGAGATCGTCTGGCGCGAGCCCCATCGAGGAGGTCAGCTGGGAGTATTGCGATCGTCATAGGCGCACCCAACCGCATCATGCTTCGCTGGCGGGCTGCCCAGTCTGTGAACCGATCGTTGATGCCTCTGATGAACGTGATCATCTTCTCCTGCTCAGAAATATGTCCCCCAGAATCTGCATAACTGTGGAAGAGCTCCTGGCACCTCGAAATGTATCTGGGTACCTGCCCAAGTGATGTACCCTTAAGCGTGTGAGTGTGTGTTAACCCAACGCCGGCGCACGGCGGGAAGACGCGGTGGAGAAGCAACATGCACTACATGTAGTGCAGGAGATGTCGATTGCGCTGTCCCGTTCACTCCTACAGGGGTTTTACAGCCATTGCCCTTGTCTAAAAATTGCAGGCCCTTGCTGACTGGGAAAGACGACAAGTGATCAGACGACTGAGAACAAATTGAGGCCAGGGCCGAGATCATCGGCCCCACCCACCGGCCGCGTGCGTGCCGAAACACGCTGTTGCAGCCGGAGAGGGGGCGCTGTAGTTATCGCCTTGTCGAGTGTAAAATTAAGCGAGAATAGGCCGTAGCTGTCCCGGCCCCCTCGCAGGGTACCGCCGTCCAGGCCCGCGCAAGTAAAGGATACAGACGTTGATGTCGAGAGCCTCTCTTGCGGCAGATGCGGATAGGCATACGGCGCTAGCTATTTCGTCCGAGTCGCGCGGATATGCCCTTTCAAGCGGCAAATGTTGGTTGAGCGAACTGGAGACGTCGTCCTAAGCTTGGGTCCATGGAAACGTCGCGTGTGGAGTTTATGCTGACTGCGATGCTGGTAGGACGTAAGATGGTGCGGCTTGCTGCTAGTATGGCCACCCCATCTGCGACGGCATCTAATTTGGTGGCCCGGGGGAATTGGCGATACATTGGTTGCTGAAAACCCTAGGCCAGGCCAGGTTCATTGATGGAGATGTTACTGTATCGCGGGGGAACCACCGCTGGGGGGAAAGCCCATAGGAGCAGTTGGTGTGGCAGATGGCTGCGGGGCTCTTACTTAGCTGTGAGGGTACAGAAGAGAGCGAACTCACCAGCAGAAACGCTGCATGCGTTTCGTTCAGTGGGAAGACCGCTGAAGAGGAACGCCCCCCTCAGGGCTTGGAACTAACTACCTGCGGGGCGTGCGTGCGGGACGAGCCGAGGCTGCCCCACCTACCGTCTTCGGTGTCGGAAAAATAGCCTAGGCGGCGAGGACGGCAATCGAGTTGCGGGCGGAATAGCTGTCGACGCTGCTTGCTGCCTTTGTCACGCTCTCTCTCGTCTGGCCACAACACTTTGCCAGAAGCGACACTAATCTCGGGCCGCCGATGACCTTTTCAATAATTCTGCCCTGCTTGGAACCCCTGATTGTATGTGTTCCAGCCCATTTGTGCGGATCGAAGCCATCGTCGCGCACAACCGTGGTGGTAGATTCTGGAGACCGCAGCCCCTTGACTGATGGTCCTTGATCTTTGGAGTGAATCAACGTGGGATTCGGAGGAATCGTCACTGGAGTTTTCCCTTGTTTGTACTTCTCACTGTAGTGCATACACCCCTTTAGCTAACTTAATGCTCTAGATTACTTAGTCTAACTCTCTCTAGCTGCTTTTCATGAGAAGTCTTTAACTGCCCTTGAAGTGCCTTACACATCTAGTCTTTCTATTTTTCAGGTTCAGACTCTCTTTGAGTGGCAGGCTGTTTCGTTTGAATAACAGGCGTTGGTTCGTATAAATCGGGTTCTTGCGGAGAGGGTTCTTGGATTTCTTTGTCGTTGTCCCCGGTTGCATCTAGTCTATTGCCTCGATCAGGTTAGTCTTGTTTCATTCTCTTCTGTAGCTCATAATGCTCTTGCCTCCCATATTGTTAGTCATCGCTACTTGAGTCCGGTTGCTGAACACTGCCGCCCTGACTTTCCTGTTTCAAGACGGGTGAGGCTTGACCAAACTCCTCAGGCTCCGGACTTTGAGAAGACACATGGATCGGGTTTCTCTCAGTGCTGCCCTCTCGCCGGCCATCATTCTGGGTCTCGGGGCTTGCAGATGACACTGTGATCGGGTTGCTTGGGTTATTGCCTTGATGGGAACTGCTGATGACACACGGATCGGATCCTCAGCGCTGCCACCGGATTGAGACTCTTCACTCTAACCGGCGGCACTCCTTGTGCTAGGAGATGGCGTTTCTATTGGAGACGAGGGATCCTCATGCCCGCCGCCGGAAATTGCTTTAGGACCGGTGTCGGAATCGGTTGGATCGGGGCCATCGGCGTCCTCTGATTTCTTCTTCCCTTTCAAAGTAGTATTTTCGAATGATACCTTGGCTTCTCCAACAGTCGGAGCTGCAGAAGACTTCTTATAGGGCGTGCCGGCAACGGATTTAGGTGCATTATTAAACATACCTGTCCAAGTGCTCGGATTTCTCGTTGGGGTACTCTCTGCCGATTCCGGGTTTCCTTCGTAACGGTCCATCCCACTCCTAGTTTCTAGAGTTTCTGGCTTTGAAGGATCGGCAGTTTGCTGTTGTAGAGTGCTATGGCTCACAAGGGTTTCGCGGTGGTCTTCAGCGTTGTCCACATTGCGACTAATAAGGTATTATTCTAGCTTTGCCAGCGAGCCACCATCGTCAAGCCACTGCACATGAACAGTTAGTACACCTCTAATAGATGCTGCTTAAGCAGTCTTATTTGTCTTCGTTGCCTCTATTATGCAAATGACATATAGCGCATCGTCTGGAAGTTTATTCTTGAAGTCTGTTCCCCCGGGCTGTTCAATATCCTTTACAATCGCGTTATGGTTTCGATTTTGGAATTTTCCGCAGACTACGATGTTGCGGCTGCTTAGTACTCTCTCATTTCGTGACGTTGTATCACCTTCGACTGAAAAAGAGCGGTCCCATCTGGTCCAAGGATTAGTACTGTCGTCTTGGCCCTTTTATGATGGTTGGGCCCGCTATATGCGGGCCTTCCGGTCTCCCCCAGCCAGAACAATGCGGGACCGGCGGCCAGGTACGTCGTCAACGAGACCAACCAGACCAATCGGTGGCCCGGGGCCACCAACCACCAGCACGAAGAGACGGTGCCCATCAAGGGCCCGATAGGATGATTAACATCCGCCCGACAAGCGGGAACAAGGTGTCCATGAAGGACCCTCCTACCCCCACAAAAACAATCAAGGGCTTTGACCCTATCTACAATTCGACGGACCTGTGACGGACGGGTCCAACAGACAGTTTAGCGAGCTCTGCTCGTTGCCATTTCGATTCAAGCTTGAGCCGGGTGACCCAGCGGGGCCTAGCGACATAGCAGGACAGTTAAATAGCCATTAAGGCATGACTTGGAGGACGTTAGCATGGGTTCATGTACTGTATGGTATATAGCTTGAGCTACGGCTCTCCACGCCTCATACCCTTCGGGAGGTCGTGGCAGAGGTTCCGTGCCCCTGCCCCTATGGCGTTAAATACAACAACAACAACAACAAATTGGCCCTTTTATGGAGCAAGAACAACACTAAGAATCTAACAGTCAGTAAGGCACAGGAATTGCCTCAATCGTTCTAAAGTCAGCAATTATAAAAGCTACTACTGGAATTTGACAAAAGACGAACCAGACACTGAAGGCAAAACATAAAAAATGGAACTCAAAAGAGAAAAAGCCGTTAGGGAAAGCTGATATGCAGGATACTCATTTCCTTCGAGGAACCCGCCGGATGTTCTCTACCTGAATCCTGCGCTTCGCTAGAATGGGATGATGTGCCCCTGGCTGGATGATTTTTCCCTTTTCTACATCTTGATCTAGATTTCTGTTCTTTATGAATTGCTTGAAAGCAGTTGTCTGATCCCTGTTCTTAGGATATTCTGACCTGAAACCTGAGTCTCTATTCCTGTCTGTTGAACAAACTTATAAACAGTGTGTGTTGACGAAGTCGACCTTCCTGCTGACTGACACTCTTAAGTAAATTATAGCTCTTTGGGAAGGCGTGTGACGTACTGAGGATAGCCGACGAATGAGAACTGTATGAGTCCAGCACATGATTTCGCAAAGGAGTTTATATTGATTCTCTTTGGTCCCGTGTGACCGCATTCGCTTGACGTGATTCGGTTTCCTCAGCGTGTCCTCCGACCCTTCGATCGGCTTCGGATAGATTATGTAAACATGCAAGTGCACCTATAAATTTCTGTGAGTCTGCTAGTTTGGAAAAGTGTGTGACTTACGTGGCCGTCGTTGAGGGACATCAGCTGGGACAACTCGCTTGCAGCCAACCAGCCTTGCGCTTGTAGCTCTAGGATCTAGAATGGGTTGAATTTTCTCGTTATGTTGCTGTATAGTCACTCAGCTGATCGGCTGAAGTCTTTCTGATGTTTCATGCTTCTTCGCTCTTCCCGGTTATCGAACGCGCGTTGAGCGATAAACATGGCGTGGGGATGCGTCCTAAAGATACCGCAGCCCTCCGCAACTAGGGTGACGGTCTTGAAATTTTCAAGATGGATATTCTGCCTGTATGGGTCATCTAGGAAGGTCTGTTGCAAGCTCATCACCAGGCCACTGCCGTAATCTGTTGCGAACACTGCGTATGCTCCCTTGACTGGCTGCGCAAGCCGAGCCGACTCATTCTTCCGCCCTTTTGAGGACGACGGATGTTGCGTACGCGGTTCCTTTGCTTGGGAAGTATCATTCTTAGTATCCCCTTGGATGAATCTGTCGTGTTTGGGAAGCTGAAGCTGAACAGGAAAAGAACGTCCCACAGGTTTCCACGAATACAAGATTACTGGTAATCCGAAAAATCTATAGCATCGCCCATTTTGCAAATAAAGATAAAAGTACGCACCCGGGTACATAGGCATTTTCTCGGAAAGCTGAAGGCGTATAGCTGCCGCGCTCTAAAACTCAGCAATCGACTCGACCCGACCATTTCGCCTTGGGAAGACTGGTTTCACGCGAAGAAAAAACATTACGGCCCAGATCAAAGCATATCCGGAGATCCAGAACATTTTGTAGAAGTTTACCGACAAAGTTAGGGCATGGAGTAATAGAGACACAAACTCACCAAGAGCTGTTCCGGAGTGAACGGTGATTTAGATTGAGTAGAAACGTTGTCGTAACGAAAAGAAACAAAACGCGGCATAGGAAATCGTGTTGAGTGCGAGAAAAGCTGCCACCTTCATCTTGGCCAGTTATCTCCTGCATAGAAGATCCCGGGAAGTTCCTTACGAGTAATCCAGATATCTCTAGCACCCCCCACTGGTATTGACACACGAGCCCAGCGTGTAGTGCACCTTGACTCCCCGCGACGAAGGTTAAGTATCAAGAAGAGCCTAAGGCTCTAGCAGTTGCGGCCCTTTTTTGACGATCGTCGTTGTCTGCAACGTTGATAAGCACAAGACAAATATTCCCTGCCAGGAAAGACAAGAGGCTAAGGGCCAGGAGGATAGGTTTGTGGTAATGCTTTGTTGTCTTTTGAAGCAAACGGAGCAGACGATAGACGTATCGACGTATGGTGACTGCGGCGATAATTGGCGTTAAGACAACGCTATACCATTGATTTCCATCAAGTTTGGCTATATTAGATGGGAAGATTGAACAGTGGCTTGTGAGACATGCACTGCTACTTCTAGGGGGTTGATGAGGCCTTTGCACGAACTGTGGATTACAAAAATAAACCACCTCAGCGCAGCTATTGAAACAGTCGCAGCATGTAAGTTTCTAAATTTATTCACGGATCAGACCATCCCAAGTACTGTGTTGAGTGTTGCGTGTTAAAGGTAGAGTTGTAAAAGTTTGGTTGCCATCACCGTTTTGAGAAAGAAACCCTCTACATCAGACCAACATTGCAGACACAACTCCGTATATTTCCATTCAAATATTGTTATTAAGATACTGCCTAATATGTCGTTATCATCCTGAGCATGCAAGATTCGCACCACAGGCGTCTTAAAAAGGGCAACACTCTTCATCGCATGTTTGGTCTAAAGGTGGCTGTTCTTGTTGAAATCAACCGTAACATTTACAGCTACGTTTCGCACGCAGATTGGGCGCCTTTCCATCAGCTTCCAGGCGCTATTGAAACCGCTAGGAGAACCTCTACGTCCTAGATCAATTCGACACTGTAGCTGATTACAACGGGACGCACACCTCCTTTTCATTTGGAGGCTCTGGTGAAAGTCAAGTGTCACCCTCTTCTTTGTTGAGCACGCCGCTACGGCAGTCTATTGACAGCGGCCGGACTGAAGATCATCCGATTGACGAGCTGGTATCGTCGCTGACCAGGAACCTAATTTCTTTGCAGCTTATTACTTCGTATCCACTAACGACTGAAAGTGGTCGTTACATTACACTAGATGTTCTCTACAAAGAAGAACAGGGCGGCAGAGAAGTCCCTAGAGATGTCGGGCCTAAGACAACTATCGATTGGCCTGGCTTAACTAACACGGAAGAGCAACAGGCAACCAGAAGGCCTCAATTTCGCGTTGACAAAGGTACTAGAAAGCGAAAGAGAACGTGAGCAGGAGAAGAACGACGAAGGAAGATGGTGGCAAGGTTTCAGGATGTTCGTCAGCAATTTTAGGGTATCTAACGTGTTGCAAGCTTCAAAAATTTCTTTAGTCTGTTTTAGCCAAGGTCTTTCTGATCTGTCCTTTTCTTACATGCATCTCCCCTAATTTGTTTAATATAACATTAATCGCTTAGAAAAGGAGTTTACTGCCCTCAAAAAAGACTGTTTCCGTAGGTTCTAAACAATTCAAAGATTGATTCTGTTGTGTATCTACAATCTCAGAAGCCTCACTTCTCTAAAGCAGGCCAACTGTACGTTTTTCCAGTTTAGTGTAAGATATAGCTAAAGAAATGTCTCTTGTTTTAGATCTAAAGTCAGCCTTAGTTGTAAGAGGACGCAACTGAAAATCCTCCTTACTTAAGTTGTTAAAGGGCGCAGAGCTCTAGGACTTAGAACAGCTAATGTCCTTAAACTAACATTAAGATGGTAAGTTACATTATTTCAACTGGATGCAGTCAACTTGTGCGAGGAGATGTACGACTTAAATACATAGTAGACTTATGTTTTTAAGAAGACTATTAATCTTTGCTTAAATTAATGCTAGATTAGGATGTTTAAAGATGCTTTGTTTAGTAAAGGACCTGCTAGACTAAACGCAATCCTATGTAGACATATTGTATATATCTTCTTAAGACTATTATCCTTTATCTCTATAATGTAACCTAATTCTATTGCTTTGTAAATGTATAACAATCTATTAAAGATAAGCTTCTAGTAGTATTAAGCAGAACGCTATTAACTGCCTAGACGTTAACCTAGCGCTCTTATATACTTCTATGTAGAAAAGAGCAGTAAATGCTATGTTTGCTTGCAAATTTTCCTTAAGTAGGGATAAGTAGACCCCCCCTACAGCCTTAAGCTAGTTAGGTTAGGGTTAGGTAAGGAAAGGGAAAGGGGAAAGGGGAGGGAGAGGTTAGGGGGGTTAGAGGGTAGTAGCAGTAGTAGTAGTAGTAGTAGTAGTAGTAGTAGTAGTAGTAGTAGTAGTAGTAGTAGTAGTAGTAGTAGTAGTAGTATTAGTAGTAGTAGTAAATATAATAGTATTAAGTAAAAGGCTTCTTAAGTAAATAGTTATATAACTAAACTACATCCCTAAATAAAGTAAAGTACTATTAGCTTAATATAATAAATAGTAGATAAAGAATAGTTATACTAAAAGCCTTAGGAGGCTTTTTTTAAACTTAAGTTAACCTTCTACTAAATAAACTTACTAAGCTATTATCTAGTTACCTACTTATATATAAAGTAGTAAGTAGTAGAAGGTAGATAAAGGTAAAAGCCTTAGGAGGCTTTTTTTAGTATAAAGTCTTCTCTACTAGTTTAAGTTGCTAGGCTGTTAACTAGTTACCTACTTATATATAAAGTAGTAGTAGAAGGTAGGTAAAAGTAAAAGCTTTAGGGGGCTTTTTCTAATATTAAGCCTTCTCTGCTGTTACGACCCGACAAGCTACAGGCAGTGAGAGCCCCACCCGACCAACAGGACGCGGGCGGCACAGCCTTTGTAAGGACAAGAAACAGGGACGGACGGATGACTCCCCCGGAATGGAAGAACTATGGTACAAGTCACGTGAAGATATGATAAGATTAGATCCGTACATTTGAGATACGGATCCCGTATGCCAAGGATACGGCACCCGTACGACATACATACGGACGCCCTGAGGAACAGGGAAACCAGACTTGTATATAGGATGGACTGGAACGGACTCAAGGACAGACTTCCATAGCTCTTCAGCAATCAACTTTGTGATTATCCCCTCGGATACTCTCGGCACCCTTCACTAGTGACCAACGTTACAACCCCTTGTTGAGTATACGACTGATCACCGTATCCTCTGAAGACCTGAACCTTTCAGCACGACTTACAGCACTGTTCCCCAGCTTCGTTGCCTCAGCTTCTGCTAATAGACACTACCACGGAAAGCCGACCGTAACACTTTCCTTACCTAACCCTAACCTAACTAGCTTAGGGCTGTAGGGGGGGTCTACTATAGTTCTTT
The DNA here is from genome assembly GCA_034638275.1 of Colletotrichum lini. NCBI lineage: Eukaryota > Fungi > Ascomycota > Sordariomycetes > Glomerellales > Glomerellaceae > Colletotrichum > Colletotrichum lini. The sequence continues at coordinate 291,200 of JAWQJV010000012.1, forward strand.
TGCACTAGAGGAGTTACTTTTATTTTCTATATTTACTTACTTATAACTTATCTGTAACTACTAGGTGCCTTATAGGGGTATCTTCTAGCCCTATTATATTTAATAGGTTGTAATATAGTACTTAAAATATCTTAAGTTTTAAGTCTATATTTTATTTTTAATTAATAGTTAAATAAAGTAGATTTAAGGTGCAATAAGGAGTATCTTACTTACTTATCTATCTTAATTACTTATAATACTTAACGTAGTTCACAAGTGAGTGAGCCACACAAGTGAGTGAGCCACTTTTCTACTACCCGTACAACAATGTATAAGAGAAATCAACCACAACGCCTTAAATTAATTTAAACTATTCTGAATCCTCTTCTTCAGAGGTAGATTCAACTTTTTGACACGTGCGAGCATTATGGCCAGTCTCTCCACATATGCCACATCGTCGTGCGCGCGTTTCTGTCCTCCTCGCACGACTACTACCCTGACCTGTTTCTACCTGTAACTGCTCCGTTACATCAATCTGAGACTTTATATCCTTTGCCTGATTGATTGTAAGTGTTCCACCTTTCTGAAGCTGTTTTTTTTTCGTACGGCGACGGCGGCTCATACGCTCATTTGCCTCTTGATACTCAGTCATTTGTGCCTGCATTAAAACCTGGTTATGGGCTACCACCATAATTCCTTTCTTCAGCTGCTGCATATACCCAATAATTGACGTTGGGGAGCTATTCTGATGTCGTACGATGCGATTCGTAATAAAATCAGAATGTGAATCGAATTCAATTGGGTTGTTTGGCGTCTTTGGGACCCAAGCTGCTGGTAAGCCAGCAGAAGAACCTGGAGGTGATGGCGTATGAAGCTTCACATCTAGCTGTGAAATCACATATTCCGGATCGTACGGGACAAGGCCAGTTGCTCTGAAGCCTGCTTGAATGTTTGATGTTGTCATTGCCTTGTTGTACGCCTTATAAAAGGCTGGGAGGAAGTCTTCCTTTGCAATATGCGTAATGTGCACCCGCATAAGGACCTCGATTTCTTGGCCGTACGCCCGTTTTAAGGGACTAAAGCACCCGACATCAAGCGGCTGGAGCTTGTGCGATGAATGAGGGGGCATACAGAGCGTGATAATGTTCTGCTCCTTGCAGTATAGCTCAAAATCGACAGAATGGTGGCTTTCGTGGCCATCAAGGATGAGGAGGCGGTAAGCACCCTTCGTACGACTCCTTGTATGGAAATCAAAGTGCTGTACCCATTCTAGGCCTTTCTCATTTGTCGTCCAACCATTTTCTGTAAGTGTAATTACCCAGTCGGGTGGGAGGGGGCTGTCGCACGTCCAGGAGTCAAGATGGACCTTGCCTGCAAAGATGATGTACGGCGGGATAGAATAGCCGCACGACCCAATGCCCTGGATTACTGTAACCCATTCCTGATTCCCTTGTTGTACTCCTCTTGGCTTGCCACGTCGTTCAGAGGCTGTAACAACCATTTCAGAGGACATCTTGCCCATCGCAAACCCAGTCTCATCAAAGTTATAGATATCGGTATCGTCTATCCCGTACTTCGCAATTGTGTTTCGTACGAGGGAAAACCACGCGCGATACGCGTCCGGATCTTCGCAGAGGACTCTCTGATAGTCGATTCTTCGATTAAAACGCGTTCGGAGCTCAGGTCGTCGTCGTACGAAGTTTGAGGCCCAGTTTGTTCCGACGCGTCGCGCGCCGCGGTCGCGAAGCAGTCGATCGGCCATTTCTCGAACAGCACTAAGGCGCGGTGGAAATGATCGTGAATCTAGGTCGATTATGTATCGTACAATGCTCTCCTCTTCGTACAAGGTCAAATTCTGGTTATGTGGTCGGATGTCGCGTTTCGCAGGTCGGCCGTGTTTTCGTCGTTGGAGGGTAGAGAATGATACATTATAGAGTAATGCAGCCTTTCGTACGCTTAATTTTGGGTTGGATTGGAGCGCATTAAGCGCTAGGACTAAATCACTTTCAATTGATTGCTGTCCCATAGTTGTTGGTGGAGAAAAACTAGGAGAAAGAGGATGCGTACGAAATAATTAGAAAGTGATTCACTAGCTTGTGTGATTCACTTGCTTGTGAACTACGTTATATAAATGTACTATACAAGAATTAGTAAGAGTAGGTAGATACAAAATAGAACCCTACTTCAACTAGAATAGGAAGAATCCCTTAACTAAGTATAATAATTACTCTTTAATTAATAAACTCTAAGTATAACGTACATGATAAGCGAGCGCGCCAGACAAGCGAGCGCGCCACCCAACCAGCCAGACGCGTCTGTCTGACTGTTTCCTTTCATTTCTCCACGAACAACAATGCAATCCACTAGCAACGAAGCTCAGGTACAGCTGGCTGTCCAAGCTTACAAAAAAGACCTAAAACTCAGCATTCGCGCTGCAGCAAAGATGTACAACGTCAGCCGCGACATTGTGACGCGTCGACTAAAGGGAACAGCATCACGACGCGACACCATGCCGAACTCACGGAATTTGACGGAGCTTGAAGAGCAGAAGCTAGTCGAGTACATTCTCGACCTAGATGCCCGATCGTTTCCTCCCCGGCTTACTGGTGTTGAAGAAATGGCCAATCGACTGCTTGCCGACCGCGACAAGCCACCAGTCGGCAAGCGCTGGGCCTCAAACTTTGTCAAACGACAACCACAGCTCCGAACGCGTTTTTTTCGAAGATACGACTATAAGAGAGCTAAATGCGAAGATCCTGAGGCAATAAACGCGTGGTTTCGCCTTGTGGCGAACACAATCGCGAAATATGGCATCGTGGAGTCAGATATCTACAACTTTGACGAGACTGGCTTTATGATGGGCCAGATTGCATCCGGCATGGTTGTTACAAGCGCTGAAAGACATTCAAACACAAAAATGGCTCAGCCTGGCAATCGAGAATGGGTTACAGTCATTCAGGCCATCAGTTCGTCTGGCTATAGCGTCCCGCCATACATCATTGTTGCAGGCAAAAATCTCCTCTCCACATGGTACACCGAATCTGGTCTCCCACCCGACTGGGTTATCGCAACATCTGAAAATGGATGGACAACAAATGAAAGAGGCCTAGATTGGCTCCAGCACTTTGATCAGCATTCAAAGTCGCGTGCGAAGGGGAAATATCGCCTCCTTATTGTCGATGGACACGAAAGTCACCACTCCACAGACTTTGAGCTGTTTTGCAAGGAAAACAACATCGTCACCCTCTGTATGCCGCCTCATTCTTCTCATCTACTTCAGCCCTTAGATGTAGGGTGTTTTGGGCCTTTGAAGTTGGCGTACGGTCGAGAAATTGAGGATAAGATGCGACGGGGTAATACCCATATTACGAAGGACGATTTCTTTCCAGCATTTCACAACGCCTTTAAGCGAGCTCTCACAGAAAAAAACATCCAAGGGGGTTTTAGAGGGGCAGGACTTGTCCCTCTAAGTGCAGAAAGTGTGATATCTAAGCTGGATGTCAAGTTCCACACTCCTTCACCTCCAGGATCCCTCCCAACAACACCACTACCTTGGACTTCCCAGACACCAAAGAACGCAACAGAGTTAAGTTCTCAAGGAACTCTACTTAAGGATCGGTTCCTTAATCATCCAGGCAGCTCTCCAACACATGGATGTACAGATGTTGAGCATATTCTGAAAGGAGCACTGGGATTTGCCCATGAGAATGCATTCTTAAGAGCTGAGAATAAAGCCCTTCGGGAGGAAAACAGCCTACTTAACCGACGCAAAAGGACTAAGAAAACTCATCTTAGGCAAGGAGGAAGTCTTACTGTAGCTGATGCACAGGATATTCAGTCGCAGAGAGAGGCGACAGCCCAGGTACAAGAGGAAATACGTCGGAGTAGTGGTCGGAAGCCGAGGACAGAAACAGGCCAAAGGAGGTGTGGCATCTGCGGAAACACCGGACACAATGCGCGAACATGTGATTTTAATGAAGATATGTCTGGAGAAGAGGATTCTGAGTAGTTTGAATTGATTTGATCTTTTTGTTGTTGCTTGGGGGTTATATTTGTGATGTGGTTGCGGTTAGGTGGCGCGCTCGCTTGTCTGGCGCGCTCGCTTATCATGTACGTTATTGCATTAAATTAATATTATTTATCTTATAAAGTCTACTAAGGATGCACTAGTATTAGGGAATCGTCTATTCATTATATAGATAGCCGGATAAATTCATAGTCCTTCTTTCATTATACTCAACAATCTATCTTATTAACCCCCCAACTTTCTATAGGCCTATCAGCTGCTGCCAAATAGTTTCAAGTTCTTCCCTTCCAAGGATGCGCTTCTTTTGATTTTGGACGCGCAGTGTACCCCGGAACATCTTAATTTAGCACATTTGCCGGCTATTAGTGAATAAGATGACATTCAGGGCTTCCCTGACTTCCTGAAGGTTAAGAAGTCGATGAGAGAGAAAGTAGCAAAGGTATCCTTCTCGAAGTATATTCCTCAGAAGGTTCATCTTTTACTTTTATTAGTCTGACGATGTGTGGGCAGCGCTGTCATTGGCGGTAATTCAAACCATTTCGATAATTTAACTTTATTAAAAAAGTTAATCAAGCTGAATGTCACACTACATCCATCACCTGGAAAGCTCATGTTTCATGTTGCACATGCATCCATAAGAAGTGCGAAAAGCAAAAGTTTCGTTGGAGGATGCAGACGACTGTCCTTAAGAACACGGGTGCATGAATTTCCACGCTCAAACATCCAAGTGCCTAAAGATCGACACATAGGGGAAAGTATCAAAATTCTACTAGTTTCCTATCTTATGTCTGGAGCAGTCCGTTTATGCATTGTTTTTACACAAGGAAAACTCATCTTGACTTTTACTGAGAGTAGCAATCATATGTGCTGCTATGGTCGATATGTAAGAACAGTTCAACCGTAAGTATTGCATTCTTATGGTCTGTCCACTAAAACTAGTGCTTTGTATCTCCTTGGGAATGCAGATTAATCTTACACAAGAGGATTTCACTCTATATGAAACAGCAGACTCTCACAGTGATACAACACCGTTTCAAGCAACAACAGAAGCACTTACACTATGCTTCATTCATTATGACTGCAATTTGAAGAAAGTAGAGAACAATATATTCCAAGTAGAGAAAGAAGATGTAAAGATTCAAAGATTTTCACTAATAACGACAGGCAGTGTAGATAACCCTGACAACGTTTCTTCTGCTTGTCTTCCAGGTCATTCAATTTACTATATCTTCGCTTCCTTAAGCAGCTTCTCTGTGCAGCCTTAATGACTTCTGAGCCTTAGGGCCTCCTAGTGAATGGTTTAATCAACCTTGGGACATTAGTTTTCAGTCTTGTGAATAATTCGAGGTCGTTGGATGCCCCTATTTGTGGTTTCTGGTTAAAACATATTTCCACTACAACAACTCAAGTGAGCACTTACACAAACTCCTCCTCAGACTTAGGGTTTCCAATCATTCGCCTGTGATGTCCCTTTGTGGGCTTTAATTTATTACGGCTCTTGGTGTCCTTGTTTGCTTCCATGATAGGATCTCCACCACCGCCTCGCCCTCCTCCCCAGCCGCCGCCCATCGGCGCCGGGACCATGAGAGGTCGAATCATCAGGCCAGGTGGAAGCATTAGCAGCGGAGGTCCCATAGGTACTCCAAAGGCCGGGCCTCCCATCACACCACCCACTACCATGATTCCCATACGAGGCGAATCGCAATCACTGGCACACTCGGGGGGAATCCGCGGAGCTGCAAGAACTGCTGACAACAGCGACAAAAGAGTACATGAGAGTAAGAGCATTGTTATGTGATGTCAGAGGTGAAAGGTGCGTTGACTGCGTTTGTTCAATATATGTCAGTGGTGAAAAATATGTTGGACAACATTAGTTCACAGCATAACAAATGTGGATTGGGACGTCGGGATGCTCTCTATTTATATCCCTTAGGATCTGGACTCGGCGTATACTGGTATCGGAGAAAGAAATAACTATCCACGTCAGACAACTGCCGGGGCATTTTTGAACCTTCTTTGTACCTAGAGCTTATCCGTACTTTGATCTGTAAAAATAGCCAATCATGGGCTATATCTACTAAACTTTTGATTGTGTCCCATCGACTGCAAGTGAGCGTCAGTACATCTCCGGTGCGGAGTACAGCCAATCAAAGCTCTGCTAAGCAAAATCTTAGCCAACCAAAAAAGCTCATTTAGGGCGTGATCGGTGTTCAATTCGAATTGGGGGCCAAGGGCCAGGGATAAGATTTCAAGTGACTTATGCACTCTAATCTTATGCTGTTGTACCGCTGTCGCACATAGGGGTCAGGTATACGCGGTCAAAACGGTCCATCTATAGCAAAAGGGGATAGGGCAACTGACGGGCCTATATATACCCGTCTGGAGCACTCAGTCCCACACGTACATACGTACAGGGATACCCTGTACGACAACCGCCTAATTAGGAATAACCTCTGCGTTTAATCGATGGCTGACCGCTTGCTCGAATTGGCGAAGGTTCGTGATGACGGTTTCATCGTTGGAGGCAAAAGTGAGGGGGAAGGTCGAGAATGGAGTCGTTGCCTGCATTTTTTGCTGTTAGATTCTCACTCAAAAACAACAAATATTAATGCTTACAATGACTTCGTTACTAACAGAGTCCTACCAGACCATCAGCAACAATAACGTTATCATCGTTAGCTCTAGAGAATCCCACTCACAGTCATCTAAAAGCTCACCGTCAATAAGTCCTCCTCCGCTGCTGCCACCACCATCACAGTTGCCTCGTCAAATACGCACATCTCAGGCCTGTCAATTGCCCCCCCGCGTTATATAGGATCGTCAATTGCTGCACCTTTTTCTCAAGCTTTGCCAATTATCCATAGAGTATTGCTGTTAGTACGTTATTCCTACCCCTTAAGTCAACATACCCACTTTCCGGCCACCCCCCCTGTTGGTTCGGCAGGATCAAGGCTGCCGGAATGGCGGTTCGGAGTTAAGGGGAGGATCGGGGTTAAGGCGGTAAGTGGGTCCACAGCCCACTTGCCTCCTTCAGCGGCCTGGACGCAGGCACCCCTGTTGTGTTATTTCCTCCCTCCTCCATAGCCGTTCACCAATCCAGAAGTGAAGTTATCACCATTATCGATATATCGAGAAACCTGTGCCAACACCCCCATTCCGGCCACCCAAAAATGCCTCATTTCCCCTCAACACCATGACTGCCCTCTACTTTCTAACTATTACAACATTTTCAACCTTCATCCAAATACCTTCATTTTTTGCACATACCTTCCTCTATACCTTATGGTTGGATATACTGAAAATGAGATCAATCAAGCTATCGAAGCATGCACCAACGGCGTCAGCCTAAGGAAGGCTGCCCTTACCTATGGGATCCCAAGGACTACCCTTCAGGATCGATTAAAGGGTGCCCAGGCAAGGCCTCTTGCCTTTGCAGACCATCAAAGACTCTCTATTAGTCAGGAGGATAAGCTGGCCCAGTGGGTACGGATTCAACATGCCCTTGGCCTTGCCCCAACCCATCAGCAAGTGAAGGTATTCGCAGAAAGGATCCTTCATGCTATGGGGGACACAGATCCTCTAGGGAAAGGATGGATCCAAGCCTTCATAAGGAGAAACCCATCTATCAAGGTCCAGAGAAGTCGCCCTATTGACTCTAGACGTGTTAATGGAGCATCTACTGAGGTTATCAGGGACTGGTTCAAACTCCTCGCCATACCAGAGGTCAAGGGCATTAAACCAGCTAATAGATACAACATGGATGAGACTGGTATCCTTGAGGGCCAAGGATCTAATGGGCTGGTGCTGGGGATGTCTGAGACGAAGTCTGTCCGCAAGAAACAGCCTGGATCAAGGGCATGGGTATCTATCATCGAATGCATCTCTGCCCTTGGCCATGCCCTTGATCCCCTCATTATATATAAGGGCAAGACAGTCCAGCAGCAGTGGTTTCCTCTAGATCTTGGCCCTTATGAAGGATGGCAGTTCACTGCAACAGAGAATGGATGGACTACAGACGACACTGCAGTTGAATGGCTGCAGAAGGTCTTCATCCCTCAGACTGCCTCCCAGGGCAAGGAGGGCAAGGAGGAGGCTAGACTGCTGGTTGTTGATGGCCATGGGAGTCACACAACGACGGACTTTATGTGGATATGTTATATTAATAACGTCCATCTTGTCTTCCTGCCACCACATACCTCCCATGTCCTCCAGCCACTTGATGTGGCAGTCTTTAGCCCTGTGAAGGCAGCCTATAGGAAGGAGCTTGGATACCTTGATCAGTGGAATGACTCTACTGTTGTAGGTAAAAGGAGCTTCCTTGGCTGTTATCAAAAGGCTCGTCTGGCAGGCCCGACAATAAAGAACATTAAGAGTGGCTGGAAATGGGCTGGCCTATGGCCTGTCTCTATGGCGAAACCCCTTATGAGCTCCCTCCTGCTCCCAACAAGACCAAAGCCATCAGCATCGTCAGATCAGGTCAGCAAAGGGCAGTCTGGAGGCAAGGAAGGCAGGGAAGCTGAAGGATGGGCATCTGCGTCATCTGCAGTGGCATGGTCGACGCCAAGGAAGATGAAGGATCTGGCTGGCCAACTGAAGCTATTCACAGAGCTGGACAATGATGCCTCTACTCAACGCCTTCTATTCAGGAAGGTTAAAAAGGGCTTTAGCGAGCAGGCATATAATCTGGCAACTGCCCAGCAGAAGCTGGAGCTTCTGCAGGCCCAGATCACCAACACTGCAGTAAGGAAAAGGAAGGCAGTCCAGCTGGATCCTAACACTAAGTTCGCCACTATCTCAGACGTGCAGAAGGCGCAGGTTAAAGCTGGTGAAAAAGAGGATGTGACAGCTGAATCCAGCGACTCTGAATACCCCAGTGAAGCAGAAAGCTGTATTGTTGTTGCAGGTAGACAACGTCAATAATTAATTGAAGTTGGTGGGCATGGTGTAGATGGCTTCATTTTTGGGTGGCCGGAATGGGGGGGTGGCCGGAAAGTGGGTATGTTGACTTATTCCTGGCCCTCAATCTAATCCTTGGCCGAGGGGTCTCGCAGTGTTGAGAAAAACGGCAGAAAATTTACTTTTCATTGACGCTTTCCCCTTTTTGGTGGCTTTCTACGATACTTTTAGAAAGATACAATGCATAACTTTGACTTTCGAGTTCCCCACGCCATATCGAGTAAGGCGCGCCCGGATTCGTGTATCCGAGAGTTATGCACGCCGGATTTCGCCTCTGGCCCTCGATTCGTATTGACCTGGCCCCTAACCGATCACGCCCTTAGAGGTACTTCGATTCATTAAAGAGTTTGGTTATGGAAGTACTACCAGCAAACATCTGAGTTACATAGAGACACATTGCATTCCTGGCATCCTGACCTCGAGTACTTCCTTCTGCTACCATTCCCAGAGATCTCGCGCAGAGCCTGCCTTGCTCTAAGGCGACTACTACAAGAAAAGCACGGCGAGCAGCTTCCTCGCGGCCGCACTGTTACTTATCACATCTCTCTGGCGTACAGTCGACTGTACACGCGACGGCGAGGTCCTCGGGCGTCACGGCAACAGTAATATGCGATTTAACGGATCCATCAGAGTCGTCTGAATCCATCGTAGGATATTACATCGGCAAGTTATTTGGTATTAGCGGTGGAAGTATGGGAATGAAAACAGCGGCTAAATGGCGTACTGCACATGTACCCCTTTTGTAAGGGGCAGAAGTAGAGCATAAAATGGGGCATTTGTGCTGACGCCCACTCGCAGTCGATAGGATATCTAGGCCCTAGACGGTGGGGAGCTACCTGACATACGGAGGAACTTATTTTTACCCATCACCACAAGTATTCGTAGCTCCCTTCTGTGCTGATTTTCTGTAGATTGATCAAGGGAAGGGTGTCAGATAAGGAAAAAAGGTACGATAATTGTGAAGCTAAAATAGGAAAGTATGTCGACTGAGTTAGGTAGTAAGTTCTACTGTGAGTTCACTAGTGAAGTCAATTAGTAAGGTTTAGCTAAGAGAAGGTAACTTCCATATTTTCCTAATATGAATCCCTGGCAGTCAAATGTCACAGGAAGGGTGGGTAGTGCGAAGTAATATAAACGCTCTTGCTGAACCAGCAGCTGCACATGTACCCCGCTTTCTCTGACAAAGTAATTCTATCAACCAACATTCATCACAGCCGCATCCCGAATCTTCAAAATGTATCCTAGCAGACTTTTTGCTGTCCTGACTTGCGTTGGACAAGTATGTTGCAGTGGTCTGGCCACGCTTCATGCACCATTCAGTGGAACAGCCGGAGAAGAACTTGCCATCGTCAGGGACGATACAGGAACATGTCCTCTTCCCCATGGACATCTCAACTTGGATCTTCTTAACTCTCAGCATAATGCCTCATTTGATCATCAATCAACCTGTATCTGGTCAGACAGCCGTGAACAGCAATATTGCGTGTTTGCAGATCCGCACTTTAATTATGAAAAGGGCATTTCTGTCATAACAACCCCGGAGCGCGCTCAATACATTTCAAAAATCATTGCGGCTATATCGAATCATGCCAACTTTCCTCCCGAGTCGTTGTTTAGAACAAGACCTAGCGGAACGAAAGGTCGAGGCATATTTGCAGCAGAATACATACCTGCAGGCAGTCTCATCACCCAAGAGCCACCTATCATCTTTATAGACCGCAATTACATGGAGGTGGTCTCGTCCGAGGAAGTTCGAACTGCAATTCAGACATTGGCTGTGGAGAAGTTGCCAAGAACCACACGTCAGATCTTTCACGAGCTCTACGCAGGACCATACGAAGAGAGCTTGACGCAACGAATGTGGACAAATGGCTTTGGCATTTCTGGCGGGCCTGTACCGCAGTGGCCAGGCTTAGACAATGAATCAGATTTTGGCATGATTGCGGTGCATGCAAACATATCCGTAAGTGGTGCAAGACATACAAAAAGTTCAACGACAGCGTCATGACTCACACACACCATTACAGAAGATCAACCATAGCTGTCGACCAAATGCAGCATCCCAGTGGGACTGGGATATACTTGCACATAGGCTATATGCAGCCCGTGATATCGCTGCCAACGAAGAAATCACTATATCGTACCTTAATCCTATCCAGACTCTTCAGGACCGACAGGAATATTCGAAGAATAAACTCGGCTTTGAATGTGCTTGCAGTCAATGCAAAGCCTCAAGCAAGTCTGCTGACTTGTCTGACGATCGAATTAATGAAATTTTACTGTTGGAAAGCTACTTGGAAAGTCGACAAATTGCCCCAGCAGAGCCAACAGCAATGGCTGAATTGCTAGTGAGTCTGTATAAACAAGAGGGTCTACACACCTTTATTTGCAAGGCGTATGCAATTATGGCACAGGAGTGGAATGGCGCAGGATACGAGTACCAAGCACGCCAGTGGGCTTATGAAAGTGTTAGGGCTGGTCTAATAGCTGGTTCAGAGACAGGTATGGAAGAATATGTGAACGACATGGAAGCACTACTTGATGGGTCACGAAAACATTGGTCTTGGAGATACCGCGTACACATGTAGGCAAAGCCATAGGTAGTTTACATCTTTGGCCTCAAACGACGCTGTCTTTGGAGTACATAAATTTGTATAGCCTAACATAACATGCTCAACGCCAAGCTACACAGGTCTCAAAAGTGGTGTAGACTAAGGGGACCTAATACGTCTTCCAAACGCCAGCGCATAGTGTTATACAAACGCACAGGATACAGCAGCCCGGATACTAAAAGAATCTATACATGCTAAAAACTAGCATTAGAGGGCGAGATAGCCGTCGAAAGGCTCTAGTGCAGTATCTCATTAAACGTCCCATCATGCGCAGCCTTGGATTCGTAGACGAGGGCGGGCTTTTTGAATAGTTCCTCATTGACGTGCAGATGTGCCCCGGCCTTAAGACAATACGCATCAAGCAGGCTACGTCGTCAGTCCAGCTCTTTATATCTTGCGCTCTCCTCAGCTAGGGAGAGGGCATAAACAGACAAATAATCCCTTTCTTATTACTTTCTTATTACTATCTCTATCGTTACTAGTAGTTATAGTAGTAGCTAGCTACTATTGCAGGCAGCATTCTAGTAGAATACTAGGGTTAGGGTTGAGGGTTGTATGCAAAAATAGGAGTGTATAGTCTATATACTATTGCAAGCTAATTTTTATAAAGTACTATATAAAAAAACAAAAGATAAATAAGTAGTAGTAGTAGTAGACCCCCCCCCACGGCCCCGAGCCGGTCGGGTTAGGGTCAGGCGAGGAAAGGGAAAGGGGAATGGGGAGGGAGGGGTTGGGGGGGTTGGGGGGTAGTAGCAGCAGTAGTAGCAGCAGCAGCAGCAGCAGCAGTAGTAGTAGTAGTAGTAGTAGTAGTAGTAGTAGTAGTAGTAGTAGTAGTAGTAGTAGTAGTAGTAGTAGATATAACGGTATTAAGCAAAAGGCTTCCTAAGCAGACAGTTATATAACTAAACTACATCCCCAAACAAAGTGAAGTACTATTAGCTCAATGTAACAAACAGTGGACAAGGAACAGTTATACCAAAAGCCCCAGGGGGCTTTTTTCAAACCCAAGCCAACCTTCCACCAGATGAACTTACCAGGCTATCATCCAGTCACCTACTTATATACAGAGTAGTAAGTAGTAGAAGGCAGGCAAAGGCAAAAGCCCTGGGGGGCTTTTCTTAGTACGGAGTCTCCTCTGCCGGTTCGAGTTGCCAGGCTGTTAACCAGTCACCTACTTGTATATAGAGTAGTAGTAGAAGGTGGGCAAAGGTAAAAGCTCCGGGGGGCTTTTTCCAGCACCGAGCCTTCTCCGCCAGTCTAAGCGGCTGGGCGATCATCCACCCCGGGCAGGCAAAGGCAAAAGCCCCGGGGGGCTTTTTTCCAACCCCAAGGTAACCTTCCGCCAGATCGACTTGCCAGACTGTCATCCAGTCACCTACTTGTGTATGGAGTAGTAATGCTTGTAGTAGCAGTAGGTAGGCAAAGCCAAAAGCCCCTGGGGGCTTTTTTTAGTACCGAGTCTCTGCTGCCGGTCTGAGTTCTTAGGCCGTTATGCACCAGGGCAGCCAAAGCTAAAAGACTTTGAGAGGGGCTCTCTTCGGCACTTCCCGGGACCTTTTCTGCCGCTTCAACTCACCAGGCCACGGCAGAAGCCCTGCTAGCCGTTCCTCCTCCAAGTCCTGGGTCCCCTTTGCTGGTCAGACCGGCAAGACAGCAATAGAAGGCCCACCTGCAAGGCATCTCCCAGCAGGCCCAAGATTGTCGGTTCCTCAGGCACCCAGAGAGACGCCAGGCAAGAGTAGGAGGAGCAGGTAGGGTGATAAGAGAGAATGGAGAGAGAGGAGACGTAGGGATAAACATAGTATAGTTAAGAAAGAGTAGTCGGATGGAGAGTCATTAGAGCAGTACCTAACACTTATTGTCAGCGTCGGCTGGGTAGGCGACGTTTTATTTTGTATGGCAAAAATTTCGACGCTAGCACGACATGGGGTAGCCGACGTTTAAAAATCAGGGTAGCCGACGTTTCCCAGAAATCACAATGTAGGCGTCGCACGAGGCTGAAACCTCGTCAGGAGATACAACTAACTACTGCAAAACTAACTGTCTTATTTTCATTCTCTAGAAACGCTTTTTCACCATGTAGGTTGTTGTAAAAGTCTTGTTAGCTGGTTTTGGTGAGGTGCAAGGCGTGCCCAGACCACGCAGGAATAAACCAATAGACGTGTAGCATTAGAACGAACCCAGATTAGGTAAGCACAGAGCAAACAGGAACCTGTAATGTCTTGCATCTTACATCGCAAGGTTTAATTATACAACATTCTGTCGATTTTGAGCTATACTGCAAGGAACAGAAGATTATTACGCTCTGTATGCCACCTCATTCATCGCATAAGCTCCAGCCTCTTGATGTTGGGTGCTTTGGTCCCTTGAAACGGGCGTACGGTCAAGAAATCGAGGTCCTTATGCGGGCGCATGTTACGCATATTGCAAAGGAAGACTTCCTCCCAGCTTTTTCTAAGGCGTACGACAAGGCGATAACTAAGTCAAACATTCAAGCAGGCTTTAGAGCAACTGGCCTTATACCGTACGACCCTGATTATGTGATTTCACAGCTAGATATCAAGCTTCATACGCCAACACCACCAGGTTCTTCTGCTGGCTTACCACCAGCTTGGGTACCAAAGACACCAAACAACCCAATCGAAATCACGTCACAATCCGATTATATCAGTAATCGCATCGTACGACATCAAAATAGCTCCCCAACATCAATTCTTACAGGTATGCAGCAGCTGAAGAAAGGGATGATGATGATGGTGCACGAACAGACCTTGATGCGGGAGGATTTGGCTGAACTTCGAGAGGCAAATGACCGCCTTAGCCGCCGTCGGCGTACGAAAAAAAACAGCTACAGCAAGGAGGGACACTTACAATTAACCAGGCAAAGGATTTAAAGTCTCAAATAGATGCGACGGAGCAGTTAAAGGCAGAAACAAGTCAGAATGGTGGTCGTACGAGGAGGCAGGAAACGCGCGCGCGACGATGTGGTATCTGTGGAGAGCCTGGCCATAATGCTCGTACATGTCAAAAGGTTGAATCTACATCTGAAGAAGAGGATTCCAGTTAATTTAAATTAGTTTAAGGCGTTGTAGTTGATTTCTCTTACATGTTATTGTACGAGTAGTAGAAAAGTGATTCACTAGCTTGTGTGATTCACTTGCTTGTGAACTACGTTATACGTTATAGTGTATTATAAGTGTATGCTTACTTTAAAGTAGCTTATACTAGCATATTATAAGTAAGTAGTAGTTAAGTACTAGTTTTATTCTTATAATAGTATTTTCTACTGTCGTACAGGGTATCCCTGTACGTATGTACGTGTGGGACTGAGTGCTCCAGACGGGTATATATAGGCCCGTCAGTTGCCCTATCCCCTTTTGCTATAGATGGACCGTTTTGACCGCGTATACCTGACCCCTATGTGCGACATCTACTATATAAAATAGACTATAGCTTAACGTGGTTGATAAGCGAGCGGATCAGACAAGCGAGCGGATCACGCGACCGCGACCATGCCATCTTCCTACTTTCAACACACATTTTCCCCCAAAACACTATGCAGTCGTTCAACAAAGAAGCTCAATTAGTCCTAGCAGTCCAGGCTATCAAAAACACCCAAAATGTGAGCATCCGGGCTGCAGCTAAGATCTACGCAGTACCTTTTACAACGCTACGCGCCCGCGTGAATGGAAGAGCCTCAAGACGCGACACCACACCGAACTCTCGAAATTTAACGTTACTTGAAGAAAGAACGTTAGTTGAGTATATTCTCGACCTGGATTCCCGATCGTTTCCTCCCCGGATCAGTGGTGTTGAAGAAATGGCCAATCGACTGCTTGCCGACCGCGACGCGTCTCCGGTTGGGAAGCGTTGGGCCTCGAACTTTGTGAAGCGACAACCACAGCTTCGGACGCGTTTTTTTCGTAAGTATGACTATAAGAGAGCCCAATGCGAAGATCCAGAGGTTATTCGCGGTTGGTTCGACCTTGTGAAGAACACAATCGCGAAATACGGCATCGACGCGTCTGATATCTACAACTTTGACGAGACTGGCTTTATGATGGGCCAGATTGCATCCGGAATGGTTGTAACGAGTGCCGAAAGGCGTTCAAACACGAAAATGGTGCAGCCTGGCAATCGGGAATGGGTTACAGTCATTCAGGCCATCAATTCGCAAGGCTACAGCGTCCCGCCATACATCATCGTTGCAGGCCAATATCACCTCTCTACCTGGTACACGGAATCAGGTCTGCCGCACGACTGGGTCATCGCAACTTCTGAAAACGGATGGACAACAAACGAAAGAGGCCTAGATTGGGTCCAGCACTTTGATCGTCATACAAAACCGCGTTTAAGAGGCCAACATCGCCTCCTTGCTGTCGACGGGCACGAAAGCCACCACTCTACAGATTTCGAGCTATATTGTAAAGAAAACAAGATCATTACCCTTTGTATGCCACCTCATTCGTCGCATCTACTTCAGCCCTTAGATGTCGGGTGTTTCGGGCCTCTCAAGAAGGCATACGGTCGAGAAATCGAGGATAAGATGCGACGGGGTAATACCCATATCACAAAGGAGGACTTCTTCCCAGCATTTCACAAGGCCTTTACGCAATCTCTTACAGAAAGAAACATCCAGGGAGGATTCAGAGGGTCTGGGCTTGTCCCTCTGAGTGCGGAAAGTGTGTTATCAAAGCTAGACGTCAAGTTACACACTCCAACGCCCCCAGGATCACAGCCTACATCACCACTACCTTGGGTTTCCAGGACACCAAACAACCCAATCGAGGCAACTTCTCAGTCAACTCTTATCAAAACCAAGGTCTCTAATCATCAAAATAGCTCCCCAACACATATTAACAATGCTGTTAACCAGTTCCATAAGGGAACGCAAGGGATTATGCATCAGATTGCCCTATTAAGGTCTGAGAACAAGATCCTTCGCGAGGAGAACAACCTACTTAGCCGACGTCGGAGAGCCAAGAAAACACGTCTTAGGCAAGGAGGAAGCCTTACTGTAGCTGAGGCAGAGGATATTGAATCGCAGAGGGAGGCAACAGCACAGGTTCAAGAGGAAACGCGTCGGAGTAGTGGTCGCAAACCGAGGACCGAAACAGGTCAACGCCGATGTGGCGTCTGCGGCAACGCAGGACATAATGCACGAACTTGTCAGTTTAACGACGAAATGTCTGAGGAAGAGGATTCCGAGTAGTTTTAATTGAATTTTTATAGTTGGTGTTAACTTGTGCCTGGATTTGTGATGTGGTCGCGGTCGGGTGATCCGGTCGCTTGTCTGATCCGCTCGCTTATCAACCACGTTATATAGATATATATAATTAATATTCTAACTACTTAATACTTATATTACTTAAAGATATACTTTTAGTAGCTATAATAAGTACTCTATATAGTATTATAACTATATATTATAAAGTTATAGCTAGTTTAAAATTGTTAAGAATTACTAGTAAAGAATATAGGAGCACTAACAGCTAGATTTTATATATTAAATCTTTATAGTCTAGTAATAAACCTACTTAAAAAAAGCTTAATATAGCTGTAGTAACTATAATAAGTCTATAAAAAGCTTTTTTACTTTACTAGTATTAGTAATTAGCTAGTATTATAGTACTAAAAAGGTGTAATTTAGGTGTAAAAGGTGGCCCAAATGGGGGGGTGGCCCAAATGTGGGTGCACGACGTTACCGCAAGCGATATGGAAGAATCGGACTGCGAAAGACTTTTGAACAGAGGCGGCACGCCCCGCGTCGGCACACTTGATGAAATTGACACCGTTGGCCTCTCGTGGAGCAGCTGATACGGAATCTCGAGGACGTCCTGCATCTCCGACGCCAAAGGATATGGCACCCGAGCCTCCCAGACCTAGTGGCGACAGGGAAGCGGCCGGGCCCTTCCGGCCGCCCGTCCGGCACCATTCGTGGTTCGAAATCGCGAGCTGCGTACTGATGATAATCATGCTCGTCGCCATAATTGGCGTCTTGCTGCCCAATAGCGGCAAGCCTCTACCCGAGTTACCGTTCGCCATATCGATCAACGCCGTCGTATCCGTCCTGAGCACCGTCCTCAAGGCGTGCGAGGCTTCTATCCTGGCCGATGGCGCGAGTGGTATGAAATGAAGGTGGTTCCGGGCGAGGAGGCCGCTGCGTGACCTTGTCGTGTTCGACAATGCCAGCCGTGGGCCTTGGGGCTGTTTGCAGCTGCTTTCGGCGCCGCGAGGGCTCATCGATTCGCTCGGGGTGGCCCTTATCATCCTGACTTTGGTGCTCGACCCATTAGTGCAGCAGCTCGTCTTCCACTGCAGCTGCGACCGAGTCAGCGTAAAGGAGAAAGCAACGCTTCCGCGGGCGATGAGATATTCCGAGGTGGCCGCTCACACGGGTGCAGGTATTTAGCCGACTGAGACGGCTTTGTTGGGTTTTATCGGCCGCGGTCTCTACACTGGCAACTCTGATACGCCGTTTGTCTGTCCGACGGCAAACTGCACATTTGAAAAGCCATTCTCGACGCTGGGCTGCTGCACCACGTGCGAGAACGTCAGCCAAATCACAATTTGTCCAACAATCCATTCTTGCGTGAAAAAGAGACGAGAAGAGCACAATGACAGATCGTTTCGTCGATTGGTCTTCCGTGTTCCGTGTTGCGGCAGCGACGGCGACGACAATAAATTGAATTAAACGCGTCGGGTCCGTATAGAGTAACACGCGATTGGAGCTTGAGGTGGCTGCGGGGTGATAATGGTGGTGGGGGTAGTTCAAGTCTCCATATTAATTGAGCTACACCAATGGAATCTCATCCGGCGGCGTGGGTGAATCACCGCTGGGGAACCGGGGCCGCAGCCGGCCCGCATCCCCATCCGAGTCGCGCCGGCAATGTCCTCATCTCCCGTAACACCCGCCGAGGATGCGATGTCAACAATGGTTGTTGCTTTGCTTTCAGCGAACCATCTGTCCCGTCTATGAAATTTTGCACTCAGGATAAGACCATGTCGTAGCCGCAGCACCTTTTCGGCAGCACCTCCAGTAATTTGTGTAGTCGAAGGCCCCCAAGATGCTGCTCCACCACAAAAGAAAGGGACGGCACTGATGGATAAATAGCCTCCAGACACATTTTAAAATTGCAGCGATGGCTTTTATTCCGCAGCATCGCCTCTGCGGCGAACGATTGTCTCATTTCTCGTGCTCGGCAGTGAGCACGCGAAGGTACCTGTGGTACCTGGGTACGTACCGGCTGGCGGGTCACGGTATATGACCCACTTATATCATCTTATCTAATCTTATCGCGGCTTATCATGGCGTAGCAGCGCTGGTTGCCAGAGCCACCAACCCCTTCACACTCCACCAAGAAAACAAACGCTCCACAATCTGCTACTTGCTTCGCATCGCACGCATCGCACCGCATCGCATCGCTTCAGCCCGACAACAACAGCCGTCTCTATCAAAGGCATGAATACAATACCGCTCGATCTTAGCCAGTTCGTCCTATCCTGGCTATCTCAAATCCTTCCGCCCGACCCTGACGCCGACGTCGATGCGACCGTTCCGAACCCGCTCTCAAAGCGCACATCGCTCTCCCCGTCACGATCCGACAACGACAAGCCCTCGCGGAAAAGGCCCCGATTGTTGGGCTCTACGCATGACCACCAGAATTCCGTCTCTTTGACCTACGCATCTATCCCATCACCACCTGCCACCGCTGTGTCCTGCATGGCGCCGACTCCGAATCCCCAGCCTTCGGGCGAGAAGCGCCCACGGGAAGAGAACGACAATGATGACGACGACCACGTCAACACCACCAGCTCCGGCCCTATGGTCCCGCATATCGTGAACCCAGACGAGTCTACCCCTCGCCCAGACAGACACGGCCATGTCCAGCCTGACGCAACAATACCTCTTGCGTATCATGGACACCCATACCATGGCAGCAACTCCGTCCCAAGCACAGCCGCGCCCTCCGTCTCTTCCCACGCACCATCTATACCCTCGCGGACTTCTTCGCCAACAAAACAAATGCGCTATGCTTCATTAGATATAACGGGGTACTCGATCAAGAGCTTCTCTGCCGACGCGACGACAATGCCCGCTTCCTTGGAGCAAGTCCTCCTCCACCTTACCGACATACAAGACAGAGTCGCCATCATCCCAATCGCCTTGAAAGACGAGGTTTGATCCCCTACCCTCCCGCCCGCTTGCCGCTGGCTGTTAACGGGATTGCTAACGAGATGCATCTTTAGCTCGCAAGCTACCGCATTCGCGACTTTTCCTTCTACAACCCAGGGGCCAGTCCTGAACGATGGCAGTTTCCGAGCGTAGCATTCGTCAAAAAGACCATGGACCGGGCCATACAATGCGCTGTTGCCAGGGAACTCGAGAGCTCGTGGAACCAGGATGTCCACCGGCCTCTTCTCGACTACGTCTTCCGCCCCAATACAGGCCGCTCTGCCCTGGACTTCCGATATTGGTATGCTCTCTTGTCGGCCCAACTCTGCCTGTTTCTCGCAGCTAACCTCTTCGCGTCGATGAACAGCAACGCCGCCTCCATTATTCCTCGCTTCAGGCCCAAGACCGTCCCTTCCAAGATGGTGGACTACTGCGTCCACGTGGTCCCAACCCCCGAAGAGAGGGCTCGCATCGACCAACTGTGCACCTCCAGGCCGGCGGCTTCGATCAACCATACCGACTGGGGCAATCTGAGCGGCGACCCGATTGCTCTCTCCATCGAAACTAAGCGTGATGGCGAGGGGTTGGAACAAGCTCTATCGCAGGTCGGGACTTGGCACGCGGCCCATTGGCGGAGCCTGCTGCTCGAGAAACGACACACACCTGCCGGGATTGACTTCCTACCCGCCCTCATCGCCCAGGGCCATTCGTGGTACTTTGTCGCCACAACGCGTCACGATTCCGGCCAGGCGTGGCTCTACACCAAGATGGAGGTAGGAACCACCGAGACGCTCGTCGGCACATTTCAGATCCTCGTCGCTCTGCAGTATTTCAAATGTTGGATAGAGGACACGTACTGGCCCGCGTTCCGGAGGTACATGCTGGCTTTGGATTGAGGTTGGAACGCCAAGTTGGAGACAGCAATGAACAACCGGGGCGAGATGCGAGGGAGACAGTGAACTCGTCGATGTGGCTTCTGGTGGAGCCAGGTCCTTCTCTTGCCGATGAGCAGATGGAGGAAAGATGTCAGATGTCTCTCAAACCTCTGCAGCTAACCTTCAAGGCCACGCTGATCGGGGTTTCTGAGAGCTCTAGAAGGGAAGCCAGATGTCCCTCGCCAGCAGGAACATCTTGGCGAAGACTCGGGCGGGTAGATGCGAGGGCTCGAATCCTGGCATTAGCCCCATTCAATACCGGTCGCTCTATTCCAGCGCATCCCTGGGAAATTTCCCAGGCGTTCATAGTCGTCACCGCACGTCTAGTGTAATCAAGCTATCGGAGGGGTCGAGGAGGACCTAGCTAGCTTATCACTGACTGCGTCGAGGAGACATCCCGGTACTCGGAGACTTTTTTGTCTCTTACAATCATGAACCAAGCGGTCTTATTTCCAAGCAGTTTGCCGCTTAGTGATGGCTGAGCCATCCAAATATCGACCTGGCTTGCACCACCTCATCCCATCAAGTCCACGTGGGTCAGAGACGTTTTTTACCTTTCCACCGACGAACAAGCTTCGCTGCCGTTGCTTAGGGATGAACGTGGGCAGGGTTGCTCATGAAATCTATGGCGTTAGGCCGTTCGTGAAAGAACCTGTTCACAGCGCTGCTCTAGGTCCTCACCCCAAGTCGAGGAACAAAAATAGCGCCGGTCTAAAGGACTACTTAGGATACCTATTTTAGGAGCGCTGCGATATCCCATCGAGTGCCAGATAGCTCCATTTTTGCCAAGGGCAGGGTAGAGCTAATAGGGGCTTGTAAATCTGTTAAGTTAACTAATAGGGTAAAAGTACCTCTGTTCCCTATATATTTTAGGTATGCTAGAGGTACTAGCAATCTCCTGTAGTACATAAAGCTATATTACAGTCTAAGCAGCCCTTCTACACCCTTTTCTTCTATATAAGGCTATTCCTAGATATCTTAGCTAAGGTTTAGTAGGCTCTTAAAGCTTTCCTATTGCTATAGTAGGAATAAAGTAAATTAGCCTCTTTTAATCCCTTCCTATAGTATTCCTATAAAATAAAGGTATTTATTTTATCTATAGCCTATTTAGGCTGCAACCTCTACTATCCTTTTGCTAATAGTCTAAACTATTAAATAAGCTAGCCTATAAGTAACTACTGCTATTAGTAGTAGGTTTTTACCTTCTGCTACCTAAGGCTGCTCTAGAGCTGTAGTAGGAAGCTATTTACAACTACTACTTCTAGTAGGAAATTCTAAGCAATTAACTACTAGCCCCCTTAATAAATAAAGTAGCTATATTAATAATAGGACCTTATCTAGTTACTAATATTAACCCTATTTATCTTATAGTTGTATTTATTAATTGCCTTAGGGACTAAAAGGTCCTTTTAGACGTTTAGGCTAAAGACTTACTAGGCAGCCCTCTTAGCAGTAGAATCCCTAGCTAGGTAGCAGCAGCTGTAGATAACTTCTTAACTATTCTAAAAGACAGTTAATAAAAAGAGTATAAAGGTATTATCCTTTTAGGTAAATTAGTTAACCTATTTACTAGTTAGTTATTTAAGTAAGTAGGCTAGTAGGTAGATAACTTTCCTTTCTATCTAAAGTAGGGATATAGTATATTTTGCCTTAGGGTGTTACGACCCGTTGGACATAACAGGACCAGGGGACGCCCCACAGGGCACCTGGCGGTTACAAACAAGTTATATGCAGCCAGACACGGGAAACAGGGTGACTCCTCCGGGAACGGAAGAACTATGGTACGAGTCACGTGGAGATAAGATTATGCATGAGCGCTGCCTCTTGGCAGTGAGCGTTCATCCTTGGCAATGAGCGCTCATGATCGACAATGAGCGCTCACCACCAACCAGGACCGATCATGGCCACCAAGGAAGACCACGGCGGGACTTGTATATAGGATGGACTTGGACGCACTCAAGGACAGACTTCCATAGCTCTTCAGCAATCAACTTTGTGATTATCCCCTCGGATACTCTCGGCACCCTTCACTAGTGACCAACGTTACAAGCCCCCTTGTTGAGTATACGACTGATCACCGTATCCTCTGAAGACCTGATCCTTTCAGCACGACTTACAGCACTGTTCGATAGCATCGTTGCCTCAGCTTCTGCTAATAGACACTACCACGGAAAGCCGACCGTAACACTTTGATTGCTCCTGTTCAGTAAGTTGACCCTACGAAGCTAACGAACAGTAAACGACGCCATGGCCGCACGACCCAACGCTCCCAAGACCCCTACCCCAGGATCCAGCGCCTCTTCAGGCAAGCAACCCGCTCGATCCTTGGACGAGGAAATGAAGGAAGCCGAGGACTCTGACGAAGAGCTCGACTTTACCAAGAAGGTCTACGGAAACCTCCAGAAGCGCATCGACAAGAACAACAACGACATCGCGCAAATGCAGGCCATGTTCAACGACGCCGTGACAGAGCTCGAGAACAAAAACCAGCTCGCCAACAAGCTCCAGCAAGAGGTTCACACCCTCCGAGCGGCCGCCAACATTATCCAAACCCCCATGGATGGACGAGAGAAACTCAAGCTCAACTCTCCCATCACTTACGACGGAACCCCAGGACTACTCAAGGGATTCCTCATTCAAGTCAAGAACTATCAGAATTTCCATCAAGGAAACTTCCGCAACGGAACGGAGAGAGTCATTCACGCCGCGACCTTCCTGCGAGGACGAGCCCTTCAGTGGTTCGAACCCTTCCTTGAAGAATATCTCAACAGTGAGACCCTCGACCATTGTTCCAGCGAAGTTAGGGACATATTCGCCAATTTCCAGGGATTTGAAGATGCCCTGAAATCCCTATTCCAGGACCCCGACGGATCGCGACAAGCGGAAAGAGACTTGGCTCACTTACGCCAGACCAAGTCTGCCACCGCCTACGCCGCAGAATTCAGAAGACTCTGCGCTCAGCTCAAGCTCACTGAAGACACCAAGATCTTTATGTTCTACAGTAACCTGAAGGACGAAGTCAAGGACGAGATTGTTAAGCTCGACCGCCCCGAAGACTTCCTCCAGTACGCCGAACTTGCTATCAAGATTGACAACCGCCTCTATGAACGACGCAAAGAGAAAGGCGAGAAGAGAGCACCCGCCAATTCCGGAAGAAAATACCAATGGCAACCCCAACAACGATTCCAACAGAATCACCCTCAGCGCAACGGACAGGCCGAACGCCCTAGAGGAAATTACTGGCAGAACAACCAAAATCGCAACAGCACCGCCTATGGGCACCACAGTGGCCCTATGGACCTCAGTGTGGCCCAGAAAGACAACAAGACACGAGACTTCAAATGCTACAACTGCGATAAGCCAGGGCACATGGCTAGAGAATGCCGACAACCCAAGAAGCAACGATTCCAACCAGTACCTGAGAAAGGCCGACAAATCAACATTGCCAGCAAAGACACTCCCCACGCCTCACTCTCATGGACCGCATGCTACGACGACAACTGCCTCACCCACCAAAACGGCAAAGACCAAGCAGGATGGTATCCCAGGGCCCCCAGGACCCTAGCGATAACCAAAACCCGAGACATCCACACCTGCAGGACAATCGAACAACATAACGAGGAATGCATCCGACAACTCAACGCAGCCGTTCTCTGGATGGAGACTGAAAACGAAGCACAGGCAATTACCCTCGACATGGCACGACAACGCCTCCAGAAGAGACAACAACTCCGAGGAAACCTGAAGGAACTCAGAGAGTTCGAAGAGGAACACGAACAGACCCTCAGGAACGAAGAAAATCCTATCACCAAAACACGAACCCTCGCAATGATGCGAAGAGGCCCCAATCGGAAACTCACACGCAAAATCAGTGAGCAACTCGACGAGATGCTCCAGACAGGACAGCTTGAAGAAGTCAAGAGACCCGCACTTCAAGGACTGTTAGCACCAGGAGGAAGAATTGAGATAACTACGCTCAACCAAGTCGCAGTAGGCGACCCTCGAGACCCACGAACCTGGACCTCCCAGCAAAGAGAGGCGTACGAACGCGCTGCAAGCGACCACCCGCAAGGGCCAGACAGCTTGGACTATGATTCAGAAGACACACCTGACTACAGAATCACGCCTAGTCAATACTACGAGACCTACATCGCATCCAGCTCTGAAGAAGAGAATTCGGAACCTCCAAAGCGACCAGAATACCAGATCATCCATCCCAAGGAAGATCATCAATCGGTCAAGTTCCACGGTACAGCCTACAAAAGGAACCACCCACCTACACCGTTGGTACCAGGAGATCACCCCCTGTTAGACTCCAACCACGAAGGTCACGAAGACATCTTCTGGGCCGAATGCCTGGACGATCAGTGTAAGAAACACAAGTCGAACAAGCAGAAGTACTACTTCTACCCTCGCCGATACACTGAGGAACCCATTCCGGACATCTATCTGTACCGACAACTTCCATTCTGGACAATGCGGCACTACGAGGAAGGAAACATTGCAACCTTCGCTCCGAACCCCGAATACCCCATGTCATGCCTCAATAACGACAAGGGATGGCAAGAATGCCAACATGATGAATGCCTCATCCACCAGAAAGCCAAGGCACGAGCCTGGCGAAAAGAACAGAAGAAGGGTACTCAGCAGTCAAAAAACTGATGACGCCTACGACAAAAGGGCAACGTACGGCGACAACCCATAAGACCCTATGTGCGACCTACGACGCAGCACATTTCGAACTGGACATCGAGATCCAAGGACAACGAACGCGCGCAATCATCGACAGCGGCGCCCAAGGAAACTTCATATCACCCAGACTGGTGAATGAACGAAAGATACCGTGGCAGAAGAAAGAACGCCCGTACGCGCTACGGACGGTCGAAGGAGAACAAGTCGAGTACGGTGGCGGACTCATTGTTTCGGAGACAGTGCACCTCCCTTTGCAAGTTCATGACCAGAAAGAAGAACTCCAATTCGACATCACAGAGATAGGAGACATCGACGTCATCCTAGGAATCACATGGTTACGAAAACACAACCCACGAATAGATTGGAGAACCGGCCAACTCCAATGGACAGATTCAGTCACTGAGCAGCACTGCAAGAGCCAGGCCTCAAACGGATCTTTTAGAGCACCTCTTGACGACACACCACAAACGAAACAACGAATACGATATGTAGCCTATCTCCGGGAGATACGGCCTTCCAAGACGGTAGCCCCGGCAGCATCAGATCAGGGATCAGATCCACTCCTAGCTATTCCAGAGGAGTACCGGAAATACGAAAAGCTGTTTGCTCCAGAGTTGGAAACAGGCTTACCAGAACATGGACCTTACGACCACGAGATCCCTCTCATCGAAGGTGCCCATCCGAAGTTCCATCCGATATATGGACTCAACGAAACAGAACGCGAGGCACTTGACAAGTACCTCGACGAGAACCTCAAGAAGGGATACATCAGACCCTCTGAGTCATCCGCAGGATACCCTATCCTGTTTGTGCCAAAGAAGAATGGCAAACTACGACTATGCGTTGACTATCGACAACTCAACAGCATCACGAAGAAAAATTGTTACCCGCTACCACTTATCTCAGAACTTCGAGACTTGCTACACGGAGCAGTCTGGTTCACGGCCCTAGACCTCAAAGGAGCCTACAACTTGATCAGAATGAAGGCAGGCGAAGAATGGAAGACAGCGTTCCGAACACGCAAAGGACTTTTTGAGTACCTTGTTATGCCTTTCGGACTCACCAACGCACCCGCCACCTTCCAGACAATGATCAACCACGTCCTCAGCGAATTCATCGACATATTCGTTGTCGTCTACCTCGACGACATCCTCATCTTCTCACCTACCCTCGAGCTACACAAGGAACACGTACACAAAGTCCTTCAGAAGCTCCAAGAAGCTAAGCTATTGGTAGAAGCGGAAAAATGCGAATTCCACACTCAAAAAGTCGATTTCCTAGGATACACCATCACACCAGGACAAATCGAGATGGAAGCGAAGAAAGTACAGGCAGTCAGGGACTGGCCTACACCACAGAACGTCAAAGACGTCCAGTCGTTCCTAGGATTCGTCAATTTCTATCGACGATTCCTCAAAAGCTACGCAGGAAACGTGCAGTGCATCCAAAACCTCACGCGAAAAGACACCCCGTTCGAATGGACCAAAGAACGCAACGACGCATTCGATAAAGTCAAGCAACAGGTCAGCTCAGAACCTGTCACTCGAATTCCCGACCCGGAAAAACCTTTCGAGATCGAAGTCGACGCCTCCGACTTCGCCATGGGCGGACAGCTCGGCCAACGCGACGAAGAAGGAAGACTACACCCTTGTGCCTTCTTCTCAAAAGCATTCCACGGACCAGAGTTGAACTACCAGATACACGACAAAGAACTCATGGCAATCATCGAAGCATTCCATGAATGGAGACCACAACTATCCGGTACAAAACACGAAGTTCTCGTGTACACGGATCACAAGAACCTCGCACATTTCACAACCTCCAAGAACCTGAACAAACGACAAATTAGATGGTCAGAATTCCTTTCGGAATACAACTTCCGGATCATCTACAGAAAAGGAACCGACAACGGCAGAGCCGACGCTCTCAGCAGAAGGACGGATCACGAAGTCCCCGTCCCAGAGGAAACACAAGTCATCCTCAAAACAGACAAGAATGGAGACCTTGTTCCAGCACAGAAACTCCTCATGATCGCCAGACGAGTCATGGTTGGCACGACCAACAAAATGACGCATGAGATGATCAGAGAGATTCATGGTGCTCGAGCACACGGTCACCAAGGAGTTACTAAGACCTGGAAACGAATTCGACAACACCACGACCAGCGAGTAACAAGACAAGACGTCGCAGACGCAATCCGGGATTGCGACCTCTGCAAGAAAAGCAAAAACAGTCCACACAAACCCTATGGACAGATTCAGCCACTGCCGATACCACCAGCAGCATGGCACTCGATCTCTTTAGACTTCATTGTCAAGCTACCAAGGTCAAAAGAACCACTTACGAAGGTTTATTATGACAGCGTTTTGGTCATTGTGGACCGACTCACCAAATACGCTTACTTCATTCCATACCTGGAAGCAAGTACAGCAGAAGACCTTGCGTACATGTTTTTGAAATACATCATCAGCAACCACGGACTACCTAACGAAATTGTGTCAGACAGAGACAAGCTGTTTACTTCGAAGTTTTGGAAATCTCTGATTTCGCAACTTGGTGCAGACCATAAACTGTCTACCTCTTTCCACCCGCAGACCGATGGTCAGACCGAACGAATCAACCAGATACTCGAACAGTATCTACGATGCTACGTCAACTATGACCAGGACAACTGGGTACCACTGTTACCTACAGCCCAGTTCGCATACAACAGCGCAGTTGGAGAAAGCACTCTCCACTCCCCGTTCTACCTGAACTACGGATTCGAACCTACCGCACATGGAGAACCACGCGAGGGACCACGGGCCCTGAAGGCCGTGGCCGAAATCAACAAATTACGCGAAATTCAGACAAACGTCTCCCAAGATTTGGAATTCGTCAGAGAACGAATGAAGAAATACGCCAACACTTCTAGGATTGGAGGACCATCCTTAGAAGAGGGAGATAGCGCCTACCTCATACGACGAAACATCAAAACCAAGCGACCAAGCGACAAGTTGGACTACAAGAAACTTGGACCTTTTGAAATCCTCAAAAAGGTCTCACCGGTCAACTACAAGCTAAAGTTACCCGACACAATGAAAATTCATCCAGTCTTCCACATCGCACTTCTCGAACCAGCACCACGCGGATCGCATACCAAAGACTGCATCATCGTGGAACCTAACGAACCAGAATACGAAGTCGAACGAATCATCGACCACAGGAACGAAGATGGTCATGACGAATATCTCATTAAGTGGAAAGGCTACGGACACGAAGACAACTCATGGGAACCCATCAAGAACCTCCAGCACTCTCAAGCACTCTTGACGGACTATCGTCGCGCAAGAAGTTTGGAGTCTGAGGATCCCAGACCCCTAGGAAGGACAAGTCGACCACGCCCGCTGCGCCAACGGAACGAGCTTCGGCGACAGCCGCAGACTCAGTAGACACCCCCCCAGAACCGGTCCCTGCAACCTCACCAGAACCGACAAGCTCGTCTTCCGAAAACTCCCGACCCTTCATGAACACCATTCGCTTCTGCTTCCGCACACGCTCCAGTCTCGCGAGCGCTTCATTCACTTCATTTTGCGCCTTTTGCAGCGCCTCCATTCGCTTCAGAAACAACGCCTCAGTAGACTGCTCCTCACGATCCAGACGACTAGACTCATTCAGAAGTCGTTCCACTATCGGAAACCAGTCAGCCACAAAAGACACTAAAGAAAACGAAGAACCTACAATTCCCTATCGCATCCTCTGATGCGTCGCATTCAGCACGAGTCTTCCCAGAACGAGTGCATTCGCCACAAATCGGAGAACCCGGCATCAGTCGACAACGAAAGCCGCGCGTGCGACACCGACTGCAAGGCATGGCGTCACGACCCTCTTGAGAGATCTTTAGAGCCCGACGAAGACGACGGAGATGTACTAACGAATTCCCTGACATGGTGTGAGCATGAGAGAAAAACCTAAGGAAGCATACACGACCTCAAGAAGTGGGGAAGGACACCTACTTATGTGATCTTGAGGACAAGATCCTTTGGAGGAGGGACCTGATGTTACGACCCGTTGGACATAACAGGACCAGGGGACGCCCCACAGGGCACCTGGCGGTTACAAACAAGTTATATGCAGCCAGACACGGGAAACAGGGTGACTCCTCCGGGAACGGAAGAACTATGGTACGAGTCACGTGGAGATAAGATTATGCATGAGCGCTGCCTCTTGGCAGTGAGCGTTCATCCTTGGCAATGAGCGCTCATGATCGACAATGAGCGCTCACCACCAACCAGGACCGATCATGGCCACCAAGGAAGACCACGGCGGGACTTGTATATAGGATGGACTTGGACGCACTCAAGGACAGACTTCCATAGCTCTTCAGCAATCAACTTTGTGATTATCCCCTCGGATACTCTCGGCACCCTTCACTAGTGACCAACGTTACAAGCCCCCTTGTTGAGTATACGACTGATCACCGTATCCTCTGAAGACCTGATCCTTTCAGCACGACTTACAGCACTGTTCGATAGCATCGTTGCCTCAGCTTCTGCTAATAGACACTACCACGGAAAGCCGACCGTAACACTTTGATTGCTCCTGTTCAGTAAGTTGACCCTACGAAGCTAACGAACAGTAAACGACGCCATGGCCGCACGACCCAACGCTCCCAAGACCCCTACCCCAGGATCCAGCGCCTCTTCAGGCAAGCAACCCGCTCGATCCTTGGACGAGGAAATGAAGGAAGCCGAGGACTCTGACGAAGAGCTCGACTTTACCAAGAAGGTCTACGGAAACCTCCAGAAGCGCATCGACAAGAACAACAACGACATCGCGCAAATGCAGGCCATGTTCAACGACGCCGTGACAGAGCTCGAGAACAAAAACCAGCTCGCCAACAAGCTCCAGCAAGAGGTTCACACCCTCCGAGCGGCCGCCAACATTATCCAAACCCCCATGGATGGACGAGAGAAACTCAAGCTCAACTCTCCCATCACTTACGACGGAACCCCAGGACTACTCAAGGGATTCCTCATTCAAGTCAAGAACTATCAGAATTTCCATCAAGGAAACTTCCGCAACGGAACGGAGAGAGTCATTCACGCCGCGACCTTCCTGCGAGGACGAGCCCTTCAGTGGTTCGAACCCTTCCTTGAAGAATATCTCAACAGTGAGACCCTCGACCATTGTTCCAGCGAAGTTAGGGACATATTCGCCAATTTCCAGGGATTTGAAGATGCCCTGAAATCCCTATTCCAGGACCCCGACGGATCGCGACAAGCGGAAAGAGACTTGGCTCACTTACGCCAGACCAAGTCTGCCACCGCCTACGCCGCAGAATTCAGAAGACTCTGCGCTCAGCTCAAGCTCACTGAAGACACCAAGATCTTTATGTTCTACAGTAACCTGAAGGACGAAGTCAAGGACGAGATTGTTAAGCTCGACCGCCCCGAAGACTTCCTCCAGTACGCCGAACTTGCTATCAAGATTGACAACCGCCTCTATGAACGACGCAAAGAGAAAGGCGAGAAGAGAGCACCCGCCAATTCCGGAAGAAAATACCAATGGCAACCCCAACAACGATTCCAACAGAATCACCCTCAGCGCAACGGACAGGCCGAACGCCCTAGAGGAAATTACTGGCAGAACAACCAAAATCGCAACAGCACCGCCTATGGGCACCACAGTGGCCCTATGGACCTCAGTGTGGCCCAGAAAGACAACAAGACACGAGACTTCAAATGCTACAACTGCGATAAGCCAGGGCACATGGCTAGAGAATGCCGACAACCCAAGAAGCAACGATTCCAACCAGTACCTGAGAAAGGCCGACAAATCAACATTGCCAGCAAAGACACTCCCCACGCCTCACTCTCATGGACCGCATGCTACGACGACAACTGCCTCACCCACCAAAACGGCAAAGACCAAGCAGGATGGTATCCCAGGGCCCCCAGGACCCTAGCGATAACCAAAACCCGAGACATCCACACCTGCAGGACAATCGAACAACATAACGAGGAATGCATCCGACAACTCAACGCAGCCGTTCTCTGGATGGAGACTGAAAACGAAGCACAGGCAATTACCCTCGACATGGCACGACAACGCCTCCAGAAGAGACAACAACTCCGAGGAAACCTGAAGGAACTCAGAGAGTTCGAAGAGGAACACGAACAGACCCTCAGGAACGAAGAAAATCCTATCACCAAAACACGAACCCTCGCAATGATGCGAAGAGGCCCCAATCGGAAACTCACACGCAAAATCAGTGAGCAACTCGACGAGATGCTCCAGACAGGACAGCTTGAAGAAGTCAAGAGACCCGCACTTCAAGGACTGTTAGCACCAGGAGGAAGAATTGAGATAACTACGCTCAACCAAGTCGCAGTAGGCGACCCTCGAGACCCACGAACCTGGACCTCCCAGCAAAGAGAGGCGTACGAACGCGCTGCAAGCGACCACCCGCAAGGGCCAGACAGCTTGGACTATGATTCAGAAGACACACCTGACTACAGAATCACGCCTAGTCAATACTACGAGACCTACATCGCATCCAGCTCTGAAGAAGAGAATTCGGAACCTCCAAAGCGACCAGAATACCAGATCATCCATCCCAAGGAAGATCATCAATCGGTCAAGTTCCACGGTACAGCCTACAAAAGGAACCACCCACCTACACCGTTGGTACCAGGAGATCACCCCCTGTTAGACTCCAACCACGAAGGTCACGAAGACATCTTCTGGGCCGAATGCCTGGACGATCAGTGTAAGAAACACAAGTCGAACAAGCAGAAGTACTACTTCTACCCTCGCCGATACACTGAGGAACCCATTCCGGACATCTATCTGTACCGACAACTTCCATTCTGGACAATGCGGCACTACGAGGAAGGAAACATTGCAACCTTCGCTCCGAACCCCGAATACCCCATGTCATGCCTCAATAACGACAAGGGATGGCAAGAATGCCAACATGATGAATGCCTCATCCACCAGAAAGCCAAGGCACGAGCCTGGCGAAAAGAACAGAAGAAGGGTACTCAGCAGTCAAAAAACTGATGACGCCTACGACAAAAGGGCAACGTACGGCGACAACCCATAAGACCCTATGTGCGACCTACGACGCAGCACATTTCGAACTGGACATCGAGATCCAAGGACAACGAACGCGCGCAATCATCGACAGCGGCGCCCAAGGAAACTTCATATCACCCAGACTGGTGAATGAACGAAAGATACCGTGGCAGAAGAAAGAACGCCCGTACGCGCTACGGACGGTCGAAGGAGAACAAGTCGAGTACGGTGGCGGACTCATTGTTTCGGAGACAGTGCACCTCCCTTTGCAAGTTCATGACCAGAAAGAAGAACTCCAATTCGACATCACAGAGATAGGAGACATCGACGTCATCCTAGGAATCACATGGTTACGAAAACACAACCCACGAATAGATTGGAGAACCGGCCAACTCCAATGGACAGATTCAGTCACTGAGCAGCACTGCAAGAGCCAGGCCTCAAACGGATCTTTTAGAGCACCTCTTGACGACACACCACAAACGAAACAACGAATACGATATGTAGCCTATCTCCGGGAGATACGGCCTTCCAAGACGGTAGCCCCGGCAGCATCAGATCAGGGATCAGATCCACTCCTAGCTATTCCAGAGGAGTACCGGAAATACGAAAAGCTGTTTGCTCCAGAGTTGGAAACAGGCTTACCAGAACATGGACCTTACGACCACGAGATCCCTCTCATCGAAGGTGCCCATCCGAAGTTCCATCCGATATATGGACTCAACGAAACAGAACGCGAGGCACTTGACAAGTACCTCGACGAGAACCTCAAGAAGGGATACATCAGACCCTCTGAGTCATCCGCAGGATACCCTATCCTGTTTGTGCCAAAGAAGAATGGCAAACTACGACTATGCGTTGACTATCGACAACTCAACAGCATCACGAAGAAAAATTGTTACCCGCTACCACTTATCTCAGAACTTCGAGACTTGCTACACGGAGCAGTCTGGTTCACGGCCCTAGACCTCAAAGGAGCCTACAACTTGATCAGAATGAAGGCAGGCGAAGAATGGAAGACAGCGTTCCGAACACGCAAAGGACTTTTTGAGTACCTTGTTATGCCTTTCGGACTCACCAACGCACCCGCCACCTTCCAGACAATGATCAACCACGTCCTCAGCGAATTCATCGACATATTCGTTGTCGTCTACCTCGACGACATCCTCATCTTCTCACCTACCCTCGAGCTACACAAGGAACACGTACACAAAGTCCTTCAGAAGCTCCAAGAAGCTAAGCTATTGGTAGAAGCGGAAAAATGCGAATTCCACACTCAAAAAGTCGATTTCCTAGGATACACCATCACACCAGGACAAATCGAGATGGAAGCGAAGAAAGTACAGGCAGTCAGGGACTGGCCTACACCACAGAACGTCAAAGACGTCCAGTCGTTCCTAGGATTCGTCAATTTCTATCGACGATTCCTCAAAAGCTACGCAGGAAACGTGCAGTGCATCCAAAACCTCACGCGAAAAGACACCCCGTTCGAATGGACCAAAGAACGCAACGACGCATTCGATAAAGTCAAGCAACAGGTCAGCTCAGAACCTGTCACTCGAATTCCCGACCCGGAAAAACCTTTCGAGATCGAAGTCGACGCCTCCGACTTCGCCATGGGCGGACAGCTCGGCCAACGCGACGAAGAAGGAAGACTACACCCTTGTGCCTTCTTCTCAAAAGCATTCCACGGACCAGAGTTGAACTACCAGATACACGACAAAGAACTCATGGCAATCATCGAAGCATTCCATGAATGGAGACCACAACTATCCGGTACAAAACACGAAGTTCTCGTGTACACGGATCACAAGAACCTCGCACATTTCACAACCTCCAAGAACCTGAACAAACGACAAATTAGATGGTCAGAATTCCTTTCGGAATACAACTTCCGGATCATCTACAGAAAAGGAACCGACAACGGCAGAGCCGACGCTCTCAGCAGAAGGACGGATCACGAAGTCCCCGTCCCAGAGGAAACACAAGTCATCCTCAAAACAGACAAGAATGGAGACCTTGTTCCAGCACAGAAACTCCTCATGATCGCCAGACGAGTCATGGTTGGCACGACCAACAAAATGACGCATGAGATGATCAGAGAGATTCATGGTGCTCGAGCACACGGTCACCAAGGAGTTACTAAGACCTGGAAACGAATTCGACAACACCACGACCAGCGAGTAACAAGACAAGACGTCGCAGACGCAATCCGGGATTGCGACCTCTGCAAGAAAAGCAAAAACAGTCCACACAAACCCTATGGACAGATTCAGCCACTGCCGATACCACCAGCAGCATGGCACTCGATCTCTTTAGACTTCATTGTCAAGCTACCAAGGTCAAAAGAACCACTTACGAAGGTTTATTATGACAGCGTTTTGGTCATTGTGGACCGACTCACCAAATACGCTTACTTCATTCCATACCTGGAAGCAAGTACAGCAGAAGACCTTGCGTACATGTTTTTGAAATACATCATCAGCAACCACGGACTACCTAACGAAATTGTGTCAGACAGAGACAAGCTGTTTACTTCGAAGTTTTGGAAATCTCTGATTTCGCAACTTGGTGCAGACCATAAACTGTCTACCTCTTTCCACCCGCAGACCGATGGTCAGACCGAACGAATCAACCAGATACTCGAACAGTATCTACGATGCTACGTCAACTATGACCAGGACAACTGGGTACCACTGTTACCTACAGCCCAGTTCGCATACAACAGCGCAGTTGGAGAAAGCACTCTCCACTCCCCGTTCTACCTGAACTACGGATTCGAACCTACCGCACATGGAGAACCACGCGAGGGACCACGGGCCCTGAAGGCCGTGGCCGAAATCAACAAATTACGCGAAATTCAGACAAACGTCTCCCAAGATTTGGAATTCGTCAGAGAACGAATGAAGAAATACGCCAACACTTCTAGGATTGGAGGACCATCCTTAGAAGAGGGAGATAGCGCCTACCTCATACGACGAAACATCAAAACCAAGCGACCAAGCGACAAGTTGGACTACAAGAAACTTGGACCTTTTGAAATCCTCAAAAAGGTCTCACCGGTCAACTACAAGCTAAAGTTACCCGACACAATGAAAATTCATCCAGTCTTCCACATCGCACTTCTCGAACCAGCACCACGCGGATCGCATACCAAAGACTGCATCATCGTGGAACCTAACGAACCAGAATACGAAGTCGAACGAATCATCGACCACAGGAACGAAGATGGTCATGACGAATATCTCATTAAGTGGAAAGGCTACGGACACGAAGACAACTCATGGGAACCCATCAAGAACCTCCAGCACTCTCAAGCACTCTTGACGGACTATCGTCGCGCAAGAAGTTTGGAGTCTGAGGATCCCAGACCCCTAGGAAGGACAAGTCGACCACGCCCGCTGCGCCAACGGAACGAGCTTCGGCGACAGCCGCAGACTCAGTAGACACCCCCCCAGAACCGGTCCCTGCAACCTCACCAGAACCGACAAGCTCGTCTTCCGAAAACTCCCGACCCTTCATGAACACCATTCGCTTCTGCTTCCGCACACGCTCCAGTCTCGCGAGCGCTTCATTCACTTCATTTTGCGCCTTTTGCAGCGCCTCCATTCGCTTCAGAAACAACGCCTCAGTAGACTGCTCCTCACGATCCAGACGACTAGACTCATTCAGAAGTCGTTCCACTATCGGAAACCAGTCAGCCACAAAAGACACTAAAGAAAACGAAGAACCTACAATTCCCTATCGCATCCTCTGATGCGTCGCATTCAGCACGAGTCTTCCCAGAACGAGTGCATTCGCCACAAATCGGAGAACCCGGCATCAGTCGACAACGAAAGCCGCGCGTGCGACACCGACTGCAAGGCATGGCGTCACGACCCTCTTGAGAGATCTTTAGAGCCCGACGAAGACGACGGAGATGTACTAACGAATTCCCTGACATGGTGTGAGCATGAGAGAAAAACCTAAGGAAGCATACACGACCTCAAGAAGTGGGGAAGGACACCTACTTATGTGATCTTGAGGACAAGATCCTTTGGAGGAGGGACCTGATGTTACGACCCGTTGGACATAACAGGACCAGGGGACGCCCCACAGGGCACCTGGCGGTTACAAACAAGTTATATGCAGCCAGACACGGGAAACAGGGTGACTCCTCCGGGAACGGAAGAACTATGGTACGAGTCACGTGGAGATAAGATTATGCATGAGCGCTGCCTCTTGGCAGTGAGCGTTCATCCTTGGCAATGAGCGCTCATGATCGACAATGAGCGCTCACCACCAACCAGGACCGATCATGGCCACCAAGGAAGACCACGGCGGGACTTGTATATAGGATGGACTTGGACGCACTCAAGGACAGACTTCCATAGCTCTTCAGCAATCAACTTTGTGATTATCCCCTCGGATACTCTCGGCACCCTTCACTAGTGACCAACGTTACAAGCCCCCTTGTTGAGTATACGACTGATCACCGTATCCTCTGAAGACCTGATCCTTTCAGCACGACTTACAGCACTGTTCGATAGCATCGTTGCCTCAGCTTCTGCTAATAGACACTACCACGGAAAGCCGACCGTAACATAGGGGATACCTTATCCCTTAGTCTCTTTCTTAGTAGCTAGAATCTTATCTATCCTACTATCCTTTTAGTAAGTACTAAAAGCTCTAACTTACTAATTTTGTAAGGTATAAAAGAGCTATATAGAGGTAAAAAGGTTATTAAGAAAGATATAGTAGGTTGCAGCTAGAAGTAGGGAAGTAAAGGTAGTTACTACCTACTGCATTAGTATTAATAGAGCTAGATTTTTAGCAGCTAGTCTAGCTAGCCTAGCTAGCTTAGCTAACTAGGTAGGCTGCACCTAAGGGACTAATATATATAGGCCCTTTCTATATACATGCTAGAGCTACTAGATATAGTAGCTAGACTAGGTAAGGATCTAGATCTTATAGCTAGTTAAAATAGGTTTTATTAAAATTATTATTATTTCTAAAGATTAACCTATAAATTAGACTATAGCCTTATTAACTATAAAATCTAAACTAGTTGTATAAAGGAAATCTTTAGTCTCTTAGATATAGGCTAACTACTAATTAACCTTCTAGTATATATCTAGCATTTAATCCTAGGCCTAGCCTTAGCTCTAGCCCTAGTAGGGCTTTTTAGGCGTACTAAGCTAGAATTTAGTAGTATTAAATATTTGTAGCTACTAAAGCAGTAGTTAGAATTAGTTTCTAGAAATAAATTACATAAATAAGTAGATAAGTGTTACGGTCGGCTTTCCGTGGTAGTGTCTATTAGCAGAAGCTGAGGCAACGATGCTATCGAACAGTGCTGTAAGTCGTGCTGAAAGGATCAGGTCTTCAGAGGATACGGTGATCAGTCGTATACTCAACAAGGGGGCTTGTAACGTTGGTCACTAGTGAAGGGTGCCGAGAGTATCCGAGGGGATAATCACAAAGTTGATTGCTGAAGAGCTATGGAAGTCTGTCCTTGAGTGCGTCCAAGTCCATCCTATATACAAGTCCCGCCGTGGTCTTCCTTGGTGGCCATGATCGGTCCTGGTTGGTGGTGAGCGCTCATTGTCGATCATGAGCGCTCATTGCCAAGGATGAACGCTCACTGCCAAGAGGCAGCGCTCATGCATAATCTTATCTCCACGTGACTCGTACCATAGTTCTTCCGTTCCCGGAGGAGTCACCCTGTTTCCCGTGTCTGGCTGCATATAACTTGTTTGTAACCGCCAGGTGCCCTGTGGGGCGTCCCCTGGTCCTGTTATGTCCAACGGGTCGTAACATCAGGTCCCTCCTCCAAAGGATCTTGTCCTCAAGATCACATAAGTAGGTGTCCTTCCCCACTTCTTGAGGTCGTGTATGCTTCCTTAGGTTTTTCTCTCATGCTCACACCATGTCAGGGAATTCGTTAGTACATCTCCGTCGTCTTCGTCGGGCTCTAAAGATCTCTCAAGAGGGTCGTGACGCCATGCCTTGCAGTCGGTGTCGCACGCGCGGCTTTCGTTGTCGACTGATGCCGGGTTCTCCGATTTGTGGCGAATGCACTCGTTCTGGGAAGACTCGTGCTGAATGCGACGCATCAGAGGATGCGATAGGGAATTGTAGGTTCTTCGTTTTCTTTAGTGTCTTTTGTGGCTGACTGGTTTCCGATAGTGGAACGACTTCTGAATGAGTCTAGTCGTCTGGATCGTGAGGAGCAGTCTACTGAGGCGTTGTTTCTGAAGCGAATGGAGGCGCTGCAAAAGGCGCAAAATGAAGTGAATGAAGCGCTCGCGAGACTGGAGCGTGTGCGGAAGCAGAAGCGAATGGTGTTCATGAAGGGTCGGGAGTTTTCGGAAGACGAGCTTGTCGGTTCTGGTGAGGTTGCAGGGACCGGTTCTGGGGGGGTGTCTACTGAGTCTGCGGCTGTCGCCGAAGCTCGTTCCGTTGGCGCAGCGGGCGTGGTCGACTTGTCCTTCCTAGGGGTCTGGGATCCTCAGACTCCAAACTTCTTGCGCGACGATAGTCCGTCAAGAGTGCTTGAGAGTGCTGGAGGTTCTTGATGGGTTCCCATGAGTTGTCTTCGTGTCCGTAGTCTTTCCACTTAATGAGATATTCGTCATGACCATCTTCGTTCCTGTGGTCGATGATTCGTTCGACTTCGTATTCTGGTTCGTTAGGTTCCACGATGATGCAGTCTTTGGTATGCGATCCGCGTGGTGCTGGTTCGAGAAGTGCGATGTGGAAGACTGGATGAATTTTCATTGTGTCGGGTAACTTTAGCTTGTAGTTGACCGGTGAGACCTTTTTGAGGATTTCAAAAGGTCCAAGTTTCTTGTAGTCCAACTTGTCGCTTGGTCGCTTGGTTTTGATGTTTCGTCGTATGAGGTAGGCGCTATCTCCCTCTTCTAAGGATGGTCCTCCAATCCTAGAAGTGTTGGCGTATTTCTTCATTCGTTCTCTGACGAATTCCAAATCTTGGGAGACGTTTGTCTGAATTTCGCGTAATTTGTTGATTTCGGCCACGGCCTTCAGGGCCCGTGGTCCCTCGCGTGGTTCTCCATGTGCGGTAGGTTCGAATCCGTAGTTCAGGTAGAACGGGGAGTGGAGAGTGCTTTCTCCAACTGCGCTGTTGTATGCGAACTGGGCTGTAGGTAACAGTGGTACCCAGTTGTCCTGGTCATAGTTGACGTAGCATCGTAGATACTGTTCGAGTATCTGGTTGATTCGTTCGGTCTGACCATCGGTCTGCGGGTGGAAAGAGGTAGACAGTTTATGGTCTGCACCAAGTTGCGAAATCAGAGATTTCCAAAACTTCGAAGTAAACAGCTTGTCTCTGTCTGACACAATTTCGTTAGGTAGTCCGTGGTTGCTGATGATGTATTTCAAAAACATGTACGCAAGGTCTTCTGCTGTACTTGCTTCCAGGTATGGAATGAAGTAAGCGTATTTGGTGAGTCGGTCCACAATGACCAAAACGCTGTCATAATAAACCTTCGTAAGTGGTTCTTTTGACCTTGGTAGCTTGACAATGAAGTCTAAAGAGATCGAATGCCATGCTGCTGGTGGTATCGGCAGTGGCTGAATCTGTCCATAGGGTTTGTGTGGACTGTTTTTGCTTTTCTTGCAGAGGTCGCAATCCCGGATTGCGTCTGCGACGTCTTGTCTTGTTACTCGCTGGTCGTGGTGTTGTCGAATTCGTTTCCAGGTCTTAGTAACTCCTTGGTGACCGTGTGCTCGAGCACCATGAATCTCTCTGATCATCTCATGCGTCATTTTGTTGGTCGTGCCAACCATGACTCGTCTGGCGATCATGAGGAGTTTCTGTGCTGGAACAAGGTCTCCATTCTTGTCTGTTTTGAGGATGACTTGTGTTTCCTCTGGGACGGGGACTTCGTGATCCGTCCTTCTGCTGAGAGCGTCGGCTCTGCCGTTGTCGGTTCCTTTTCTGTAGATGATCCGGAAGTTGTATTCCGAAAGGAATTCTGACCATCTAATTTGTCGTTTGTTCAGGTTCTTGGAGGTTGTGAAATGTGCGAGGTTCTTGTGATCCGTGTACACGAGAACTTCGTGTTTTGTACCGGATAGTTGTGGTCTCCATTCATGGAATGCTTCGATGATTGCCATGAGTTCTTTGTCGTGTATCTGGTAGTTCAACTCTGGTCCGTGGAATGCTTTTGAGAAGAAGGCACAAGGGTGTAGTCTTCCTTCTTCGTCGCGTTGGCCGAGCTGTCCGCCCATGGCGAAGTCGGAGGCGTCGACTTCGATCTCGAAAGGTTTTTCCGGGTCGGGAATTCGAGTGACAGGTTCTGAGCTGACCTGTTGCTTGACTTTATCGAATGCGTCGTTGCGTTCTTTGGTCCATTCGAACGGGGTGTCTTTTCGCGTGAGGTTTTGGATGCACTGCACGTTTCCTGCGTAGCTTTTGAGGAATCGTCGATAGAAATTGACGAATCCTAGGAACGACTGGACGTCTTTGACGTTCTGTGGTGTAGGCCAGTCCCTGACTGCCTGTACTTTCTTCGCTTCCATCTCGATTTGTCCTGGTGTGATGGTGTATCCTAGGAAATCGACTTTTTGAGTGTGGAATTCGCATTTTTCCGCTTCTACCAATAGCTTAGCTTCTTGGAGCTTCTGAAGGACTTTGTGTACGTGTTCCTTGTGTAGCTCGAGGGTAGGTGAGAAGATGAGGATGTCGTCGAGGTAGACGACAACGAATATGTCGATGAATTCGCTGAGGACGTGGTTGATCATTGTCTGGAAGGTGGCGGGTGCGTTGGTGAGTCCGAAAGGCATAACAAGGTACTCAAAAAGTCCTTTGCGTGTTCGGAACGCTGTCTTCCATTCTTCGCCTGCCTTCATTCTGATCAAGTTGTAGGCTCCTTTGAGGTCTAGGGCCGTGAACCAGACTGCTCCGTGTAGCAAGTCTCGAAGTTCTGAGATAAGTGGTAGCGGGTAACAATTTTTCTTCGTGATGCTGTTGAGTTGTCGATAGTCAACGCATAGTCGTAGTTTGCCATTCTTCTTTGGTACAAACAGGATAGGGTATCCTGCGGATGACTCAGAGGGTCTGATGTATCCCTTCTTGAGGTTCTCGTCGAGGTACTTGTCAAGTGCCTCGCGTTCTGTTTCGTTGAGTCCATATATCGGATGGAACTTCGGATGGGCACCTTCGATGAGAGGGATCTCGTGGTCGTAAGGTCCATGTTCTGGTAAGCCTGTTTCCAACTCTGGAGCAAACAGCTTTTCGTATTTCCGGTACTCCTCTGGAATAGCTAGGAGTGGATCTGATCCCTGATCTGATGCTGCCGGGGCTACCGTCTTGGAAGGCCGTATCTCCCGGAGATAGGCTACATATCGTATTCGTTGTTTCGTTTGTGGTGTGTCGTCAAGAGGTGCTCTAAAAGATCCGTTTGAGGCCTGGCTCTTGCAGTGCTGCTCAGTGACTGAATCTGTCCATTGGAGTTGGCCGGTTCTCCAATCTATTCGTGGGTTGTGTTTTCGTAACCATGTGATTCCTAGGATGACGTCGATGTCTCCTATCTCTGTGATGTCGAATTGGAGTTCTTCTTTCTGGTCATGAACTTGCAAAGGGAGGTGCACTGTCTCCGAAACAATGAGTCCGCCACCGTACTCGACTTGTTCTCCTTCGACCGTCCGTAGCGCGTACGGGCGTTCTTTCTTCTGCCACGGTATCTTTCGTTCATTCACCAGTCTGGGTGATATGAAGTTTCCTTGGGCGCCGCTGTCGATGATTGCGCGCGTTCGTTGTCCTTGGATCTCGATGTCCAGTTCGAAATGTGCTGCGTCGTAGGTCGCACATAGGGTCTTATGGGTTGTCGCCGTACGTTGCCCTTTTGTCGTAGGCGTCATCAGTTTTTTGACTGCTGAGTACCCTTCTTCTGTTCTTTTCGCCAGGCTCGTGCCTTGGCTTTCTGGTGGATGAGGCATTCATCATGTTGGCATTCTTGCCATCCCTTGTCGTTATTGAGGCATGACATGGGGTATTGTTGTTGTTGTTGTTGTTGTTGTATTTAACGCCATAGGGGCAGGGGCACGGAACCTCTGCCACGACCTCCCGAAGGGTATGAGGCGTGGAGAGCCGTAGCTCAAGCTATATACCATACAGTACATGAACCCATGCTAACGTCCTCCAAGTCATGCCTTAATGGCTATTTAACTGTCCTGCTATGTCGCTAGGCCCCGCTGGGTCACCCGGCTCAAGCTTGAATCGAAATGGCAACAAGCAGAGCTCGCTAAACTGTCTGTTGGACCCGTCCGTCACAGGTCCGTCGAATTGTAGATAGGGTCAAAGCCCTTGATTGTTTTGTAGGGGTAGGAGGGTCCTTCATGGACACCTTGTTCCCGCTTGTCGGGCGGATGTTAATCATCCTATCGGGCCCTTGATGGGCACCGTCTCTTCGTGCTGGTGGTTGGTGGCCCCGGGCCACCGATTGGTCTGGTTGGTCTCGTTGACGACGTACCTGGCCGCCGGTCCCGCATTGTTCTGGCTGGGGGAGACCGGAAGGCCCGCATATAGCGGGCCCAACCATTGCCTTGGCGAAGCGCGACCCAAACGCTTGTGCCCGCAGCTGGAATCGAACCAGCCCCCTTAAAAAAGGGGTTGCCAGACGCACGCCACTGCGCCATGCGGGCGACATGGGGTATTCGGGGTTCGGAGCGAAGGTTGCAATGTTTCCTTCCTCGTAGTGCCGCATTGTCCAGAATGGAAGTTGTCGGTACAGATAGATGTCCGGAATGGGTTCCTCAGTGTATCGGCGAGGGTAGAAGTAGTACTTCTGCTTGTTCGACTTGTGTTTCTTACACTGATCGTCCAGGCATTCGGCCCAGAAGATGTCTTCGTGACCTTCGTGGTTGGAGTCTAACAGGGGGTGATCTCCTGGTACCAACGGTGTAGGTGGGTGGTTCCTTTTGTAGGCTGTACCGTGGAACTTGACCGATTGATGATCTTCCTTGGGATGGATGATCTGGTATTCTGGTCGCTTTGGAGGTTCCGAATTCTCTTCTTCAGAGCTGGATGCGATGTAGGTCTCGTAGTATTGACTAGGCGTGATTCTGTAGTCAGGTGTGTCTTCTGAATCATAGTCCAAGCTGTCTGGCCCTTGCGGGTGGTCGCTTGCAGCGCGTTCGTACGCCTCTCTTTGCTGGGAGGTCCAGGTTCGTGGGTCTCGAGGGTCGCCTACTGCGACTTGGTTGAGCGTAGTTATCTCAATTCTTCCTCCTGGTGCTAACAGTCCTTGAAGTGCGGGTCTCTTG
Source organism: Colletotrichum lini (assembly GCA_034638275.1). NCBI lineage: Eukaryota > Fungi > Ascomycota > Sordariomycetes > Glomerellales > Glomerellaceae > Colletotrichum > Colletotrichum lini. The sequence goes on from JAWQJV010000012.1 coordinate 334,907, forward strand.
ACTTCTTCAAGCTGTCCTGTCTGGAGCATCTCGTCGAGTTGCTCACTGATTTTGCGTGTGAGTTTCCGATTGGGGCCTCTTCGCATCATTGCGAGGGTTCGTGTTTTGGTGATAGGATTTTCTTCGTTCCTGAGGGTCTGTTCGTGTTCCTCTTCGAACTCTCTGAGTTCCTTCAGGTTTCCTCGGAGTTGTTGTCTCTTCTGGAGGCGTTGTCGTGCCATGTCGAGGGTAATTGCCTGTGCTTCGTTTTCAGTCTCCATCCAGAGAACGGCTGCGTTGAGTTGTCGGATGCATTCCTCGTTATGTTGTTCGATTGTCCTGCAGGTGTGGATGTCTCGGGTTTTGGTTATCGCTAGGGTCCTGGGGGCCCTGGGATACCATCCTGCTTGGTCTTTGCCGTTTTGGTGGGTGAGGCAGTTGTCGTCGTAGCATGCGGTCCATGAGAGTGAGGCGTGGGGAGTGTCTTTGCTGGCAATGTTGATTTGTCGGCCTTTCTCAGGTACTGGTTGGAATCGTTGCTTCTTGGGTTGTCGGCATTCTCTAGCCATGTGCCCTGGCTTATCGCAGTTGTAGCATTTGAAGTCTCGTGTCTTGTTGTCTTTCTGGGCCACACTGAGGTCCATAGGGCCACTGTGGTGCCCATAGGCGGTGCTGTTGCGATTTTGGTTGTTCTGCCAGTAATTTCCTCTAGGGCGTTCGGCCTGTCCGTTGCGCTGAGGGTGATTCTGTTGGAATCGTTGTTGGGGTTGCCATTGGTATTTTCTTCCGGAATTGGCGGGTGCTCTCTTCTCGCCTTTCTCTTTGCGTCGTTCATAGAGGCGGTTGTCAATCTTGATAGCAAGTTCGGCGTACTGGAGGAAGTCTTCGGGGCGGTCGAGCTTAACAATCTCGTCCTTGACTTCGTCCTTCAGGTTACTGTAGAACATAAAGATCTTGGTGTCTTCAGTGAGCTTGAGCTGAGCGCAGAGTCTTCTGAATTCTGCGGCGTAGGCGGTGGCAGACTTGGTCTGGCGTAAGTGAGCCAAGTCTCTTTCCGCTTGTCGCGATCCGTCGGGGTCCTGGAATAGGGATTTCAGGGCATCTTCAAATCCCTGGGCGTCATTCGCCGGGAATTGGGACCCAATTCCCCTGCGGGTCCTAGGCATTTTGGCGGGAGGCGCTCGGGCCAGGCGTCGATTTTTGGGACCGAATTCCTTGGGACCGGGCTCCCACGGTGATTGGACGGACGGACAGACCAACAAAAGCAACCCCAGGGTTATCCTCCCCCCTCCTAAAAGGGGGGGTTGGTTACCCCAGGCAGGGTCGGAGCGGAGCGCGGAGGGACGGCGAGGGTTACTCCCGGGTCAGGGTTACGCACGATCGATACCACGACAACAGACCACCAAGAAGCCGGGCGACCGACCAACCGGCCAAGTGACCGTTGACGAGACCGATTGAGAGTAACCGATCGACGTAGGGTTCCTTACCACACAAAACGAATGAAAAGGAAACAGACGACGAACCACCAGCAAAACCAACCGGAGCGACTATACGGCGCCAACGAATGCCGAAGCCTCCGCACCCGCCCCCCGACCGACCCGACGACGACCGACCGAACCGAACGACCTCCGCCATAGCCAGCTGCTACCGACACCGCCGCACCACCACCACCGCCACCGTGCGGTGCATAGCGAACGTCCGACCGGCGATGGACCCACCAGGAGACCGGTAGCCGCCAACCCGAGAAGCAAACTACAAAGACCAAAAGAAACAGGGAAAGCCCACATTCAGACGTCACGTAGCAAGCGAACGTAGCCAAGCGAAAGCGTACTCCCCTTCCCATTCATAATCGCATTCACCACGCACCGCACCAAACCAAAGCACACACAGGCAAAGTATGCATCCACGTAGGCGTAGAACCGATGCCGGCCCGTTCCCTCCATCCAACAACAAGGATACAAAGTGGGGCGGGTCACCTTTTCCTTTTCTTTTTCCTTTCTCCCGACAGGTAGGAATAGCTGCTGCAGGTGCCAACGTAGCCCATAGCAACGGGTGGCACCTAAGGTTTCGACTCATTTCCCCTACTCACTCTACACGAGCACGACTACGCAGTCGGCCAAGGGACAGCGCAAGGGTCCGGGTCACACAAGTCGCCTGCGCCCTCCACAGGAATGCAATCCGGTAGAGCGTGCCATCGAGGCGGCAATTATATAGAGCAGGCAATAGCCCACACCCAAGCAACGCATTGCCGTCGTAGTATACAGTCTTACTTGGAATAGAGAATATCACCATACTGTTTTACAGCCGATCACCAATCGCTTTCTGTTTTCCCTTCTCGCCTAACGACCCTACCGTGAACCACTTCCAACCTACCCCTGTAATTACGCCAAAGAATCGGCAGCCCTTTCGCCTAGTCAGTCCCTTCCAGTACGCAAACATACACAACGAGCGAGGCGCACCGTCCCGAGCAGGGAGTCGTAGTTCGAGTAACTCAGGTCACTAGCAGCGACAGGGAGGAGGGTCAGGACCGCCAAGCGCACGATGAGCGACGGCGGCGAGACCGATGTAAGCAGGTACTACATCCTTGTAGAGGAACACCACCGTATACTACTATGCTGCCTATGCCGCTCCGCCGTCAGGCCCGGCCTCGGCGTCGAGGACCACTTCCGGCATGCGCACCAGGTGAAGGGCCAAGAGCTACGGGAGATCAAGTACTACGCCGGCGACCTGGACCTGTGCGATCCCTCCCATGCCGCTTTGCCCGGAGACGGATCGGCCCCGATAGGCGGGCTGGAGACGCTGCGAGGGTTCGGGTGCAAGCAATGCCGGTATTACACAAGAGCACGCAAAAACATGACGCGACACTGGAGGAGCGGCGACCACGCGCCGACAGAGGCGGGGCTGCGGTGGAAGGAGGTCCTGCTGCAGACCTGGTCGCAGGGCAAGTACGCGCGGTACTGGGAAGTCGGGAACGGCGGGGCGCAGGGGCTCGGCCAGCGCCAGCAGCACGACAGCGAGCAGGAAGGCGGCCGGGTGGACGCCGACAGCGGTCTCAGCATGATGGAGCGCAAGATCCGCGAGTTCGAGGCCGAGCTCACGCGGCAGGACGCCGAGCGACTCCGCCGAGGCGACGCCGAGGAGGGGCTCGAACGGGAGTCGGCCTGGGTCAAGCGGCTCGGGTGGTCGAGGCACCTCGGGGCCAGGGACCTGTTGGCCATCCACGAGGCGGCGGAGTGGACCAACGCCAACAGCGCGAAAGAGAAGCGGAGGTGGGCGGCGAGGAGCGCGGCGGCGATGGCGGCCGAGGAGGAGGAAGGGGACGCCGAAAGGGAGAGGGAGAGCCTGGAGAGGCTGAACGAGAGCTTCAACCGCGAGGTGGAGCGGTGTTGCCTACGCCTCGAAGGCGTCCCGGTCGAGACGCTCCAGCGGCTGCATAGCATCTCGACCAACGACCCGAGCAGCCGCGTGTTCGGCCGTAGGGAGACGTCCATGGGCAAGTACAAGTCGGTCGGGCAGCGGTTCCTGGGTTTTTGCCTCCGGGCGTTCCGGGCCGGCCGGGAGGACGCCCTGGAGCGGTTGGGGGCCCAGTTCACGGACGAACAATGGAGCCTTTTCGGGGACGTCGACCGGGAACTCCGCCGCACGCCGGGCGATGGTCCCAATACCCAAGATAGCGGGTTCTGGAGCGAGAGTGAAGACGACGACGACGACGACGACGACGACGACGACGACGACGGAGGCGAAGGCGACGAGGAGCACGGAGGGCTGGACGGTGGCGGCAGCAGCAGCAGCAGCAGCAGTAGAGGGCGCCGCCAGACGAGGCAAAAGGACGGGCCGGAGGTAGAGGCCTCGCTCGACCGCGCCGTCTTCCAGTTTATAGCAGCCTCCGTCAAGGTACGCGTACCGGGCAAGGTGTACACAAACGCGCTCCTATGCTTCTGTGCCGCACTGGGCGTCAGGAGGCAGCCGCTCGGGTTTACGGAGCCCCAGCTCTACACCGGCCTGCTCGCCGCCGTCCTCTGGTGGTCCCGGCTCTTCTTTCTCGAGGCGTCGTTCGAGGGCTACACGCACGAGCTGGAAGACGTCGACGTCGACGCCCTCCTCCAGTTCCGCGACGAGCAGATCAAGTGGATGTGCGTCGGCACGCACACCGTCACCAGCACCATCATCGGGTGGATGGCGTACGGTAAGGGCCACCGCGTCAGGACGGGCGGTCAGGCCTCCGTCCGATGGGACGATAAGCACGAGGCCCTCTTCCACCAGGGCGAGCGTATCGCCGTCGCCGACTTCAAGGCGACCTTCCGCGGGCTCGTGGCGGGGACGGAGGGCCTACTCGACCGGATGATGTCCGGCGTCTGGGAGCAGGAGAGTAGGGCGCTCGCTCGACCTGGGCCGTATCCGGGACAGGATGGTCAGGATGGGGGCCGGCCAGTCGTTCGCGACGGCGCCGGAGAACGACTGGCTCGAGGCCGGGCCGGGGAAGCTGATGCGTCTCGGCGGGTCGAGGCTGTGGGACGCCTCGCGCAACCGGTGGAAGACCAAGGCGGCCAAGCGCTGGTTCAGCCTGCTTCGGCCCTTCCGCGAGAACCTCATGGTGCTCACCCACGTGTGGGGCGGCCAGCCGGGACGCGGGCCGGAGCTGACGACGATGCGGCACTGCGATTCGTGGCAGCTCACGCGGAACGTTTTCCTCCTCGACGGCGAGGTCATGCTCGTGACGGACCGGGACAAGATGAAGGCGATCCGCGACATCGGCCGGAAAGTGGCCCGGTTCCTGCCCCCGCGCATCGGCAAGATGATGGTCGCCTACATTGCCTGGCTGCTGCCGTTCGAGCGCGTGCTGCTGCCGGCGTGTGGGAAGATGGCGCCCCGCGACGACCATCTCGAGTCCCTGTGGCGGGACGGGTCCTCGCGGGTGTGGCAGCCGGACCGGTTGAGCGTCGCGCTCGCCCGTGTGACGGCGGCCGGCGTCGGCGTCCGGCTCGGCGTGTCGCGGTACCGGCCCATCGCCATCGAGTTCGGCCGCCGCATCCGGGGGCTTATTATGAAACAGGTCGAGGCGAACTCGCAGGACCAGGACGAAGGGGAGGACGAGGACGACACCGTCGACGTCGACCCGCTCACGGGCGAGCCGGTCTACTGCGGTGGGAGCTGGAACATCGTCTGGGACCTGCAGTCGACGCACGGGACGCGGGTGGCCATGCAGCACTACGCCGTCCATATCGGCTTCCCGGGCAAGCTGCAGCCGGAGCTGGTAGCGACGTTCCGCGAGATCAGCCGGCTATGGCACCAGTTCCTGGAGAGCTCTTCCGCCGAGGTACAGCCGACGACGACGACAACGACGACGACGACGCCGAAAGGCTCAAAGAGGGAGCACCAGCCGCAGGTCGAAACAGAGGAGTTGGGGTCGTCCGGGGCTAAGCGAAGGTGTACATCCGGCAGCGGCGGAGAGAGGGATATAGGACGGGAGATGGACGAGGGGCTTAGGGCGTTGTTCGGTAGCGGCGCTTCGTGGCGATCGGATAAGCAGGCCGAGAGTATGAAGGCGATCCTCAGCATGGAGGCGGGGCAGGTACTCATCAGCGTCCTACCTACCGGGGCCGGGAAGAGCATTCTGTTTATGCTACCGGCCGTACTACGTAGCACCGGCACAACCATTGTCGTGGTGCCCTTCCTCGCGCTACGGGACGACCTTGTGGATAGGGCTAGGGGAATGGGCGTCGACTGCATCCCCTTCCTACCAACCCTTAGCGCAGGCCGGGAAGTACAGGCGAGGGCTGCACGTCTCGTCGTTGTTACTGCTGACGTAGCTACTGGGGCGGAGTTCTCCGGATATACCGACGGGCTCGTATGCACCGGCCTACTACAGCGGATCTTTATCGACGAGTGCCATACGGCCATTACCGACGTCGGATTCCGCACGCGGCTCGGGGCGCTGAAGAGCCTGCACCGGTATGGAAGCCCTCTCGTGCTCCTGACGGCGACGCTACCGGCCGTACTGGAGGACTGGTTCAGACGAGAGGTGCTCGCGGAGTCGGCCACCATGATCCGCGACCGCACGACGAAGGCGAACTGCCAGTACCGCGTAGAACAGGTCGAGCCAGGGCCCGGCCGGGTGCAGGCACGGACGAGCGAGCTGGCACGCCAGGTCGGCGCCTCGATGACGGGGGCGCAGAAAGGCGTGGTGTACTGCCGGACGAAGTCGGCGTGCGAGTCCCTGGCCGTCGAGCTCGGCTGCGACTTCTACCACAGCGGCATGCCGGAGCCGGTCCGGCGCGAGAGGCTGAGGCACTGGGCGTCCGGCCAGGGAGCAGGAGGGGGACAGCGCTGGATCACGGCCACGAGCGGGCTAGGGACCGGTGTCGACATCGAGGGGGTCGTCGCCGTCGTACACATGGGGATGCCGTACGGGCTCGTCGACTTCGTACAGCAGACGGGACGGGGCGCACGACGGGCCGGCGAGGTCGTCTTGTCCACCATCGTTCACGACGGATGGCCAAACTGGTCGGACCCGCACCAGAGCTTCGTCGAGGAGTGCAACAAGTCCCACATTAGTACATTCGTCAGTACGACAGGCTGCCGGCGTGCCGTCCTCAGCGCCTTTATGGATGGTGTGGCGGGCGAGACGTGCGGCAGTACGGCCGGGGCAGAGACATGCGATAACTGCCGGCCGGCGGCGGCGGCGGCGGTAGCGACGGCGGTAGCGACGACAGCAGTAGCAACAGCCACGGCCGGAGCCGGTGCCACAGGTACAAGCAGCAACAGCGGTAGCGGCGGTACGGTTGACGAGGTCACGTCGTCACGGTGGACGAGGCACAGGAAAGAGGAGGGCACGAGGCAGCGCCTACTGCTGCGGTGGCTGGACGAGGTCGGGGGTGGGTGCGCCGTCTGCCACGTCAGGCGTTACTTGAGGGCCTCTGATGACGGCAGCGTGCCAGAGCTGCCAGGGCGACACGACGACGTAGGCAAAGGCAGCCGCTGCAGGACCGTCGCCGGCGAGGACTACGACACGGTACGGAGACGGGTGACGTTCGGCCAGAACTCATGCTGCTTCACGTGCAAGCTGCCGCTAGACTGGTGCAGGGAGAGACAGGCGGGAGAGGCTACGGAGCCGGAAGGGTCCGGGCTCAGCTGTTCAGACATGGATAAGGTGATGCCCGTCGTCTTCATGGCGTACTACACATCGGAAGTGTTCGGCATCGCGCGGGACGACTTCGGCATCAACCCACTGATGGACGGGGAAGGGTTCTACAGGTGGCTTGGGGGTCGAAGACGCTTCCACGGGACCAACGGGACGAACGCGCTTGCGCTCTGGGAGGCTATTATCACAAAGGTATATGGGGATAGAAAATTAGGGTTTATTTAGTAACCTAGACCTCGAGGTCATAACATATAACATTGGAACATTCAATACTATAATTTATACTAGGTTTAGTAAAGCGGCTAGGTGATGCTCTTCTGAAGCTCCTGTAGCCTGCGCTGGATCTCCCGTTGCTCCTCCATCAGCTTATTGCAATCTCTAACGATGAATCCGAGGTCGTCCTCTACATCAATAGGGTTTCTACAGCGTGTGACAAAGCAGGCATTCGTCCTAGCCCCCCCTAACACTTATTGTCAGCGTCGGCTGGGTAGGCGACGTTTTATTTTGTATGGCAAAAATTTCGACGCTAGCACGACATGGGGTAGCCGACGTTTAAAAATCAGGGTAGCCGACGTTTCCCAGAAATCACAATGTAGGCGTCGCACAAGGCTGAAACCTCGTCAGGAGATACAACTAACTACTGCAAAACTAACTGTCTTATTTTCATTCTCTAGAAACGCTTTTTCACCATGTAGGTTGTTGTAAAAGTCTTGTTAGCTGGTTTTGGTGAGGTGCAAGGCGTGCCCAGACCACGCAGGAATAAACCAATAGACGTGTAGCATTAGAACGAACCCAGATTAGGTAAGCACAGAGCAAACAGGAACCTGGCTGTGTCTTGCATCTTCGTTACTGCTGGCAACGGTTCCTGCACATTGCAAGGTTTAATTATACAAGGTAGTATTAACAACAGGGTCAGTAGTTACACTTAATAGAATTCTGTTCTCTTGTGGACTTCTTCTGGTTTCCTTGCTACTCACTAGGTGTCATTTGCACATACTGCGCCTGGATTACTCCATGGAATATTTTCATTATCTTGACGCCTATAGGGTTCTCGTCTGTCGTATTTGTACAGCTAGCGTAACGAGAAGACGCATACGTGTGCATTTACAGGCCGCCCCGCATAGACTAACAAAGGACGAAATCGACAAGGCGGAACGATGGGCCAGTACTGTAGACGTAGTCGAGAACCCGGACGACATCAAGACACCAAGCGACGCCTGTCGACCTATCCTTGAGCTTGGACGACCCAGGGAAAACAGATACCGGTGTACTTTCGGTAGCAAGACGGGGAGCAGCTGCCCGTTCGTAGGGACAGATCTACGCAGAATCAGGGAGCATCTCAAAGCCATACACGGTTGGGATCAGGGTCTCCAACCAGGACGTCAGGCCGCCCCTGAACGGGAGCAGGATGGGCTGTGGAAAGCCGGCGTCTATTACCAGCGCTTCTTCACACGCGGCCCCCGGAGCGAGTACTTTAAGGTAGCAGCCGGTCGTCATCTCCAGAGAGAGAACCAGGCCGAGCTAGTGCAGGAAGATCTTGTGCAGGAGGCAGCAAGCCGTTTTGTAGCCAAAGCAGCCAGGATCCGCAAGAAGGAGGTCAAGAACGTCGACAACCCAGACGAGTTCTTCGCACCAAACGCATGGCTCAACCGGCTTGGGGCAGCCAGGCATCTCCAAGCGTTTGGGGAGAAGAAAGAGCTGTTACAGCGTCTTGTCTCACTCGACTACAGCGACAAGAGCGACGACGCAACACAATGCAACAACGGTGCGTTGCAGGTCATCCATATGGCGTTCGAACGGTGTAAGAACAAGGCGAAGCGGTGCGCAAGACCCAAGACAGTGTCGTGGAACGCTCTCTTCAAGGCCAACCGGGTGGAGATGTCCAAGGAACAGTCCCAACCGTTCCACTTCCACCGGAAGCCAGCAACAGAGAAGAGGTACACACAGGTCGTCTTCCAACTGTTGAGTTACATCATCCGTGTCATGACGATAGAGACGAGGGAGGAACGACCGCCGTTCAAGGTCACGACAAGGCAGCAGGAGGCGTACGACTTTATGATGAAGGCAGCCGAGGATGCCGAGGAGGAACTTGCCAAGGCCCAAGGCGATACGGAAGGGGTTGCGGCCAGGGCCGCCATGGACAGGTTGGAGGAGGGGGTCGCAAGCATGTTCATGTCGGTGCTCGATCACCAGACCAAGGGGACCGAGTACGACAGCATTCTCGTCAGCTTCTTCATGGTGCTCAGCATCAGGGTTAGGGTTAGGGTGGGAGGACTTCAGCACCTTCACGCCCAAGCTGTCAGCCATCACGACCATGGCGCGGCTCTGGGCGTCATTCGCCGGGAATTGGGACCCAATTCCCCTGCGGGTCCTAGGCATTTTGGCGGGAGGCGCTCGGGCCAGGCGTCGATTTTTGGGACCGAATTCCTTGGGACCGGGCTCCCACGGTGATTGGACGGACGGACAGACCAACAAAAGCAACCCCAGGGTTATCCTCCCCCCCCTCCTAAAAGGGGGGGTTGGTTACCCCAGGCAGGGTCGGAGCGGAGCGCGGAGGGACGGCGAGGGTTACTCCCGGGTCAGGGTTACGCACGATCGATACCACGACAACAGACCACCAAGAAGCCGGGCGACCGACCAACCGGCCAAGTGACCGTTGACGAGACCGATTGAGAGTAACCGATCGACGTAGGGTTCCTTACCACACAAAACGAATGAAAAGGAAACAGACGACGAACCACCAGCAAAACCAACCGGAGCGACTATACGGCGCCAACGAATGCCGAAGCCTCCGCACCCGCCCCCCGACCGACCCGACGACGACCGACCGAACCGAACGACCTCCGCCATAGCCAGCTGCTACCGACACCGCCGCACCACCACCACCGCCACCGTGCGGTGCATAGCGAACGTCCGACCGGCGATGGACCCACCAGGAGACCGGTAGCCGCCAACCCGAGAAGCAAACTACAAAGACCAAAAGAAACAGGGAAAGCCCACATTCAGACGTCACGTAGCAAGCGAACGTAGCCAAGCGAAAGCGTACTCCCCTTCCCATTCATAATCGCATTCACCACGCACCGCACCAAACCAAAGCACACACAGGCAAAGTATGCATCCACGTAGGCGTAGAACCGATGCCGGCCCGTTCCCTCCATCCAACAACAAGGATACAAAGTGGGGCGGGTCACCTTTTCCTTTTCTTTTTCCTTTCTCCCGACAGGTAGGAATAGCTGCTGCAGGTGCCAACGTAGCCCATAGCAACGGGTGGCACCTAAGGTTTCGACTCATTTCCCCTACTCACTCTACACGAGCACGACTACGCAGTCGGCCAAGGGACAGCGCAAGGGTCCGGGTCACACAAGTCGCCTGCGCCCTCCACAGGAATGCAATCCGGTAGAGCGTGCCATCGAGGCGGCAATTATATAGAGCAGGCAATAGCCCACACCCAAGCAACGCATTGCCGTCGTAGTATACAGTCTTACTTGGAATAGAGAATATCACCATACTGTTTTACAGCCGATCACCAATCGCTTTCTGTTTTCCCTTCTCGCCTAACGACCCTACCGTGAACCACTTCCAACCTACCCCTGTAATTACGCCAAAGAATCGGCAGCCCTTTCGCCTAGTCAGTCCCTTCCAGTACGCAAACATACACAACGAGCGAGGCGCACCGTCCCGAGCAGGGAGTCGTAGTTCGAGTAACTCAGGTCACTAGCAGCGACAGGGAGGAGGGTCAGGACCGCCAAGCGCACGATGAGCGACGGCGGCGAGACCGATGTAAGCAGGTACTACATCCTTGTAGAGGAACACCACCGTATACTACTATGCTGCCTATGCCGCTCCGCCGTCAGGCCCGGCCTCGGCGTCGAGGACCACTTCCGGCATGCGCACCAGGTGAAGGGCCAAGAGCTACGGGAGATCAAGTACTACGCCGGCGACCTGGACCTGTGCGATCCCTCCCATGCCGCTTTGCCCGGAGACGGATCGGCCCCGATAGGCGGGCTGGAGACGCTGCGAGGGTTCGGGTGCAAGCAATGCCGGTATTACACAAGAGCACGCAAAAACATGACGCGACACTGGAGGAGCGGCGACCACGCGCCGACAGAGGCGGGGCTGCGGTGGAAGGAGGTCCTGCTGCAGACCTGGTCGCAGGGCAAGTACGCGCGGTACTGGGAAGTCGGGAACGGCGGGGCGCAGGGGCTCGGCCAGCGCCAGCAGCACGACAGCGAGCAGGAAGGCGGCCGGGTGGACGCCGACAGCGGTCTCAGCATGATGGAGCGCAAGATCCGCGAGTTCGAGGCCGAGCTCACGCGGCAGGACGCCGAGCGACTCCGCCGAGGCGACGCCGAGGAGGGGCTCGAACGGGAGTCGGCCTGGGTCAAGCGGCTCGGGTGGTCGAGGCACCTCGGGGCCAGGGACCTGTTGGCCATCCACGAGGCGGCGGAGTGGACCAACGCCAACAGCGCGAAAGAGAAGCGGAGGTGGGCGGCGAGGAGCGCGGCGGCGATGGCGGCCGAGGAGGAGGAAGGGGACGCCGAAAGGGAGAGGGAGAGCCTGGAGAGGCTGAACGAGAGCTTCAACCGCGAGGTGGAGCGGTGTTGCCTACGCCTCGAAGGCGTCCCGGTCGAGACGCTCCAGCGGCTGCATAGCATCTCGACCAACGACCCGAGCAGCCGCGTGTTCGGCCGTAGGGAGACGTCCATGGGCAAGTACAAGTCGGTCGGGCAGCGGTTCCTGGGTTTTTGCCTCCGGGCGTTCCGGGCCGGCCGGGAGGACGCCCTGGAGCGGTTGGGGGCCCAGTTCACGGACGAACAATGGAGCCTTTTCGGGGACGTCGACCGGGAACTCCGCCGCACGCCGGGCGATGGTCCCAATACCCAAGATAGCGGGTTCTGGAGCGAGAGTGAAGACGACGACGACGACGACGACGACGACGACGACGACGACGGAGGCGAAGGCGACGAGGAGCACGGAGGGCTGGACGGTGGCGGCAGCAGCAGCAGCAGCAGCAGTAGAGGGCGCCGCCAGACGAGGCAAAAGGACGGGCCGGAGGTAGAGGCCTCGCTCGACCGCGCCGTCTTCCAGTTTATAGCAGCCTCCGTCAAGGTACGCGTACCGGGCAAGGTGTACACAAACGCGCTCCTATGCTTCTGTGCCGCACTGGGCGTCAGGAGGCAGCCGCTCGGGTTTACGGAGCCCCAGCTCTACACCGGCCTGCTCGCCGCCGTCCTCTGGTGGTCCCGGCTCTTCTTTCTCGAGGCGTCGTTCGAGGGCTACACGCACGAGCTGGAAGACGTCGACGTCGACGCCCTCCTCCAGTTCCGCGACGAGCAGATCAAGTGGATGTGCGTCGGCACGCACACCGTCACCAGCACCATCATCGGGTGGATGGCGTACGGTAAGGGCCACCGCGTCAGGACGGGCGGTCAGGCCTCCGTCCGATGGGACGATAAGCACGAGGCCCTCTTCCACCAGGGCGAGCGTATCGCCGTCGCCGACTTCAAGGCGACCTTCCGCGGGCTCGTGGCGGGGACGGAGGGCCTACTCGACCGGATGATGTCCGGCGTCTGGGAGCAGGAGAGTAGGGCGCTCGCTCGACCTGGGCCGTATCCGGGACAGGATGGTCAGGATGGGGGCCGGCCAGTCGTTCGCGACGGCGCCGGAGAACGACTGGCTCGAGGCCGGGCCGGGGAAGCTGATGCGTCTCGGCGGGTCGAGGCTGTGGGACGCCTCGCGCAACCGGTGGAAGACCAAGGCGGCCAAGCGCTGGTTCAGCCTGCTTCGGCCCTTCCGCGAGAACCTCATGGTGCTCACCCACGTGTGGGGCGGCCAGCCGGGACGCGGGCCGGAGCTGACGACGATGCGGCACTGCGATTCGTGGCAGCTCACGCGGAACGTTTTCCTCCTCGACGGCGAGGTCATGCTCGTGACGGACCGGGACAAGATGAAGGCGATCCGCGACATCGGCCGGAAAGTGGCCCGGTTCCTGCCCCCGCGCATCGGCAAGATGATGGTCGCCTACATTGCCTGGCTGCTGCCGTTCGAGCGCGTGCTGCTGCCGGCGTGTGGGAAGATGGCGCCCCGCGACGACCATCTCGAGTCCCTGTGGCGGGACGGGTCCTCGCGGGTGTGGCAGCCGGACCGGTTGAGCGTCGCGCTCGCCCGTGTGACGGCGGCCGGCGTCGGCGTCCGGCTCGGCGTGTCGCGGTACCGGCCCATCGCCATCGAGTTCGGCCGCCGCATCCGGGGGCTTATTATGAAACAGGTCGAGGCGAACTCGCAGGACCAGGACGAAGGGGAGGACGAGGACGACACCGTCGACGTCGACCCGCTCACGGGCGAGCCGGTCTACTGCGGTGGGAGCTGGAACATCGTCTGGGACCTGCAGTCGACGCACGGGACGCGGGTGGCCATGCAGCACTACGCCGTCCATATCGGCTTCCCGGGCAAGCTGCAGCCGGAGCTGGTAGCGACGTTCCGCGAGATCAGCCGGCTATGGCACCAGTTCCTGGAGAGCTCTTCCGCCGAGGTACAGCCGACGACGACGACAACGACGACGACGACGCCGAAAGGCTCAAAGAGGGAGCACCAGCCGCAGGTCGAAACAGAGGAGTTGGGGTCGTCCGGGGCTAAGCGAAGGTGTACATCCGGCAGCGGCGGAGAGAGGGATATAGGACGGGAGATGGACGAGGGGCTTAGGGCGTTGTTCGGTAGCGGCGCTTCGTGGCGATCGGATAAGCAGGCCGAGAGTATGAAGGCGATCCTCAGCATGGAGGCGGGGCAGGTACTCATCAGCGTCCTACCTACCGGGGCCGGGAAGAGCATTCTGTTTATGCTACCGGCCGTACTACGTAGCACCGGCACAACCATTGTCGTGGTGCCCTTCCTCGCGCTACGGGACGACCTTGTGGATAGGGCTAGGGGAATGGGCGTCGACTGCATCCCCTTCCTACCAACCCTTAGCGCAGGCCGGGAAGTACAGGCGAGGGCTGCACGTCTCGTCGTTGTTACTGCTGACGTAGCTACTGGGGCGGAGTTCTCCGGATATACCGACGGGCTCGTATGCACCGGCCTACTACAGCGGATCTTTATCGACGAGTGCCATACGGCCATTACCGACGTCGGATTCCGCACGCGGCTCGGGGCGCTGAAGAGCCTGCACCGGTATGGAAGCCCTCTCGTGCTCCTGACGGCGACGCTACCGGCCGTACTGGAGGACTGGTTCAGACGAGAGGTGCTCGCGGAGTCGGCCACCATGATCCGCGACCGCACGACGAAGGCGAACTGCCAGTACCGCGTAGAACAGGTCGAGCCAGGGCCCGGCCGGGTGCAGGCACGGACGAGCGAGCTGGCACGCCAGGTCGGCGCCTCGATGACGGGGGCGCAGAAAGGCGTGGTGTACTGCCGGACGAAGTCGGCGTGCGAGTCCCTGGCCGTCGAGCTCGGCTGCGACTTCTACCACAGCGGCATGCCGGAGCCGGTCCGGCGCGAGAGGCTGAGGCACTGGGCGTCCGGCCAGGGAGCAGGAGGGGGACAGCGCTGGATCACGGCCACGAGCGGGCTAGGGACCGGTGTCGACATCGAGGGGGTCGTCGCCGTCGTACACATGGGGATGCCGTACGGGCTCGTCGACTTCGTACAGCAGACGGGACGGGGCGCACGACGGGCCGGCGAGGTCGTCTTGTCCACCATCGTTCACGACGGATGGCCAAACTGGTCGGACCCGCACCAGAGCTTCGTCGAGGAGTGCAACAAGTCCCACATTAGTACATTCGTCAGTACGACAGGCTGCCGGCGTGCCGTCCTCAGCGCCTTTATGGATGGTGTGGCGGGCGAGACGTGCGGCAGTACGGCCGGGGCAGAGACATGCGATAACTGCCGGCCGGCGGCGGCGGCGGCGGTAGCGACGGCGGTAGCGACGACAGCAGTAGCAACAGCCACGGCCGGAGCCGGTGCCACAGGTACAAGCAGCAACAGCGGTAGCGGCGGTACGGTTGACGAGGTCACGTCGTCACGGTGGACGAGGCACAGGAAAGAGGAGGGCACGAGGCAGCGCCTACTGCTGCGGTGGCTGGACGAGGTCGGGGGTGGGTGCGCCGTCTGCCACGTCAGGCGTTACTTGAGGGCCTCTGATGACGGCAGCGTGCCAGAGCTGCCAGGGCGACACGACGACGTAGGCAAAGGCAGCCGCTGCAGGACCGTCGCCGGCGAGGACTACGACACGGTACGGAGACGGGTGACGTTCGGCCAGAACTCATGCTGCTTCACGTGCAAGCTGCCGCTAGACTGGTGCAGGGAGAGACAGGCGGGAGAGGCTACGGAGCCGGAAGGGTCCGGGCTCAGCTGTTCAGACATGGATAAGGTGATGCCCGTCGTCTTCATGGCGTACTACACATCGGAAGTGTTCGGCATCGCGCGGGACGACTTCGGCATCAACCCACTGATGGACGGGGAAGGGTTCTACAGGTGGCTTGGGGGTCGAAGACGCTTCCACGGGACCAACGGGACGAACGCGCTTGCGCTCTGGGAGGCTATTATCACAAAGGTATATGGGGATAGAAAATTAGGGTTTATTTAGTAACCTAGACCTCGAGGTCATAACATATAACATTGGAACATTCAATACTATAATTTATACTAGGTTTAGTAAAGCGGCTAGGTGATGCTCTTCTGAAGCTCCTGTAGCCTGCGCTGGATCTCCCGTTGCTCCTCCATCAGCTTATTGCAATCTCTAACGATGAATCCGAGGTCGTCCTCTACATCAATAGGGTTTCTACAGCGTGTGACAAAGCAGGCATTCGTCCTAGCCCCCCCTAACACTTATTGTCAGCGTCGGCTGGGTAGGCGACGTTTTATTTTGTATGGCAAAAATTTCGACGCTAGCACGACATGGGGTAGCCGACGTTTAAAAATCAGGGTAGCCGACGTTTCCCAGAAATCACAATGTAGGCGTCGCACAAGGCTGAAACCTCGTCAGGAGATACAACTAACTACTGCAAAACTAACTGTCTTATTTTCATTCTCTAGAAACGCTTTTTCACCATGTAGGTTGTTGTAAAAGTCTTGTTAGCTGGTTTTGGTGAGGTGCAAGGCGTGCCCAGACCACGCAGGAATAAACCAATAGACGTGTAGCATTAGAACGAACCCAGATTAGGTAAGCACAGAGCAAACAGGAACCTGGCTGTGTCTTGCATCTTCGTTACTGCTGGCAACGGTTCCTGCACATTGCAAGGTTTAATTATACAAGGTAGTATTAACAACAGGGTCAGTAGTTACACTTAATAGAATTCTGTTCTCTTGTGGACTTCTTCTGGTTTCCTTGCTACTCACTAGGTGTCATTTGCACATACTGCGCCTGGATTACTCCATGGAATATTTTCATTATCTTGACGCCTATAGGGTTCTCGTCTGTCGTATTTGTACAGCTAGCGTAACGAGAAGACGCATACGTGTGCATTTACAGGCCGCCCCGCATAGACTAACAAAGGACGAAATCGACAAGGCGGAACGATGGGCCAGTACTGTAGACGTAGTCGAGAACCCGGACGACATCAAGACACCAAGCGACGCCTGTCGACCTATCCTTGAGCTTGGACGACCCAGGGAAAACAGATACCGGTGTACTTTCGGTAGCAAGACGGGGAGCAGCTGCCCGTTCGTAGGGACAGATCTACGCAGAATCAGGGAGCATCTCAAAGCCATACACGGTTGGGATCAGGGTCTCCAACCAGGACGTCAGGCCGCCCCTGAACGGGAGCAGGATGGGCTGTGGAAAGCCGGCGTCTATTACCAGCGCTTCTTCACACGCGGCCCCCGGAGCGAGTACTTTAAGGTAGCAGCCGGTCGTCATCTCCAGAGAGAGAACCAGGCCGAGCTAGTGCAGGAAGATCTTGTGCAGGAGGCAGCAAGCCGTTTTGTAGCCAAAGCAGCCAGGATCCGCAAGAAGGAGGTCAAGAACGTCGACAACCCAGACGAGTTCTTCGCACCAAACGCATGGCTCAACCGGCTTGGGGCAGCCAGGCATCTCCAAGCGTTTGGGGAGAAGAAAGAGCTGTTACAGCGTCTTGTCTCACTCGACTACAGCGACAAGAGCGACGACGCAACACAATGCAACAACGGTGCGTTGCAGGTCATCCATATGGCGTTCGAACGGTGTAAGAACAAGGCGAAGCGGTGCGCAAGACCCAAGACAGTGTCGTGGAACGCTCTCTTCAAGGCCAACCGGGTGGAGATGTCCAAGGAACAGTCCCAACCGTTCCACTTCCACCGGAAGCCAGCAACAGAGAAGAGGTACACACAGGTCGTCTTCCAACTGTTGAGTTACATCATCCGTGTCATGACGATAGAGACGAGGGAGGAACGACCGCCGTTCAAGGTCACGACAAGGCAGCAGGAGGCGTACGACTTTATGATGAAGGCAGCCGAGGATGCCGAGGAGGAACTTGCCAAGGCCCAAGGCGATACGGAAGGGGTTGCGGCCAGGGCCGCCATGGACAGGTTGGAGGAGGGGGTCGCAAGCATGTTCATGTCGGTGCTCGATCACCAGACCAAGGGGACCGAGTACGACAGCATTCTCGTCAGCTTCTTCATGGTGCTCAGCATCAGGGTTAGGGTTAGGGTGGGAGGACTTCAGCACCTTCACGCCCAAGCTGTCAGCCATCACGACCATGGCGCGGCTCTTCGTCGTGAAGAGCGCGGTGGACCAGCGGGTCAAGGCGGTCGCGCGGCGCGTGCAAGCAGGCCAGAGCCAGGACAAGGCGGAAGACGGGGCGCCGAGTCATTTCGATCTGGTGGCCGACATGACGCGGCGGTTTATGGTGATGGCGGACAAGGGATCGCAGACGACGCCGATGCAGTTCATCTTCCGGCTGCGGAACTTCGGCATGGGGGGCGCATAACAGGACGGCAGCACGAGGGTCCGTCAGCTGGGACAAGGACGAGATTGTGTTCAAGGGGAACCGACTCAGCGTCGTCGACATCCAGGGCATGATACAAGCCACGGTGGCGCAGGCGGAAGAGATCTTGTTCCGGAAGCTGCTGTTCTGCCAAGACTTTGTCGAGTAGAGGGGGTTTCCAGCCCGGGTAGGGTCAGGTTAGGGTTACAAGAGTAGAGGGGTTATTTCCAGGATGCAGGTTGTAGGAAGGAAAGAAAGCGGCAGACAGGCAGATAGGCAGGCAGGCAGGCAGGCAAGAGAAAGCTACAGTAATTCACAGCAAAGCATAGTATATTCATTTTACAGCAGCAAGTGCCTCCGCACTGCATATAGGTAAGACTCTATCTATGGTAGTACGATAAAAAAGTGCTAGTTCACAAAGAAGGCAATTTATTTTACTCTCTTTGTAGTCCATTATTATCATGCAGCAGAAGGCAGGACGCCCCTAGGGGCGTCGTCCAACAGGGAGAGAAAGAGTAAGAACGAGAGACGTCGAGGACGCCCCTGGGGGCGTCGTCCAACAGGGAGAAAAAGAGTAAGAACGAGAGACGTCGAGGACGCCCCTGGGGGCGTCGTCCAGCAGGGAGAAAAAGAAGTAAGAACAGGAGACGTCAAGAACGCCCCTAGGGGCGTCGTCCAACAGGGAGGAAAAAGGGTAAGAACAGGAGACATCAAGAACGCCCCTAGGGGCGTCGTCCAACAGGGAGGAAAAGAAGTAAGAACGGGAGACGTCGAGGACGCCCCTGGGGGCGTCGTCCAACAGGGAGGAAAAGAAGTAAGAACAAGAGACGTCAAGAACGCCCCTGGGGGCGTCGTCCAACAGGGAGAAAAAGAAGTAAGAACAGGAGACGTCAAGAACGCCCCTGGGGGCGTCGTCCAACAGGGAGGAAAAAGGGTAAGAACAGGAGACATCAAGAACGCCCCTAGGGGCGTCGTCCAACAGGGAGGAAAAGAAGTAAGAACGGGAGACGTCGAGGACGCCCCTGGGGGCGTCGTCCAACAGGGAGGAAAAGAAGTAAGAACAAGAGACGTCAAGAACGCCCCTGGGGGCGTCGTCCAACAGGGAGGAAAAAGGGTAAGAACAGGAGACATCAAGAACGCCCCTAGGGGCGTCGTCCAACAGGGAGGAAAAGAAGTAAGAACGGGAGACGTCAAGAACGCCCCTGGGGGCATCGTCCAACAGGGAGGAAAAAGGGTAAGAACAAGAGATATCAAGAACGCCCCTAGGGGCGTCGTCCAACAGGGAGGAAAAGAGTAAGAACGGGAGACGTCGACGACGCCCCTGGGGGCGTCGTCAGCCTAAGGATAAAAGACTATGTCCGCCAAGTGCGTTCCCAGCAACGGAACCGCCTAGGCTCTGTAGGTCAGGTTGTAACAACACCACCTTGTAACAGTTCCATATCTGTATACTGTAGGTAGGCCACATAGCCTGCAGACAAGGCCCTCTGCAACCTGTAGACAGAACCTACCTTTAGGTTCCCAGGAGGGCTTAAAGAAGATATTAACGCCAAGGACGACTTCATCAAGTGATAGCTACCAGGTTGAGGCGGCTTCTTAGGTCGATATAGGTCCCCCAGCGCACGGTGCAAGCAAGAGCATAAGAGACGCCAAAAAGCTGCACTGCAGGTGTGTAACACAAGGGGTATCCTAATGACATTTCTTCATGAAGAAAATAACCGTGCAGCGTACAAGATTGTTAAAGAGAATGACAAGTAGGAGATGCAAAGAAATCAAGGGAGCATATACACAGGAAGCGTAAGCGTCATCTGGTACCTGTAAAGAAGGAGGAAGAAGAGGTTGCATGAAGGCGGACGAGAGAGAGAGAGGGGGAAGAGAAGGGGAAAAGAAGGGAGAAAGAGAACCAAACCAACGCGTCAGAATCAGGGTGGGTGGAAGAGAGGACGACGCTGCTGTGAGATGAGGCCAAGTAGTGGGTCAAAACAGACAGGGGTACGCGTCGCGGCAGACACAAGGGTAGGTTGGTGCAAACCAAGAGACCAAAGCAAGGGGCCTGGTCTTCAATTGATGCAAACATAAAAGCAAGGATTTACGCCAGAGGACGAGTATCGTTAAGACGCACGAATTAACTTGCCTACTTGGTAGGCAAGCAGAGAACGACAGTTTACAGCGAGTGCAGTAGAGGGTGTAAGATAGCAGCGGATGAGGAGGGCGAGGACGAGTCGTTGCAGACGAGGGAGGGTGGAGGATAAAAAAGCAGCAAGGATACACGAGGGACAAAACACGGATCTGCAGGGGCATCAAGCACACGTGAAGCGAGCCTTATGTAAGCAGATGCTTACATAAACACGATTAGGTCATCAGCCTTATGGTGTTTAGTATGGATTGAAAGCCGTCTTGAACGCATGAGAAGACTGTTTATTTTGGCGACAGTAGCAACATAGAAGAGGCCCAGAAGGATCTAACAGTCTGGTAACAGTACTTGGAAGTATATAAAACAATTATCCATAATAACACACGTATTGCCTACACTTTGTACTGTTTGTGGAATTAAAACACATGTTATAAAAACAATTCACACACGAATTATATGACGACTCCAAACAACACCAAGCCATTCCAACACCTTTGCACGCCGAGACATACCGTCACAACGCCATACAGAACTCCAGTATACAATGCAACTGCAACTGTCTCACTGCAGGCGAGCAAGGGAGAAGCAGCCGAGGCCTCGGCTGCGCTTTCATCTTGCTGCCGAGACGGGTAAAGATACCAGCCGTGTCCAAGAAGAGATATGCAAGCAACTCTACAGACGATCGCTACCCTCAGTCCCATCTACCGCCTTACAATGCTCTAGGGTCTTATCTTGTGTCTCTATAATGGTCTCTTTTGCCGCGCCGTCGCCTTACGTTCCTGCCCGACCTTACTGCCGCCGTTTTTGGTGACACACCGCAGACCTATGTCTCCCGC
This sequence comes from Colletotrichum lini, assembly GCA_034638275.1. Taxonomy (NCBI): domain Eukaryota; kingdom Fungi; phylum Ascomycota; class Sordariomycetes; order Glomerellales; family Glomerellaceae; genus Colletotrichum; species Colletotrichum lini. Next base: position 355,892 of record JAWQJV010000012.1, read on the forward strand.
CCCGTCCAGAACAGCCGCCAGACTAGGTAACCAGAACAGGATTATATAATGTATCGAAGAGGCGCCAAGAGACAGCAGCAGCCGCTCTAGAACGAACGTCCAACAGAACAAGTAGAGACAAAGGCCCAGCAGGCAATTACAATCCCTATTAACCCCCCCAGCCGATAGAAGATATATAGTAACAGTATAAGGTGAAAACGTACGAACATGGACAGTTTGACTAATACATGTTACAGAACCAGGCTGTATTCTTTTCTGTATAGGGTGTTATATTCCAAACGTCCACACGCTGTGATCCAGGACTTGCACGGCCACGGCGTATTGCAAGTGCGCCACGGTCTTGAGCAGACCCCGCAACTGGTGGCGTTCCCCACACCAATAACCACGCTGAGATAGCCCTTGTAGGGGCACGTTAGGGGGTGCCGTTAGCCGGGCTACAGAGCCACACGCAACGTAAATCAAGGGGAAGGGAATAGGAGGGAAAGGGGAAAAAAAAAAAAAAAAAAAAAAGGGAAAAAAAAGGGCCCTTAAACTAAGCTGAGTGCTTACTTATATTACAACCTACCTCAACCCAGGCTTATCAAACAAGTGACAGTAAAAACTGGTTCTTCCCAACACAACCAAAAACGCTTCCAACACAGTACGGATTAAAACGGGTCCAATAAGCAAGCCACCACTAAAAACAACGACATGCCAGGGACAGTCAATGACAGGAAGCGAAAGCGGCAACCTGACGATACCCCCACAGCGAGAGCGGCGCCGCCCGGTAAGGCGGGCCAGACGGCGCGCAAAGGTGCGGCAGGGGACCCGTTCCGGGAGGGCGACTCGGTCAGGCAGCGTGCCCAGCCATTCCTGCTTGCGGTGGCCGAGATGCCGCTGGCGGTGCTAGATACGAACTGGAGCATCGGTCGAAACCGCTGCATCAAACCGGCCCACGTGCATGAGTTGAAGGAGATGTTTAAGAAGGGCGGGTTGGAGCGGCGTGCGCCCGAGAACCGACTCGTCGCCCTCTGCAGCGCCAAGGAGGTAGAGCGTATGCAGGCCGCCGACGAGGGCCGTCGGTCGGCCTCGCCCGAAGTCGAGGGCTACTGCTTCCTCGACTGGGCCGCCGTGAACCATGGGTCGGTTGAGGTGATGGCGGGCCAGCATCGCATCCAGGCGCTACGGGAGTACGTCGGGGAGACAGGCGCGCCAGAGGCAGACCTATGGTGGACGTGTGAGCTCTACGACAAAGGTACGTGATTCAACAGCGCGACCAGGCCGCCAGGTGCAGGTCCCTAACAGGCAGACAGACCGTTTACCGCACGACCTTAACGTGAAGCTGCGCGTCAACCGTAGGGACCCTAGCCTGCCCGACAACCACGGGCAGATCTGGTCGCAGCTGGTGTCAATCGCGTCCGAGGGCGGGGGCGCTTTCCAGGAAAGGCGCGTGGGGGTCGACTACAAGTTCGTAGAGGCCCTCCGTCTCGGGGGCGAGAGGAACTTCCCGACACGCAGGCTCGTCACCCTATGGAACCACGACCGGTGGCGGGAAATGATCACGCGGTGGTGCGGGACAAGGCTGGGGCTTGAGACGTTCAACATCTCCACGTTCGAGTGGATGGCTAGCCTCCGCATCGACGAGTACTGGTTCCCGATGATGGAGGCCGTGCTTGACATGCTGGCGAAGCTGCCGCTGAACGGGAACGTCGACGTCGGATACAACGACTGGCATCGGATCTCGGAAGGCATCTCCAGCAGCGGTCATACGCCGGAGGGGATCGACGCCGTATTCTACCAGGACAGGGACGGGGGACGACGCGACCGGACCGACGGCCTCCTGACGTCCCTGGACGACGCCGCCTACGCGTCTGTATGCAGGACCGTCATGGCCGACACGGACCAGTCTTTTGCCGTCCTCGGGCGCCTCCTCCGCAGCAGGAAGGCCGAGGCGCAGGTCATGGCCCGCGTCCTGCATCATGTCATAGCCTGGATCGACCTGCCTAGCGCCGTTGCTATCGAAGAGGTGAGCCCCAAGGCGAAGAACAAGCCTCTGCTCAGCGAGTCTGTGAAGGCCGCCCTCGCAAGGCTAAGCAGCCTCAGGGGCAGGGCCGGGTACCCCCCCGGCACGGCGACACGGCTCCAGGCGCGTATCCTCGACTTCGTCCGAGACAACATAGACTGCTTTGCGGCGCCGGAGGCGCGGCGGCTCGTCGACGACGACGTAAGTAAGGTCGACGGCCCCACGTACGCCGGACGCTTTACCGACGTCGCCTGGGCCCGGCTGCTACGCGCCGCACGGCAGATAACCGACACGGACCCGGACGGCGAGGTGCTCCGGCCCGAGTGGCAGACCGCGAAGGCAGCACGACGAGACGGGCAGCAGGGCCAGGTATCCACGCTCGTGCAGAGGTTTTGGAAGCCAAAATTCTATGCAGACGTGGTACGGCTTGCCGACCGGCCGGATCTCCGGGACGACGCCGCCACATCATTATCCATACAGCAGAAGATTGAGGAGGCCATAGCCGGTTGTATTGGGGAGATGCAAGGACGAGACGCCGGCGGTGGCGGTACGACGGCAGGGGCAAGCCCCCCTCGCCCGGACGACATCACCCTTACCCCCACCGAGGCAGACCCAACCCCCGAGGCCACGCCCGGCAGCCGCCAGGGCGGCCGAGGGCGCGTCGGCCGACGCGCCCTCCCTGACGGTCAAGCGCCGAGTGACCAGACATCACCAGAAGGCAGGAGGGAGAGCATCCACCGTCGAACAAAGGAGAACCAGGCGACGCACCGCCAGCGCGAAGAAGACGGCGACGAGGAGAGGCCTGAGCCTCCCTCATCCCATCCGCCAGATGCCAGGTCGCCAACCCCAAGGGCACAAGGCGTAGCGACACCCCGCCAGGGGACGCATCGCACACCAGCAGAGCTGGTACCGCGCTGGAAGTTGGGCGCCAGGGCCGGGAAACTCGGCAGCAATACGAGGTAGCATCGCGGTGGGGACACCAAATTAACAGACTTCAAGTCAAATCCACCATCGCAATTAAAAATCCCCAGGGCCAATAGGACGGTATGTCGCCCTCGCCATCGCCAGTGTTTGTACCATATTACATGTGGGAAAAGGAAATCATGTAATCTGCATGACCCTCCAAGAACCCGCCATCTTCAATGGGGACTGGACCCAACCCATATTGTCTCACACCTGGTAACCCTTACTACACTAAATATCACACGATCCCTCCACTGTAGCCCTAAAGCCCCCGGGGGCATTAGGGGTTAGCCGGGGTGCCTCGCCGCGCGGCCCTCGGGCCCTGGTACGGACAGAAAGAACAAAGACTATCCGTAAGCCGAATCCCTAGGGACCGAATAGCGTAAGAGGGAGATCGAGTGAATTAACCCCCCCCCCCCGGGGGCCACACACTGAACACACCCGCGCCCTCCCCCTGGGGCCAGCATCGTCCTGGGTCCCGCATCTAAGATGATGCCCCCTAAGCCTGAGCCCGTCCGGGGGGCTACAGCGTGGACCCTGTGAGGAACAAGTCGGTGGAGAGGCTGGGCTGAGAAGCAAAGACTATCACGTACATCACCATCACCATCTAGCAGAATAGCCGCCACCTACAGCTGCCAAGCAGACCATGGCCAGCGACGCTGAATACGAGGACGAGTTGTCTGACACCGATCTGTCTGATAGTGACCTGCCAGCGATAAGCGACGAAGAGCTTGACGATGACGAGGCCCAGGATAACACCACGACCAGTGACGGCTTTTCGAGGCAGAAGTGGGGAGTAGACCACTCCTCAGGACACTATAAGTTCCGCGGTAAGAACAAGTCCCCGCGCCGTCGGCGTATGAATCAAGCTTACGGCGTCTTGCAAACCACAGCCCAGCGATTTATCGAGAAGACGCTCGGAGACGACTTCAAGCCGGCCGATGCGCTCAAGATGCTCCAAGAAAGGCACACCATCGATTTCGGGTCCAGCCAGGCAGGCGGCGCGCCAGCCCACGTCACCGACGGTTTCTACCCGGGGTTCTTCCTCGACTTCCTGAGCATCATCGGAAAGCCGGGCCACCCGATCTCGAGCCGCGACGGGCCCATATTCGATAACGTGACCGTGTCGTTCCGGCGATGGGCGAAGCCATACGGGGCGAAGCATATTGGCGGGATCCCCTTCGACTTGACCGGACGGACGTTTAGGATCGCGGAGGCCGCCACGCGTGAGGTCTGGTTCATCGTCATGCACCCGTTGGTCGGCGAGATAAGCGAGCTCCCCTTCTCGGCCGCTGACGGCCGGCGAAGAGGGAGCTTGCCGCCGAGAAGAGCGGCATGCCGGCAGCCCGCGCGCAGCAGCTGGCCTCCTACATCACGAGCGTGTTCCAGTCACCCGAACTGCTCGGCGAGGGTGTCGAGCCCTGTTGGCGGCCCGGGGGGAAGCACAGCCAGAGGATAGGCTCCAACCGGTGGGCCGCTTTCCAGGAGTCGTTCATGGACGGCTGGGCGGCCTGGGCCGCCACGCACGACGCGGACATTTTCTGGAGGGAGCACGAGCCGGCCTTTCACGCGTACGACTACGGCGCCAACATCGAGATCGAGGTCAACCCGCAGTTCTACACGCTCCCTCGCGAGACATATACATCTAGTGACGGCGACAACGATGCAGCAAGCGACGGCAGCGGGGCAGGCAGTGACGAGGACGAGGGCGGTGGTCGCTGCAGGCGGATGGTTGGGGAGAGCGAAGGGCTGCGGAAACTCGTCGCAGAGCTGCGAGCACGGTTCCTGTTGGAGAGCATCAGCATGATCTCCTACGCGCTCGCCGTCTGCATCAACAGCGACGCAGGCCCGGGTCCGGACGGCGACGACGGCGACGCCAGAAGCGATGGACTAGATGCACCTCCGCGATGTCTCCTCATAGACCGGAATGCTATAGCACAGGAGTACCCCGGTAACAGCCACTTTACGTTCTATCCCCAGGCCTTCCACCCCGCGCTAGGCAACGTGTCGTCCAGCCGTCCTCCCGCCTTCCTCAACTCGCTGTTCACGGCCATAAGGAGCAACGCGAGCCACCGCAACGAGGGCTGTGACGTCCTGTCGTTCGGTTACTTCCAGGCGTACTCAAACATCAAGAGGAACGTCCGCCACAGCGCAGATGACCTCCTCGCAACGAAAGGATACGCTACAGGTGCCCTGACCGTCCCGGAGTCCGATCCGTGCGCCACGACGAAGATGAAGAGGAAGCGGGCGCGGCTGTTGCGTATCATCCGTGGACAGGTGACGCCGGAAAGTCCGGAGCAGTCGAAGCCGCTCGCGAGGGAGCGGAGCCAGATGGAGGTCGCCCTGGAACACAACGAGTTCGCAATACGGTTGGAGCAGGTCGTGTCGGTAGCCGTACAGCAAATGGTCAGCACGGAGCGGACGTTCGAGACCGTTTTCCACCCCATCTTCCAGTTGATACGCTTCTTCCTCATTGAGCACGAGTCGTATATCCATATCTTCCGGTCAATGCCGCCCGAGGTGTACCCTAGAATCATGTGCGCATACGCGCGCCTTTTCGAGCTGGCAACGGACGAGATGGAACGCCGTTTCGTAGTAGGGAAGGAGTGCGGTCTCGACCTGGCGCATTCGGAGTCCGTCGCGATCCTGGACCGGCTCAGCGGCTACCTCTTTACGGGGTTCGAACGCCACCTGCCGAAGACGGTGCTGCGTCCACTCGGCACCATCGACAGCCTCCGGAACGGGGCCTGGCCGTACGTGGACCCGGCGGTGCTTAGTTTCGGGGCGGGGACCGGTGGGGCCGTCCTGCGCATAAGGCGGTGGCCCCACCATGAGAAGACGGGGAGGCCTATATTGCTGCACGTCCGCGAGCTGCAGCACCACTACGACGCGCACATCGCATCCAGCCGCGAGAGCGAGCTCTGGTTCGCGCAGCTTGGTGAGGCCGCCTTAAACAGCCCGTCGGCCGTGGCCGAGTTCGTAGAAGAGCTGCTGCAGCAATTCTGGATCCCGCAGACCAGGTCCTTTATCACCCGGCAGATCAGGCGCCGCCTCCTCGAGGCAGGCAACGCCGACGGCAGACCGCTTACGCCAGAGGACATCCAGGCGTGCGAGGCGGCGGTCACAGCGTGGGAGGAAGCAGCAGATGCGTTCACCTGCAAGGCACTTCAGCGGCTGGCAGACGGTCTCGCGTCGGGCGGCCCTCGTATGGCCATAACGATGTCCAAGGCGCGGACGCGGCACGACTTCACTACCGAGCTCGTCAATACCATCAGCAGCAAGAAAGGAAACGATGCGATCTCGCCCAAGAACGCCACGTGGCCGCGGAAGCTACAGCTGGCGATCGCAAGCGGGCAGAAGGCGGCCGGTAGCATCACGCCTGACGAGTGGGTGCGCGCGCTGACGGGCGGTCTCCTCGGTGCAGGCATAGAGTGGGCCCCGGCCGCAATAAAGGGGAAGATAACGTCTACGAACGCCGTCCAGCTTAAGGGCCCTGCAAGCGGCATCAGGTTCCTATCCGGTCCGCCGGGGTCGATCCGGCGCGATGCAGAGGAGGCCGCGGCCAAGCATGAAGCGGCGCTGAAGAGGCGGGCACTCCATACCATACGGACCAGGATCGACTTTGGGTGCTCCTTTCCGTTCGCGAACGTACCAGACCTAATCATGTCGGGCTTTCAGCAGGCCAAGGTGCTATTCAGGCATGGCGATACCAAGGTGCTCGACCACTATCAGCTCGTAATGAACTGCCTGGCCGAGAACATTGACGAACCGCTCTGTCACCTGATGCTGCTCCTCGTCCTGACGATATGCTCGTCATCAGAGACGCCCCACCTGACGGGGAAGCAACGTCAGTTCCATGTAGGCCCCAGAAAAGATCCCGGACAGCTTGGCCTTGCTATGGTGACCAAGATGAGTTGGTTCCTCTATCCCAGGTCATTCCCCTGGGCTAAGGGCTCTGGCGGGTCAGCATACGACGTGGCCGAGATGACGAAGAAGATTGGTATGTCGGGCCGTCTGGAGAAGAGAGGGCGATTCCGTGCTGACCGTTCTGCAGAACAGAAGGGGTGCAATAACCGGATGCTATGCGAGATTGGGTGGGTGACCTCGCGGAGCGCCCGGGATGTGCCACGGAATACCGACGTGCGCCTCCGGGCACATGAGGATCTATTATCTAGGTTGAAGAGTCTTACGACGGCCTTTAAGGACCCAAGGGACTTTATTGCTATGGTGTTTTGTAGCCGGGACCCATTATGGTACGATCGATGCGAAAGCATCATTAAGACGTATACACATAAGTAGGCAGAGGTACTTAGGTCCTTATGTCTATGCAGGCTACTTAGGTATATAATAATTTCCTTCAGCTTATTCCTAACTGTTACGGTCAGATATCCGACAGTGGTGTCTGTTATCAGAAGCTCAGGTCGGTGAGTACTAACAGTAAGTCGTGGTCGTGCTAGAAGGAGTCTAGGGTCTTCAAGGAATACAGTGATCAGTTGTAATCCCAACAAGGTATTGTCGTAAACTGTGTGCACTAAAGTTGGATAAGTAAAAGTGAGGTTTTACAAGTTAATTGCTAAAGAGCCATGGGAGTCTGTCCTTGAGCGTACTCAAGTCCATACTATATACAAGTCTGTTCCTGTGCCTGAATCGTAGCCGTTCCTTGTCATGACGGCTTCCGTATCCTGAATGTACGGGAGCCGTATCCTTGGCATACGGGAGCCGTATCCTTGGCGTACGGATCTAATCTCTTATCTTATCGTCACGTGACTTGTACCATAGTTCTTCCTGTTCCGAGTGAGTCCTGTCTGTCCCCGTGCCTTTGCATACAAATGCCTTGTCCTAGCCGCCAGGCCCTGTGGGGCTCTTCCTGGTCAACTGTGCCTTACGGGTCGTAGCATCAGGTCTCCCCTCGAAAGGTTTGGTCTCCAAACCAACATAAGTAGGTCGTATCTCCCAGGTTGGGGAGTCGTCAATTCTGCGTCCGTCTTTATCGTGATGTTGACAACCTGACAGGTCGCGTTGGAAAATCAAAAGATTCTAAATCCACACTTCGTTCTGCGTGTGATATCGCTTTTAATCGTTTTGGCTCTTCGAACGTCATGCCTTGCACTTGTTGTTTCCGTGCGAAACGAGTTTGTTGCATGGCGGAAGGTGCAAAAGTTTGTCAGGGTTGTAAACACCTGAAGCGCACTTGCGATGGCTTGGTAGTGGCGTCAAGTCGTGAGTCGTCCTTTATTCGTTCCCTCATGCTTCTACTGAATCGGAGTAGTGCAACGATTGAACGATCAGCGTCAAGAATGGGAAGAGAAGGAGGAGCAAGCAAGTGATGCTCTCCTAGAACTTTATGAGAAGTTGTCCTGTATTTAGTCTGAGGTGGCTGAAGCAGCTGGTTGTTTGGCGAGGATTTGTAAAATTTGAAAAACTGTGAAGGAGCGTTATGTTGAGACGTTTGCTCGAGGAATGCAGGAGTTGGATGAAGAGGACGGTATTCTGAATGCGCTGGATGCTCATGAGCGCGGTATTGTTGGGGATCTCTAGTTTATGGGGGTGCCTACTTAAGTATTCTCTGTTGGAACGCGTCGAGATACGGCCGTCCGTGTACAACTATTGGCTGAATCCATCTATCGTCCTACTCTATGCCTCCCTGCTTGACTAGGAAATCTTGATGCGTTCCCTAGGCCTCTGATTGGCTAATAATATTAGATACACCCTACTTACTGCTTTAGTGTCTCTATCTTTAAATGAAATCTTGACGTGTTCCTAAACCTCTTCTCCTGACTGCGTATTGCCTTACAAAGGAAAGCAAGTTAGTAACTTTTGCTACAGCAAGCTGTTTCTAATCTTCTTAAATAAGAGCATTAATTACATACTACTCCTACACAGCTACATGGCTCTCCTGTGCCCTCCTCCGTCCCAGCCTATGACTAACCCTAACCCTAAGCTTTCAGCAAGAAACGCCTATAGAAGGAATTGCCGTAAGTAGGCAAGCCGTGCCAAATATTACTCCTTTAATCGACAAGGCGCTGCTACCGCTTTTAGTTGCTACCTTTCCTAGCAAGTGGGTCGCTGTGCCGCTTTCAGCAAGAAACGCCTATAGAAGGAATTGCCGTAAGTAGGCAAGCCGTACCAAATATTACTAGAAGAAAACAGCATTTAGGAAGAAAGAATAGTAAATAAAAAGAATAAGACAATGCAGATACTAACTAGTATACTATATGTATATTCTTATAGGTTTGATAGATGAATAAGAGAACTTAAGGAGCAGTTCTATAGCTTAGTACAGAAAGGTGTCTAGAAGGGTTATTTCTAGATAAATAGCTTAGGGTTAGTAAAAGAAAAGGATTTAGAAGATAGATTGTAAGGCAACTACGGTGGATACTAACTGGGAGGAATACTGTAAGTACGTATAAAGACATACTAGAGGTAGTAGTGTTAGCGGAAGTGAACTGCAAGGGGCTTACTCTAGCTTCCACCTACTCGGGTGTTACGACCCAACAAGTTACAGGCTATATAGCCCCACCCGGCAAGGCAGGATACGGGCGGCACAGCATTTGTATGGACAAGAAGACAGGCCGGACGGATGACTCCTCGGACACGGAAGAACTATGGTACAGGTCACGTGAGGATAAGATAAGCAGATGGATATGTTGGATATGTGAGAGATCCAAATGATCCATGGAGGACCTTTTCGCGAACCTTCTCTTTACAAGGTACCCACTGTTAGTAGCTGTTAAGATCATAGAGGCCCCCGCCCCACCCCCACAAGTCCCCCCTCCGCCCCCCGCGCGGGAAAACACCCCCCCGGGCGGCCCCTCTACACGCGGGGCCCTCGATCACGGTTCACGGGGACGCAAACCTCGCGACGGGGGGCGGGCGAAACCCCCGCGCACAGGCCAGCGGGTGCAACACCACCACCCCAACGCGGCGCAAGAAAGAAGCAACCAACCAACCAAGCCGCGCACCCGCCCGCGCCGGGGGGCGCACGCTCGCGAGAATGGAACGCCAGGGAGCGACGGAGCGCAGCCGGCACACGGGCCAGCAGGTCAGGAGGCGAGCACCGGACCCAGCGAGTCCGCCCTGAGTTTCCAAGGGCATCCCTTACACACAGCCCAGAACCAGCCGCCCCAAGTTCGGTCCTACGCGATGGTGGCGAGCCAGCCGCTTACCAGACAACTGCATGAAACAACGCCAGCAAAACAAGCCGCAGACCGGGCGGCTTCAAAAGACCTTCGCATCTTCGCACGTCTGCCACCTGAAAGCCCGCTCCGCAACGAGAGAGCCTACGACATATACATCTTCGTTCGAGAAAAGCTAAGTCCCCAAGCTCGAGAAGCCCTCAAGGGGATCGACCATGTCAAGACAGGATTAGCACTCCTACCATCGTCAGCAGACGGGGCAAAAGTCCTGCTAGAGAACAGAGAACAGATTGGTGCCCTTCTCCAGGCACAGGCAGTCGAGCAGCGCGACACCTGGATCCGGGCCTATATCGCAAACGTCCCTTACACCAGACACTGCCTGCTCACCAATACTGAGCTGGAAATCACGACCGAGGAGCTCCTTGAAGAGATCCAGGCCACGACGAAACTCAAGCCCGAAAAAGCATACTTTTCCAGAAAAGACGAAGCCGAAAGGCTAGGCACGGTGACAGCCTGGTTCAAGGCGGAAGCCGTAAGGCAACTACCAAGACGCCTCCGTTTGATGGGGGCCAGCGTGTTTGTGAACCTGCAGTTCCCGAAGGAGAAGAGGTCTCCCCAATGCCACCGCTGCGGCGGCTCCCACAACGAACGAACGTGTACCAGAAGGAAGAGATGCCTCAAGTGCAGCTCTCCTTCCCACACGACCGACCAACATCGGGCACCTTGCGGCGGCACTGAGGGTCACGATGGCTGTGACTGCCCCTTTAAATGCCCGTCGTGTAACGGACCCCACGCCGCCTTTGATGCGATGTGCCCTATCAAACCCAAAGTGGTGAAGGGCGTAGTCCAGAGGAGGAACAAGGCACAGCTACGGGCCATCCGAGCCGAGGGAGAAAGATCGTGGAGAACTGCAACCCAGCAGGCGCACCGACACTCCCGCGATGAACGACAAGCGATGGACTGTACCCCAGCAAATGAGACACAGGAGGAGAACGCGGCCATCTAAAACCCTGCAAATCATGCAAGCGAACGTGGGCAGGCGGCCATCTGCCCACGAAACAGCACTGAACCTGGCGTACGCAGCCCAGATTGATATACTCCTACTAAAGGCTTCGGGAGGAGAGGGGAACCGGGGGGAGGCCGGGGGCCTCGCGTGGGGGGGCTGGGGGGGGGGCGGGGCGGGGGGGGGGGGGGGGGGGGGGGGGGGGGGGGGGGGGGGGGGTGGGGGGGGGTGGGGGGGCGGGGGGGGGGGGGGTAGTGGGGGCGGGTCCGTGGGATTCAAATGATCCATGGATATGATGAATATGTGGAATAGCCAACATATCCAGATAGGCCACCACCAACGGGACTTGTATATAGGATGGACTTGGAAGCACTCAAGGACAGACTTCCATAGCTCTTCAGCAATCAACTTCGTGATTCACTCTACCATAAGTGACTCTTAGATTATCCTTCTGTTGTGAGAGACAAGTTATCTACGCATTGAGTATACGACTGATCACCGCATCCTCACCGGCAAGATTACCAACAAGCCAGCAAGACCCCAGCACTGTTCATTGAGTACTGACCTCAGCTACCTGTTAGCAGAAACACCACTGTCGGATATCTGACCGTAACATCGGGGAGTTTAGAAGCAAGTAACTCGGCGTAGGGACGTCGTATGGGAAAACGGACCAGAGATTCGGGATCAGAGCAAAAATTGAGTTGGGATGGGTATATAAAAAGTCGGGTATTCCAGGAGTCGAACCCAGGTCTCCCCCAAGCTCACAAGGGAGGGGGGCGTTCTAGACCACTAAACTGAACACCCCATTTCAGTCGTTAGAGGGTATTACAGACCAGGCACTCATGAGGCTTCCACCTAGGGCAGGCGCAGGGTCGTCGCGCAGGTCACGGCTCAACCGAGACAGCCGGGCGGACAGAGAGGCAGGCAACACTGCAGGCAGGGCAGCGCACAGTTGACAGGGTCAGGGGACTAGACAGGCTGGAGCAGGTGTTTAGTGCTAGGGTAAGGAAGACAGGAAGACAAAGAGAGAGACAAGGAAAGGCAACAGTCGGGGGAAGAGAGGAAAGAGGAGGGTCTAGGGTTGCCTAGGGTTAGGGTCAGAAGAATTTAGGGCAGAGCAGAAGGAAAGAAGGGAAAGAGAGGAACAGATAAGAGGATAGGGGTGGAATTATAGAAGGTATAGACATAGAAGGTTAGTACTACAAGAGGTTTATTAGAGTTAGTAGTGTAGCCAGTTAGAAGTAGAAGATAGATAGATATTAGAGTTAGAGTTAAGGTTATTTATACAGTTTGATTAATTTTTCTACATTGAGGGGTATTTATGTGTTTTGTAATTTATGTCTTTGTCCATCTACAGATACTTTAGTATACAATTGTACTTATTTTTGCAGTTAAGAAGAGAAGTATTTAATATTAAGGATAATTATCGTTTAAGTGATAAATAATATATTTTATTTGCATCTAAGGTGTAAACTTCTTCAAAAAAGAAAGGGTGTATATAGAGAATAGGTTTAATATACAGTAAGATGCATTATACTAAGGAAGCTTAGGGTTATATTTAAGTTACTAGGCAAGGATTACAAAAGCAGCTGGATAAGGTAAGGGTATTTAGGCAGAAGGGATAAAGGAGGGTAAGAGGTATAAGAAGATACTATATAAGGGTGCGCAGGAGGTTTCAAGCAGGCATAGTCAGTAGGAAGGTAAAGAGAGGGGAGAAAAAGGCAGGGCTAAGGTTAGTTTTTAAGATAGGAAGATAAAATTAGGGTTAGGGCTTCAATATAGACATGCTAGAATAATGTTTTATATTCTAGCGAAGAAGGGATAGTTCAGTAGAATTGTAAGAAAGAGAAAGAGCAAGTTTAGTTGTTGTTATAATAGGTGCAAATACCGCTGCATAAGCCGGAATTGCTGCACTAGACGTATATCTAGACACACTGAGTGTGAGTTCTATGGAATAGCGGTAGATTACAAAGAATCTACACTCTACCTTCTCTATTGCTACCTAAGTATATCTAGGGAGGAGAGAACAGGGACAAGGCGAGACCACAAAGCTTGTAGCATGTGCTAGGGACGTTAAACAGCATAGAGGAGGCTCTACATTAGGGCCCTACACAGGACGATTAGTCATCATTCTTAGCAAGGGGGTTACGTATTCATCGCAGCAGGAGAAAAGCAAGCGTATCCCACAGACCATCCCCCAGTCAACAGCGGGGCTTTTGGAGAGATAATAATCCGTCGCAAAGAGGGAGGCCCGCCCTCTAGAGCCCACAGCTGCTTACTTCACACAACACACCCATCCCTTAGCGCAGGCAAAGAGCGTTCCAACCCACTGATACCATCACTACCTTCCAGCCTGCCCACCTGCCAGAGGCCCACTCATGGCATCCGGTGGCGCACGAAGCGGCGCGGCCGGCCTGTTCCGGCCGACGGTGCGGGACGACGTGCCGGCGATCCGTGCCGAAGAGAGGCCGGCGTGCGAAGCGTGGCTCCGCTCCATCGGCTTCCTAGGGCGCGGCCGGGACGTCGACGAGTGGGAGGCCATCAAGAGAAACTGGGCGGGCTTCCTCAAGGCGACAAGCCCGCCGGCGCATGGCGCCAGGCGGACGGCCGGCAGCCGGGACCATCGCGACCGCCGAGCGATCCAGATGGCGTTCTGGGACGGCGCCGACGGCCTGGAGGGCTTGGCGGAGCGCTGGCCGGCCGCCGCACGTCGGCTGCTCACGCAGGCGGCAGAAGGGCCGCACGCCAGGCCATTCGAGTCCCTCGCCCCGAAATGGCTCCTGGAGACGAGGAGACGCTTCCAGTCGATGTGGACGGGCCTCGCGTGCTTTCTCACGTACTCGGCCCAGCACGGGACGTTGGAAGAGATGGGGCTCTCGCTGGACGAGGCCCGCACCGACGACCTGTTCGACCTCGCCGACGGCCTCGCAACAGGGGCCATGCTCGGGGACGGCAGCAGGATCTTCGACGCCGCGCTCGAGTTGCTGCTCCAATCGATCATGGACAAGGAGGCGACAGCGCGCACGAACGTGATCCTCTGGTGGACGGCGGTGCTGGTGCGGTCTGCCGTATCGGGCGAGGACGAGGGCGAGGACTTCATCGGCCGCGGGGCGTTCCGAGCAAACATCCTCCCAATCGACACGCCGATCCATCAGCGGGTCGAGTCGATGATGCATTACAGCCGGGTGTTCATACTCCACCAAGCGTTCCACGGCTGGACGGACCAGGCGGTGTGGCGGATGGAGATCCAGGCAGAGCTGAACGCGGTAGACAACTCGTGGCTGAACAACGACAGCGGACCGCGGCCCGGCGAACACCACGACAGACGGACGTGCGGCTCAGCGGCGTGGCGATCGATGCTAACGCACCTGCGCTCGGAGGCCACGGCGGCGCTCGGCGGCAAAGTAGGGAGGCCGATGTACGAGGTCGCACAGCTGCTGGCGCAGCTGCGGGAAGCGCGGAACCAGGCGGGGGACGCAGCGGCCGGCGTAGGCGCTCGGGCGGCAGGACGAGATGGTGGCCTCTCGGAGGATGTATCGATGTACGAGTCAGACGACTCGGGGGATTTGTTGGACGAGTCAGACGACGTGGAGGAACTGTTGGGGCAGGTGTCGGACTACTTTGAGGGGCGTCGGTTGGCGGTCCGGGCCATGCTCGGGGGCCGTACGGTGGCGGAGTTCAGCCAGCTCCGGCCCAGGGAACGGGCCAGGATCTTCCGGCGGCACCTCGTACAGCAGCAAGCCATCATGGTGGAAGAGTTTGCGTCGGACGATCTGGTGCTAAACCCACAGACGGCGGAGGGGGCGCTCCTCCGGCAGCAGATGTTTATGGGCGCAGACGAGGCAGGGCAGCGGATGGTGGCGGAGGCGCAGGCGGTGTACTACGGCGAAAACACGTTCCGGATGGCGGTTGATCGTCTGGGGGATTTCCTGTCAGGTCACCTTGAGGACGGCGAGACGGCGACGGCGGTGGCAGCTCTTGTACGGAAGGGTGTTGTCGTCGACGTAGGCGCATGGGACTGCCAGGACGGCAAGGCAGCAGGGCAGATGCGGAGGCAGCTGTGTCTACTCCTCCTGTTCACTAAGGCGGAAAGCGACCACGATCCGTCTGCCTTGCTGTGCGCGCGCGCGGGTGGGCAGAGCACACACAAGCAGATTGTGGAGGTGGCGCCTGTGGTCAAGAGGCTGCTGGCTGCGTTCGAAGAGCGTGTCGAGGTGGTGCAGGAGGTGCAGAGTGGAGGACGGAGACAGGGGCTGCAGCGTCCTGGCGTACTGGGACAGGCCTACGAGCGAGGGCGGTTCGTAGGGCGGAAGAGGGAACGGGGAGTGTAGAGGGAGAGGATGCAGGTGGAAATAGGCAGGCTAGAGTAAGGCTAAGCTGTTTATTCGGATTGTGGCAGCAGGCATTCCAGAGAGCGGGTGGTGAGAGGTTGATTTGCTAAGAAAGCATAGCTATGTTTGTTCCTATGGCATGTTTGCAGCAGCCGGGGGGGCTATAACTGTGGACCAGCAACCGCAACCCCAGCCCGTACCTGTTGCGAACCGGTCGTCATCCGGATGCCGTCCGCATTGTCACCTCGTTGTACATACCATGGCGTCGGAGGCTGCGAACCCGGGGTCAGGGTTGGGGTTAGGGTTGACGACGTGACGGGTGGAAAACCACTAACGTGACGTGACGGGTGGAAAACCACTAACGTGACGTGACGGGTGGAAAACCACTAACGTGACGTGACGGGTGGAAAACCACTAACGTGACGTGACGGGTGGAAAACCACTAACGTGACGTGACGGGACTGGAAAACCACTAACGGGACGTGACGGGTGGTCAGCT